>OZ038495.1:74272685-74382685 GCA_964036315.1 Acanthosepion esculentum
CAATTACCATAGCTAAATAGTGTCATAATGCTCCCTAACCTATCGTGTCATTTACTCGTAAATGACACCTAAATCCCAGTACACTATTTAGAATGCATCATCCATCTGTTCCATGCCATTCTATTCTCCTTTTCCTATTCACTGTATGTTTCGTGATCAGTCTCCCTTCTTCTTTTGTTCTACCTGCAATGTAATGTTCATTTTATTTTCTTTTTCATGCAATTTAAAGTTCTTGTCATCTTCTGTTCTGCATGCAATGTAATGTTCTTTTCATTTTCTCTTTCATGTGTTTTAACGTGTGCTTGTGGGTGTATGTCTGTGGCTATTATGGCTTGTTTTTCTTGGTCAATGTTTTTCTCTCTGCTACAGGAGGTTTTTACGCCGTACGCATCGGTTCCACTTTAGCTTCTTCTGTCGGCTTTCCTGCAATTTCCTCTTTGATTCTGTTTGGGTAAAGAACACTGCTCAGCATCTCCCTCTTGAGTTGCTCCATGCTCATTTGATTACCATGAATTAATTCTCTCCTACTTCTAAATTTCCATACTGCCATACCCCCTATGGCGATAATTATTAATGTGCCCATCATTGCTGACCAACTTATCACAATCTGTTCATCATCCTCCCAAGCCATACCTTCCTTTCCCAACGCACTTAACTTGTCCCTCAACTGATCCATATCGATCTTTTCTATCAGCTTCATTAGCGCTGGCATTTTATCCAAGGTAACATTGGGGAATCCCCTCACTATTGGCTCCCACAACTCTGTACAGTTTTTGTTCCTCTTAACGTTTCTGTCTTGTTCAATTCTTCACTCAATTATTCCATAATTTCTTTTCTAAGTTTATAACCCTTCAGCTCTTCCCTCCTCTAACTAACTCTTAGTAGATCAATTGGTCTGGACAGGCATGCGGGGCTCCCCCCGCCAAAAGGCCGTAACTTTATGACACTACTTCTGGCCAGTCAGCAATGCCAATAATCTTCTTCTGTCCTTCATGAGATGCAACCCACGCCTCCATCCCCTCCATCCACATCCACCACAGTCAGCAAGTAGGTTTTTGGATGAACCAGTGTTATGTCTTCTATTTTTCACAGCCTTCTTTGTTCTACTGAGATTTTGGCTTCCCCACCCCTCTCAATCTCATCTTCAGAGGTAGTTCCTGTTCGACCTCTAACCTTCTCTCAGTGTTCAATTCCTCTTCAGGAGGTGTTTCATCCTTTTCCTTCTCTCTTGATTCTTCCTTCTGCTCAGGGAGCTTCGAGTCTGTATCTTGGACTTCTTCATTACTTGTTGATTCAACGTCTAGATCTCCCTTGTTTCTTAGCCTTTCTCTGAGCTGGGAAAGGGGTATCTGATCCTCCTCCTCCCACTCACTGAGCTCTTCTTCTTGCTTAGGGTGTTTCCCTTTAGAACCCTTGACTGCTTGACTGGATTTCCTTGCTTTTCTCTTCCTCTTCTTTGGACATGGGGGTGAGATGTTGACATCACAAGATCCCCTCTGCAATGATTCAGGTGACAACTGAACACCGCTGGTCCCCGCCCCATCACTCGGATCGCTTTGTCCAGATGGCTAAGTCGATCTATCTCTTCATCTTCTTTGGAATCCTCTTCCGTCTCCATTTCTTCCCATTCAACTAGAATTACCTTCCTTGTTCTTGCCTTCTTAGGCCTTGGCTCACTCATTTCTAGATTAGCTATTTCAGCTTTCTTCAGATCATTGGCATGGGCCCTCCTTGCTCGTCCTGCCACTTGATCCCATATTACATATGATACTGGACCCGTCTGCTCTACTATCTGGTAGTATGGTTCCCATCTCTGGTCCAGCTTTCCTTCTCTCTGGTGAATTTTATAGTAGACAGGGTCTCCAACCTTCAATTCTACTACCTTCCTTTCAGCATTCACCCTCTGATTTCTTCTCTTCTGTGCCCTCTTTATTCAACTTCTGACCTGTACAAATATTTTATGCTGTTGTTCCAGCAACAGCTGATGATGATCTTCCCCTATATACTTTCTTTGGGGCTTCAACAAGTTATCCACAGGCAGGACCACATCTCTGCCAAATAACATAAAGTATGGCAAAAATCTGGAGGTTTCATTAATCGTAAACCTCATAACCACCAGTGCCTGTTGCAAGTACAGATCCCAATTTTCTGTATTTTCTCTAGCCAGTTTAGCTAACACATCTCCCAAGGTTCTATGAAACCTTTCCACTTTAGTGTTTTCTTGGGAGTGTTATGGAGATGTTTTTATGTGCTCTATATTCAAACCTGTCAGCACTTCTCTCATTATGCTGTTTATATTCTCTGTGCCATTATCAGTGACAAGTTGCACAGGGGCACCATATCTGGGGAAGATTTCACTTATTATTAAGTCAGCTACAGTTCTAGCCTTCTTGTCTGGTACTGCAAATGCCTCAGGCCAATTTGTTAGCCAATCAATAAAACTCACTATATAGTTATTTCCTCATGCAGTTTCCCCATATGGTTCTGATACATCCATACTCACTTTCTCGAAGGGGAAGCTCGGCACATCCATCCCTTCCAGTGGTGCCATTTCATGCCTTCTACTCTGCGACTGGCACATAACAGAACTCCGAACATAATTAGTGAACTCTCCGTACAATTTGGGTCAATAGTACTTTCTCCCTATTAGATCATATGTTCTATCAATTCCCATGTGCCCCAACTTCTCGTGGCACTGTTCTAATATCTCTGGCCTCAAACTTTTGGGAACATACTACTTGGCTTTAACTTCCTCATTTCTACCTGAGAGATAATACAGCCTTTCATCTATTATTGCATACTTTGTGGTCTCTCCTGCCTCCACCTTTTCTCTAAGGGCAGCTATCTCACTGTCTGCCTGCTCCTTCTCAATCCCTTCTGTCCGATAAGGATCGGTCATGATCTGTGCGTCCCCTTCCTCGTCTGATTCTAACCTAGGGCGATCCTTTAACTTATTGGAGTTAATTACTCTGATTCTGCAAGCTTTATCATCCACTCCCTGCTCTACCTTTACAGATCTTTCTTCTAGTTGTTTCGATATTCTTGAGCGTAAATCGGCACAGGTATTTTCTTTCCCTGCAAAATTCTCTATCTTACAGTGGTAGCCACTTAACTTTAGTGCCAACTGTTGAATTTTCTTATTATTCATCCATTCTGCCTGCAGTAGGTACTGCAGGGGCCTGTGGTCTGTTTTTATAGTAAAGACAGCACCATTCAAGTAGTAGTCCAGTTTTTGGTGAGCATACATGATAGCATATGCCTCTCTTTCTATTACTGGCTACCTCTGTTGTGTCTCCGAGAGCTTATGAGAGAGAAAGTATATCGGTACTTCCTCTGTTATGCCTGGCACTGGTCCTTCCTTATCGGGGCACGGCTGGGTGAGAACTGTTTCTACACACTGCTCACTTGCATCAGTGTATAACACCATGGGCTTGCTGAGGTCTGGGTATGTCAGCAGCAGAACGGCTGTCACTGCTCCTTTAAGGTATCAAATGCTCTTTGGCAGTCTTCTGTCCATTTGAACCTAGCATATTTCTTCATCAGTGCTACTAGGAGTATGGCAATTCTCGAGAATGCTGGGACGAATCGTCAGTAGTACCCTATAGCCCCTATAAACCCTCTTACTTGTCACACTGACTTAGGTTCTGGCATTTCCATTATAACTTTCACCTTATCCATGTCGGGCTTAATACTGTCTCCGTTTATAACAAAGCCCAAATATCTCGTCTCATCCTTCAGAAATTGACATTTTGATAATTTTAATTTTAAACCGTGCTTTCTTCCCAACACTTGAAAAAAGTGTTGTTCTGGTGTTTCTCAAAATATCAGAATATCGTCTAGATATGCCATAGCAAAACTCTTGCATCCCTCTAGCACTATTGACATAAGTTGCTGGAAGATTCTGGGGCATTAGCCAAACCGAATGGCATCACCCCGAACTGAAACAGTGCTACTACTCCTAGTAGCACTGATGAAGAAATATGCTAGGTTCAAATGGACAGAAGACTGCCAAAGAGCATTTGATACCTTAAAGGAGCAGTGACAGCCGTTCTCAGATGACATGCAAATGCGGCCTTTCCTTGTCAGCCTTATCAAGGGCTACCTGCCAATACCCGGACCTCAAGTCAAACGTGGAGAAGTACTTCGCTTCCCCCAATAATGCCAATATGTCATCAATTACTGGCAATGGCACCGCCAAAGGCTTAGAGATGGAATTCAGTTTCCTAAAATCCATACAAAAACGGTGCCCGCCATCTTTCTTGTCTACTATCATGATCGGGAAGCTCCAAGGGGAAATTGATCTTTTTATCATCCCAGCTTCCAACATCTCTTTCACTGTCTCTTCCACTAGGGGCCTCTTATGAACAGGTGTTCTATAAGGCTTCAATTTCACTGGTGGGTGATCGCTGGTATCGATCTCCATTTTTACTGTGTGGGTCTGGTCTAATTCCTTATCTAATTTGGCCACCACACCCCAATTATTCCTTAGCAGACCTCCCACTCTGGCCCTAAATTTATCAGGTGCCAATATCTCTTCGTCTGCTATTTCTTTTGGTTGCTCTACATATTTTCTTTGCTTCTCATCGAATTTCACTCGATTCAGAGTTCGCAGGGGTAGTGCCTTTCCTACCTTCTCTCCTCTCTTAACCATTATTGTCTTGTGGGCCTGGTTCACCATCATAATGGGCACTAATTCAGCTGCCTCAACTACTGCCTCGCACAGAGCTACCTCATTTTCTTCCGGGCCCTTCTCCTCTACAGGGACCAATTACAGGGCTCCCTTCCTCATTCTCTTCCCTGTCACCAGTCTACTCTTACCTGACACCGCTGTTCTAGTGGGTAGCCTTATATCTTCCTCCACCATAACTTCTTCTGGTGGATCTCCCAATGGCGTTCTCTTGCCATTTACTACCAACAGAGTAGGGTTAAACTCTATATGAGCCTTCTGGCCCTGAAGCCAATCTTCTCCCAAGATTGCTTCCGTACATAGATTGGGTGTTATGAAAAAGTTCTGGGTACTTCTCAATTTTCCAATTCTCACAGGAAGGCTCTTTTCTTATCCCTTCCTTCTGTTTCACCTGTATTCTTTCTATCTCAGCAACTAAACAGACGCTCCTGTGTCTCAGAGCTTTCATTGCCATGTGGGGGCTCTCTTCCCTTCCCCCTTTCTTCCTACCTCCCCACTTTGCACTTGTGCCTTCCTACCTCCTCTTACTTTCTCCCAAACTCTTTGGCTCTCTTTAGCCAGTGCCACTGCCGCTGACAACCTTAGCGGTCCTTCCTTCATTACGTCGTGGTGAATACACTCGTCACTGAGTGCTTCTATATATAAATCGGCCAACTGGGCCTGCATTACTGCATTGTGTCTTATTTCCTCTGGGAAAGCTAACAAAGACAGCTTCTCTGCTCGGGTCCCTAATTCTCCAGGGGTTTCGTCTTTCAGCTGCGCCATCTTCAAGAGGGCTCTCATGGCCTCTATTGCTGTCCCCTCATCAGCGAACTCCTGAGTCAGCAATACATCTAGCCTTCCCATGACAAGTGGGGTTCACTGGCTAAGAGCCCCTTTACGAACTCCAACGCTTTCCCTCTTGTGGTGTCATAAAGTCCATAGATTATGCGGCTCTTATCCAGAATTGCCAACCAATCTCTGAAATTTTTTGAATTACCATCAAAGGCTGGAATCTTAGGTCTGCCCAACAATTTCCTCAGGTCTACTGGCAACCCCTGCTCAACCCCTACTTCCTCCACATCTACCCTATCTGAATCGTGGTCAGACATATTTAAACAATTCAAAACAAAAACAAAAAAAACACAATCAAAAGCAGCAAGAATCAAAATATTATTGGGAGATTAACCGAAAAAAGTGTCTCACCTGACAGTCGATTTCCAGGTCGTCGTTCTCTGCTTCTGGGCTGTCGAACTAGAGGGTCTGGAACTGTATGGTTATAATTAACCAAAGTCCTTTGGTTCCCACTCTAGCCTGTTTCCATTTGTCTACTTGAGACGCCATGTGTTGTCCTGGGTGAAATTCTCTGCAACTCCTGTGGCAGTGGTTAGTTTAGGGTTGAATCCGGTGGTCATGGTACCAATATGTGACACTGAGCTGTCGGCCCGTGGTCAACTCCCAGTCGCGGCGCGAAGATGTAATGTTTCTTAAACCAGCCTGTGTCCCGGTCGATCAGTGGTTGTCACTGCCCGGCTGAATCCCTTGGTCAGAGTACCAATATGTGACACTGGCCCGTCCAGGGTTGAATTCTGGTCATTGATGCTAATGGCATTATACCAGCTGCAACTGGTTCAATACCAATTCCGTCATTCCCAGCTCACTTCCAACGTCTGATTACTGGAGTAGCTGCTTCGATCTCAAGACTAACCTACCCACATTGTGATTTTGATCTTAGGTAGACGAGATCAATCGGGCATTGGGCTATAGTGTAAACTGAGTCCAGACTGAAGGTGATATCACACAAGCGTAAAGAAAAAGATGCAAATAAAAGAAAAACTGAAGAGGTTCAAGTATGTTAAGAAATAACAAATTAACTTTATCCATCTGTTATATACAGGAGTGTGTTTCTCTCCCAGCCCATTTTCTACGGAATGTAACACTTTTACGTTTCAAGCAAGTTTTGGTATTCTTAAGTCAACTGATTTAGTTCTTAGGTGCTGGCTTGGCTTCGTTCATCAGTATAACTTGCTATTGGTAGGATAGGCAAGGTCAGAGGTCATGGAATCTCTCGGTCAGCTTCTGCGAGGCAACACTGGTTCCTGCTACTCAAACTGAATTGAACTGTCGAACGACCCAAGGACGTTCGTTTATATGGGTACTGACCAAAACCCGGTATGGGGCAGACGTGGCCTGGGGTTCTTTGTTGTCAGGCCAGGAAAATTGATTACTTCCCATTTTTGGAAAATTAATCACTTTCCATTTTGGGAGGTCGGAGGAGAGCTTTCCTCCTAAACTCTTCCTCTCTCACATTGATATCTCGTACCAATTCCTTCAGTGGGCGTTAATAACTTCTCCGTCCTTCTCATACATTTAACTTCACCTATCACCATTCCTACCACTTGACCAATGGCATCCCGGTCGTGCGGGTGTGCCTAAGCTGGCCTCCTTAAAGTTATAACCCAAAATTTTTGTTTACAAAATTCTCCTTTTTCCCATCGGCCAAATTTTTATGAATCCCACATTGCTACTTAAAATCTATCATATCTTTTGGACACTCAGAATCCACTTAGCTGGTGCTCTTTACCAATTCCATCAATCACTGTCAAATTTTGCCATCTGGTCCCTTCGTGAAGTTTGGCTTCTTGAGAAATTAAATTCCTTATCTCACCAAATCACAATTCTTCCATGCTATCTTTTCTCATGCCCAAAATTTTATAATCACCATATTGCTACTCAACATCTTGGCATCTGAAAGCGACACTTTGGTAACCATTCTCGCCACCCGTATTGAGACAAATTTTCTTCTCATGTCAAAATTCCCGCAAATTACATATGGCTTTTCTTTGCCGGCTTTCAAGAAAAAAAAAATAGATGGTATCTTGGAAAGATAATTAATATTGATTCTCCATACCCTGTGTCGGCAATCGTCTCAGGCTGAAATTTTTATGACTGCCATGTGGTCTGCCTGATATCTTAATGCTTTGCTTTTCTTTCTGAATTCTCATATTTCTCTCGGCAAGGCATTTCTTACAACAATATTAATCAATTTGACAAAATCTCACACATGGCTTTTTCTCCGGGTTTACTGTCTTTTGTGAAAAGTAACTTTTTCGTAAATAAAATAAAATCTTTTCAACATTGAATGGTATATCTTTCAGGATAACTTCTTTCCGCCCTCAGTATTTCTTGTTTTAATTTCTATGGTCAATTAGACAATTACCATAGCTAAATAGTGTCACAGTATTTTTTTACTTAGCTTATAGTTAAAATTAATTTTCTAAAAATTTTTAGCAGAACCACTGTAAAATTTAACATTTTCATCAAATTGCATGCTCGATCGATATATACAATATTTTTAGTTAAAAATTGGCCATTTACTGGAGAGATTATATTGTTTCAGCTCAAAAACCTATGCTGTACCATAATGGATGTGTGTGGACAAAAAGATACAATGAAGAACTTAACATTGCATTAACAGTACATTTGATTCAGTATAAGCATGTGAATTGGTAGGGACATTGTTATTGTGGTGATTGAGCTATATGTTCAATATTAAGGACACAGGGCTTTATAGAGATGATGTCTTACTATGCAAAACAAGAAACAGTTTGATCAAGAAATTTAAGGAATTGTAAAATATTGTGTCAGAACAAAATTTCCTAGTATTTTTTAAGTGAATTTCAAAGACAACATTTTACATATTTGTAAAATATATGCTATTTTGTTCTACTATTTGCAATCTTTGAGGTAGTCTCATGATTCCATTTTTCTGAAATGGTGTAAGTAGTTTTTGTAGGATCACAAAGAGTCAATTAATTTATTAATAGAAATTTGTAGGGGCTGAAATAAATGATAATCTGAAGTTGCAATGTCAGGTGAGTATGGCAGCTGTAGTAGGACATTCCACCCAAACTACCAATTTCTACCAGGTCTGCAAAGAGACCAGAGTTCTGATGTTGTCCTAATGGAATATAAAACATTTCTAATTGGCCAATTCCAGATACTTTTCATCAGTTGCTGCCTTTAATTGGTCCAGTTGGTAACAGTACTTGTCTTGATTCAATACCAGATTTTGAAGGAGCCTTGTAATATCCAATGCCTTTCCAGTTATACCAGAAAGACATCATCACCTTCTGTAGATACAGACTGGCCTTTTACCCCAGGAACTTTTTCACTCCACATTTGTGGGTATTATTTTAAAAAATAGATCATTGTTGTTGCATTTGAGTAGAGAATTTTTTTCTGTTAAATTCTGAGGCTCCCCAAACATTGCAGTGATTCTCATATCCAAGTGTTTTCAAATGCCTTACACCAGCTAGCAGAGGTATGTGGAGTATCTCTGTGATGTCTCATGTTACATGGCCTGGATTATTTTTAATCAGCATTTCAATTTGGTCAATCATCAATTGCTGTAAGCCTAATATTCTTGGTCTTCCAGTCAGAATTTCCATTTCTGAATCACTTACAAACAATTCACTCAGCTATGGTGTCAAAATAATGTTTAAATATCAACTATTGAAAAATGCTTCAAACTTTTATTCCACTACAATATAATTTATTATCAAAACACTCTGTACTTCAACATATATATTATCAATAACAATTTCAAATAAATCCTTAATAATTTTAAAATTTGAAATTATTTTTCTATTGAGAATTATTTTCAAACAATTAACTTAAAATATAAATAAACAAATATTAATAATTTGTGTAATACCACAAAGCATCTAGATCAAAACTTCCCATATAAAATCTAATTGACTGCCGTAAACCAATTTTTTTTTGTTTATTTTAAAAAATTTTGTGAATTTTTGTTCTTTTTTGCTAAAACTGATTGAGAAAAAAAATATCTGTAATTCTCATCTTTTAATGGAAAATTGTTGCTCTTAATACTAGATTCTATTTTTATTTTCAGATAACTTAAAATAGTTAATGACATTACATAAAATACAAAACAAATCTAGACAATCCTGAAACATCCATATTGAATGATGACATAAGCTTTATTTTATTGTTTAAATAAATTTCTCTTATCTTTCAGGAAAACACCATCTATCAAAGAGCCACTTCTATTTTGCTCACCAAAGAATAATGCATACGTCCTGAAACCAAGTGTGACATCTGCTTTCAACCCTCTTTACAAAAGTTTGATATCTCAGACACCGGAACTTGCCTTATGCAGTCCTGCAGCTGCAGTTGTGGCTAGCACTGGCCAAACTCAGGCTAGTATTGAGGGGCAGTGATAAAAAATTGAAGTTGCCTAATATCACTAACAACGATGACTATGATAAGGTCAGGTTACAAGGTGGAGCACAAAATTTAGATGAAAAGCCTTTAATGGTGACCCTGTAATATCTACTGCTTCAATGTTCATGACCAGGTGTCCATTGACTACTAATGACTAGTTTGTTATATGAACAGATCACTGTATGAAGATCCTAACACAAAAGGTGGAAAGCACTGGTAAGCATAGTGGAAAGAAAAAAAAAATGCTAGCTATTATGTGGACATATAACATCTGCCTTTGTGGTATTGAGTGTTTATTTTAATATTTTTTTAAAATCATTTAAAATATATTTTTGTTGCAGTTGATTTTTTGTATTTTATTTGAACTTATTTTTCAATATTCTGCAGATGTCTTATATCTGTGCCTTTGAGAAAGTGGAAATGTCAGGTGAGAAGGGCAGATAAATCCGTTTCAATTTTTTAATTACTTTTAAGATAAGAGAATTACTGTGTAAATATTCTCTTGTCTTTTCATATCATAAATACTCTGAAAATGTTAAGCTCTGTGTTTTGTCCAGCCCACTGTTGGGAGATACCTTGTTTCTCCACTTTCTATGGTTGGATGTCCATACAGTGATAGTTGGATTTTAAAAGAAAAAAATAACTGCTGAAAAATGTTTATTATTTTTTGAAGAATTGAATAGTTTTCTCCTTGTTAGGAGTTACTGAAATTCTTCCACATATTTTTTGTTTATTTTATTGAAATAACCTTTTAGTCCATGTTGATATTCACACTGTGTAAGAAGTATTTGCTGTTATGTCCTAACACAGCTTTCAACAGCTTGTTTAATGCTGGCCAAACATATTTAGCCAAACAAATGTTAGATACATTTTTACCAGCCTTTTAGATTCTATCACAAACCTCTTAAACAGAAATCATTTTGATCTTATATTAATAGCTTAGGGAGAATTAGAATTTCAAGATTATTTATAACTCTGTGAATTGTCTCATTACTTCATGTTGCTAGTTTTTCAAATGTTGATCCTATCTTTGCATATAAAAATGATTGATTCAATATAACTTTCTTAGTGGATGAGAAATATCCAATATATAGATTTAAAAAGATTTTTTTGTCTCAATTGTTCAAAATTTCTTTTCACAATCTCCCACCAAAAGACTATTTAGATTCAATTTAAATAAGCTATTATTCTTTATCAGTTGGTGCTCATTTGATTAATCCTATTTACTTATATACACATAATTTTCCATCCAGCTTTTTTATCTCAGTCTATAAAGATTGGTTAAAATCAAGACATTCCGGGTTAGATATGCCTAAATCCACCCATTTTATAAAAATGAAAATGTGATTTTTTTTCAGTTGATACTTATTATTATTTTACTTTTTAATGCAAAACTAAAATTAAGGCATTTTTCATGCTCACTTCCAAATTTGAGGTCATCTTATTGAAAAATTATAGCATAGGAAAATATTTTGTTTGGGAGTGGGGTATAAAATATCATTTTTATGCTGAAACTGACCAAAGAAATGATTATAATTTTCAATATTATGTGTATATGTATGCAATATATTTGTAACATATTCATTTTTCCACCATAAAACTTAGTCTTTTGTACTAACATTTATGTTATGTTTATTACCATAATCTTTTACTTGATATCAATTTATTCAAATATTTCTTTATCCAGAAGCCTGATTGCATTTATCAAACAATTTTAAGCACCAAGATATATAGTGATATCATCCAAAGTCCTTAGTAATGATTAGCTCTTTTCATTCTTGAAGCACTTTGACCATAGACCTTTTGAAATTATTTCCACTTAAGTTTAATCAGATATATTAGTTACTGCAAAATTTCTCTATTTAGCTTAAGGAAATTCCATTTACAATTTTTTTTTATTAGGTCTTATTTTTGTTGCTATTACTTTGTGCATTGCTTAAAAATCAATCTTTTGATCCAATTGCTGCAACTCATATGTCATGAATGAAAGATATAAGAAGTAATTTAAAAAAATTAATTTTTCAACTTAAAGTTGATCAGTAATTTATATTTTGTTTTTTCTTTCTTTACTGTGACATTTTTTGACATTCTGACAAAGTTTAGAAGACTTTGATTTGCTAATGTAGGTATCTCCACTGATTTGCCAAAAAAAGCATATCATGATGAAAAACTTTTTTTATCATCTAAATATTTGTTATTATTAAGAGAAAAAGCCAAAAATGTTTTTAATTATTTTATTACATTTTTTCATCCTTTTTAAAACATTCAGAATTTTGATTAAAAATCTTGTTTTTCTTGCATCAGGGGAATACCATTAAAATTATGTCTTGTCTTGGTGACTTGTTTTGGAGATGAACTGACAGTTAAATTGATGATTAACAGCTTAGGTCAGGGGAAGTTATTGGATGAAAGAGCAGAAGTGATAACATTTTTTTGAATCTTAAGTGAACACAGTAATTTTTTAAAATTAAAAAATACTTTCAGTAATCTAATATTTTTTGAATTTTATTCTTTTTTTAAGCACTTTAGCTTTATAGCCTAATGTTTGAAGATGATTTCTGAAAAAATAAAATTTAAAATACTAACAAATATAAAATTTCATAACTGAGAGTGAGATAAAATTTCATAAGAGAGAGGTACCTAATTGTTACGTACATCTTATGAAATTTTATGGTATTATTTTTATTTATTATTAATTTTTATATCTCAGTTATGAAAAAATTGAGTTACCTCTCACATTTTTATCAAAATTTTTTTTTTAATTTGTTAATTTAATTTTCCTTATTTTTACTATTTTGTTTCTATCCCTAAAAAGTTGGAACTAAAAAAGAAAATAATTGCAGTTTGTCTCTCACTTAAATTTAAAAAATTAAAATTAAATTAAATTGAAACAGGACACAAAAAAACAAAATAAAACTTTCGAAAATGCGACAATGATGGTCAAAGGTCAGTCAGAATTCAACACATGTTCGCATTACAAAAACTAATAATTTTTGAGGTCAGTTTATTGCCATCAGGAGAAACAACTCTTAAAAATGTGACAATGTCACTTATGATCATCCATATATTTGAAGGAAAAACAGTGTAAAATTCTTTTTAAAATACATGTGTATTGCAAATTGTAATAAGCTTTGAAATTTATGATCTGTAAAGATAGATCTACTTAATAGAATTCCCTAAAAGTTACGGATTGAAACTTAATTTTAAAATATTTAACAACATTTTGTATTGAAAAAAAAAAAAAAATCAATCAAAGAAATGAAAAGAAATCAGAAAAATGTTTTGACTTCAGACAATATGGTCGTTAACATATAATATTCATAAAACCATTAAAAGCTTTTTTAATTAAATAATGTCTTAGTTTTATTGGGTTTTATATGTTCAAAGTCTTCTGCTTTTAACTAATACAATTAATAAAAGTTATGCAGTCAAATTTCTTGAGTTTTCATAAAATTAAGTAGTGGGGTGGTAACAGATGTAAAAAAAAAAAAATTTAACATGACAATTATTTAATTTTTGGAAGAATTTCCAAATCAATATGTTTATCACCTAAAAAAAGCACTAAAATATTAATAGTAAATATTGCATAGACTACTGACAGAGAAAAATGAAATGATATTTTACCAAAATTTTAAACATGTTAGAAAGGATGAAAAAAATAATCAAAAAATGCTTTGACTTTCCTCTTAATACTAACATAAACATTTTGACGATAAACCTTGTTTTCATTAAATTTGGAGTACTTATTCATCATGGTATGATGATTTTTTAGTGAATTAGTGGAGATGCCTAACTAATAGGATTATCCTGCACAGTATGGTTAATGATTAAGTTTGTTTATCCTCATTCTGATATGAAAAATACCTTGAATGCGATCGAAAAAATTGTTGTTTGTTTCTCTAATCAAGTTGGAATTTTGAAGTAACAACTTTATTCGTGCCAATACACAGTTTTCTATACAAAGGCAATTATCATTTGTTATTAGAATTAGTTACAGTGGTAAATTTTTCCTTTTTTTTCTTTTTTTTTTTGATAATTTGAATTTTACAGGTATATTATTTAGTAATAATTTTAAAAATTTACTTATTTTTGAAAATTGGTGAACTGACTTAAAGTCGGCCTTAGAGCCACTATACATAAGAGAAATGAAAAGCCTTTGTGTAGGAATTCACATTTTGATTTTATTAGCATCTTTTTATCACCTTGAGGGTAGCTAAATATTTTTAGTCTCTTCTCAGGCTTAACAACATTTTTATGGTAAAATGAGTAACTGCAATTTTTATATCGATCCTAGAGTTAAGTAAAAATCACTTTGCCATCCCTCTCCAATTTTTATTTAAATTCTGAAATCTGTTATTTTCAAGCCGCGTTTCACATTCGTTACAAAATTGGCTTTTGCATAGTATGTGTTTCTGTATTTTTCATTGCTCTTTAAAAAGGTTTTGTTAAACATGTGAGTTAAGAAAATGTTTGAAGAATAACTGTAATTATAAATTTTAAAATTTCCAGACATTTCTTTCATGCAGCAGTTCATTGATATTAAATAAAAACTTCTTTTCAGTTATTTATAAAATGATAATAAATATTGCATTGTAGATAGTTACATATTTTGATAATTTTTTAATAAAATATTTTTTCAAATTTAATTCTTTATAAAATGGTAAATAAATATGACATTGTACTTGAGTCTTTTAATCTTGTAAATAAACATAATAGCAGTTTCAAGGAAAAAAAACGTTCTTTTGACACACCTTTTTTTTTCTTTTTTTGCAGGCATAAAAGTTAAAGTTTACCTTTTGTTTTTTACCAGACCTTATATTTAAGCAACCCTTATTATGGTTTGTGGCAGGATTTATAATTTTTTTTGAATGATAAAAAAAAATTGCCTAAAGTGAATTATTTTCTGTATTAGGTAAGGTCTACTATATATCAATAGCTCTCATGACTAGAATATAGCAAAATGTAGTTTGGAGTGTAACTCAAAAATCTTTTCTTATATTTTGTTATTTTTTTTAAAAGTGGTTTTGTTTTATATTTCTTTCCAAAAATTTCAGACTATTATTATTTTTTGAAGTTTATAATGCATTTCTAAAATGAGTTGTAGATGTAAAAAAAAATGTCATCTCACAGTATTCCTCTTTATCTCTTTTTGGTTTAACCAAATACTGAACATATTTTGAAAACTAAACAAGAAGCAATGCTTCCACTTCCACTCTCTCTCTCCTGCTCATAACTAAAGAAAATTGAATGAAGCCCCAAATTAAAAAGTATTTTACTTTGTGTGTGTGTGTGTATATATATGTATATATATATATATATATATATATATATATATATATATATATTTTAAACATGTTGTGTTGAATGTCAAAGACAACATCGTCCTGCATATTTTCTTTTGAATTTTCTCATATTTTCTAATGAGACTTTTTATTTGAAAATGATATCGAAATAAATATTGTCCGTACTATAACCTAGTACTTTCGAACATCATTGTTCATCTTCAGGGTCAAAATTTAAGGATGTAGTATGTTTCCAGAAATATTTCTGGAAACATCCTACAATGTTTATAATATATTTAAATTTTATAACATATTCTTCGATCTTTTGGCTTGTATAATAAAAATCTTTTTCACGCCATCACATGATTAAAAATCTTTGCCATGCACATGATAACATCATCGCGTCTTTTGAAATTAAAAGGATTTTAACGTTTATTTAGTTTGTAAAAAAATGTAGCAACATGATTCCGCTACAAGACAATTGGCAAATGTTTTTTAAAAATTTTGACTAAAAAAATTTTGACTCTGAAGATGAACAATGATGTTCAAAAGTACTAGGTTATAGTACGGACAATATTTATTTCGATATCATTTTCAAATAAAAAGTCTCATTAGAAAATATGAGAAAATTCAAAAGAAAATATGCAGGATGATGTTGTCTTTAACATTCAACACAACATGTTTAAAAGAAAAGTTGCTGCCAAATTACACACACACACACACACACACACATGTCAGCTGATTTGCTCATCAGTTTATCTTTTTTCTTCATTCTCATTTATTTGTTGCAGTAATTATTCTGTTTTGTTATTTGCTTGCTTCTATGCATAATAATGCCTAAAAAAAACTGCACTTATATATTGCTTCCTCATTGATTCAAAGATTAGCTATTATTGGCAAATAAAAAAAAAAAGGTTAGAATTACCCAAAACTATTTCATATCTCTGTTTTTGTTCCAGTGGCACTTTGCATGCTGTATCAGAGATGTGATTATTGGTTAAAGCCAGCTTCAGCTTGTTCAATTCATGAAGCACTTGGTGAGAAATGAATTCACTGGCAACATCTTGTCAGATGAACATGCAAAATATAGCATCTGTATTGCAGATGCTCTTAATAAAGATAGTTTGCAGTAAGATATAATGATATAGTTTTTAAGCTATGCTATATTATAAATGCTGAAATATCTGACACATAAATATGATCATAGTTATCAACCCTGGATGGTGACAGTGTTCCATGCTTAAATGCTATGTTTGCATTTAAGCATGAAACACTGTTGCTACTGTGTGTTGATACTTATATCTACACTGATGTTGTATATCTCCATGTTAATTTGTGGATGAGTGCAAGAATAATGAACTTAAAATTAATTATTTGAGTTTGTTTATCCAAAGTTTTATTTGGCTATCACCCAGTTTTTTAGAGTTAATTTTATCTTATTATGAAAGAGGTAACCATTACTTGCCACTCATCATGAGTTGTGATAAAGTTTATAGAATATGCAGTGCAGATTTGAGATTGTTCACTTCTTCATTACTAAATTGATTGAGGGTTTAATCTTAAGAGACGCCACTTAATATATCTAAGATTTTGAAAATCTTTTCAACTTTGAAATTTGATTATTATAAACCAACAATTTCTGTTTGACAGATCAAGTTGACTTCAGGGTGCATTTATACTCTTTCTTGTATTGAAACTGATTTCAATATAAGGATGCATCAATTCTGAGATGAAAAAAACAAACCTCAAATGATAAATTATTATTAGCAGATTATTCATTTTTCTTCTTACTGATTTTGGCAATAAAATAACAAATACTGAAGTATATTTTAGTTACAGAACATTTATTTTCTTAACATAATGGGAAAAAGAGAGGGAAATTTTAATGGAAATGCTTTGATTAAATAAAGAGATATCTATGAGTGAAATTAAAATATCTTTAAAACCAAAGAAATTCTTTATCTAATGATAGCATTTCTATTGATAGAAGAGGGTCTGCAAATACTTGCTTTCCATCAATTAAATTTTGAACTTTCTTTATTCATATAGCTATGCACACACATATGGTGCTTACTTGATATTTTATCTTGGGACTATTGCTAGAACTAGTGTGTATGTAAAAATAATGTTATAAACAACTTTTCAAAGTTTTTATGGCCTTTTCTAAAATGAAGAGTTACTTTAATGTTTTTTTTCTTTTTTCTTTTTTTTTTTTAGAAATACAACTCTAAAGATCAGTCTCCCTCAAAAATACTTTAGAAAAGGTTGTCCAATTCATTGTTTGTTCTGTGATAAAATTAATGGCATGAAAGGAATAAATTGTGACATTTTTAAAAATAAAAATGTACAGTGATTGCCTTTTTTCTTTTTACCCAATTTATTTTCAATACATCTATTTTGAATGTATGAGAAACTAAGCAATAAAGACTACAACTGAACTGAAAGGATTTTTTTAAAAAGTCATCCCAAGATCAGGAAAGTTGTTATTTTTTTTGTCCATGACCTTGAGATTTTAAATATTCTGGCAATTTTCCTTCCACACACACACACACACACACACACACACACACACACACACACACAAACACACACAAATAGGTACCTCCAATGCTGAAAAAAGAGTATAGCATGATGAAAAAGCCCCCAAACTTGATAAAAACAAAGTTTCATCATAAAAATGTTTGTTGTTAAGAGGAAAGACCAAAGTATTTTTAAAATTCTTTCTAGCATGTTCGGAATTTTGGTTAAAAATTTTGTTTTTCTTGCATCGGTGGGGGCAACAAAAATTAGTATTAACAAATTTAGTGCCTTTTTTCTGGTAAAAAAATACATTGATTTGGAAAAATCAAATAATCGTCAGATTTTAATAAAACTTTCAGGACTTATTCACAAATGAATGAAATTTTAGAAATTTTTTTTTTCTTTATAAAAACTTGGTAGATTTTTTTTTTTTTTTTTTTTACATGTTACCATCCACCTTAATGAAATTTTTGAGAAATTAAATTTTGTCCCACTTCATATTTATATTAGTTAAGAGTAGGACTCTTTGGAGAATTGTAAATCTTTGTTTTTTTTTTTTTTGAGTAGTAACTGATTTACCAAAAAACTGCCTGGAATCATAAAAAAATGCAATGAAACTAAGACATTATTTAATTAGAAAGGCTTTTGTTTTTATGAATGAGATATATTATGGACACTATTTTTTTTGATGAATTTTTACAGGAATTGCTTTCTTTTTTAAAATTTTAATAACGAATAATTTATAAAGTTTTAAATCTTTCAAATTTCTGTATTAATTTGTATAGTTTAGGTGATATTGTTAAGTGAAAACTATTTTTTATTTTTATAAATTAGTACAAATCACACTCCAATATTTAAAAATTATGTGTATAAATAAAACATTTTCTATTATATGGTTAACCATAAATCATCAGAAAATCAGAGTGATAACTATAGTAAATTTACAGCCAAAAATATTTAAAACTCAATAAAACATTAGATTACGGAGAATATTTTCTTAAATTAAGATTACTGAGTACTTAAAAATTATGTATAAAAGGCACTCACATTAATTCAGTTAGTTTTTTTAATGCCTAAAGCCCCCATAGAACAACATTAGATAATTATCAATCTGTCAAAACTGCAAATGTCTATTGTCTGGTTAAAAAACGAATTTTGTGATATTTAAACTTAAAGTAAATATTTGTTTCAAATAAGATGAATTATATTTTAAATCAGCTAATATCCCTCAAATAAAGTTTCAGAAAAGTCTATTTTAATTTTTTGAATATTTTTTAATAATGAAAGACGACTAAAAAAAAAAGGGCGCTAGTCGGCTATTTTAGCAAAATAACAAAAAAAATTCCTTTCAGTCTATTTTGTTCTTGAAATGCAGCAAAGTATTTGGGTTCTTGGATATATTGAATTTAATCTGTTAGCTTCGAATTAAAGCTAAAATGAAACCTTAAAGAAATTTTTTTTACATTTTTAAACCGTAAATATCTTTTTGTCGGATGGGGTTACCTATATATAAATAAAGGTATTAAAGGACATTATCCAGAAGTTTCTTGCATTTTTATTCAATGGAATGTGAAACTATTTGCACATTTAGCATCATTTCCTGGCCTTTTCTTCACCTTGCTCCCATATATTGGGATATATATCAGGTGAACATGAGTGAGATATAGACACACACACACACATATATATATATACATACATACACACATATATATAATTTATGGGACATGGAGGTCTATTTGCATGTGAGATCCTGCACCATCAATATCAGGAGTTATGGAGAACTATCAAGAGGGCATGTATCCATATCTTTTCAGAGGTCTTTAACCACTTGTGGAATCAATGCCACATTAAGTTGTTGTACTTTGCCAAGGGGATCCAAATGGGACACCACTTAAATTATTCTGTAAACTAAATATTCTACCACCATAGACATACCCACTCTGGATTAGGACCACTAAGTGGAGGAAATGTTCCAGTGCAGAAAACAGATTTTACCCTCTTGCAAAGTAGTACTAAAAAGAAAAACTGAAATTCTTTGTTTTACAGCCAAATTTCTCTTAGTCACTATGTTGCATAGTTAGAAATTTTGCTCTCATAAACTACATATTCATTTTTTGAGCAAAATAAATTTGAGTTTTCATTTCATATGTCAATGTTTATTTCATTTTTCATTAACTGCGCCTATAAAGAAACTGCTTTTTTAGGCAATTTGCTTTTTATTGTATTGTTTTGCAGTTGTATTTATGGTCCATTATCCTCTACTACATTTGCTACGTGACAGTAACAATCTCTTCATTCAATAGATTTGTGCTTGCATTAGTGAGAATTTCAAGATGCTAACTTCCATTCTGCTTTATTAGTTTGGAATAAATCTGTTTTTATAAATCTCTTAAAAAGGTTAAATACTCAGAAAAATTGTATTTACCAAGATTCTTGCATTCTCTTAATCTTGAGTATAAAACTTAATGACAATTACTAATTGAAACTACTTATGTTTTATACAAATACTAATTATTACCGGTGATATTACAGTAAGCACTTCCAACATAAAAAGAAGAGTAACTGTTAAAAAAAAAAAATCCAATTCAAATTATTTATATTTTTAGTATTTGATAATTGATCATATATGTGACTTTAAAATCAATTTTTTTCTTGCTTGAAGGCATGTGTAAATAAATTGCATTTATTAAGTCAACAAATGTCTGCAATAAGACAGTGTCAAAAGGACAGTTTTTCTCATGACACAACTTTTTTTTAACTACCTCCCCTCTCAGGCATTGTTTTAAAAATCAGTGATTAGAATTTTAATAAAACCTAAACATATGAAAGTGAATTTATACATTTTCTTTGTTCTTGAGAATTGATAACAAAAATAATAAACACTATTATTATTTATTGGAATGTTTGGCAAAACATCAGCTAATTGCCAAATTGATTCAAACTTTATAATATGGTAAATAAGAATTTCCTTATAGTTGGTTCATATATTTTAATTTAGTATTTATAAATAAAACATTGTTTTCAGGATTATTTTATAAATTGGTAAATGATAAATATTACATTGCATTAGTTTTTAGAATGTTGTAAATATAAAATTATTCTTATAAATAATCTAATAATTAGTGTTTAATATTTTTGTTGTAAAGTCTCAACAAAGTATAAATTCACTTTCATCATGTTTAGGTTTTTTTCCATTTCTAATATTTTTAAAACAAATGAAAAGTGAAGGTAGTTAAGAAAAAAAAAACTGTCACAAGACAAAATGTCCTTTTAACACTACATCTTATTACAGGCACATTTGTCTATGTTTGCTGTTAATTCTTTATTATAATAAAAAATTAAAAACAAGTAGTTCAAAGCAAATTCTACTCACATACTTTTATTGTTTCCATAAAGAGAAAAAAATACTTTACCTCCAAATAAAATTTCTACATGCTAGAATAATTAAAGGTGTGAATGTCAAATGATCACAATTAAAGTTACTTAAAAAGTTGGTATTTTAAATGATGACCAGAAAATTAGTGAATTTAACATGATTATTTTTCTCTTCTATTATTAAAAGAAAACTGAATTAAAGTCTTTTCACAATACATTGATATTTGTTTTTTTGATTCTTACTTCACTTAAACCTTTTATTTTTGCAATTGAAATTGTTTTTTTAATTTTTTGTACCAGGCAATTTAGTAATTTCTTTTTTTTTTATACGGAGGAAAATATTGGCCTAATATCAGGGTATTTGCATTGCCACGTTGCGCATGGGTAGATGTCCCTGCATGTACTTCCAGTGGGTAACTCTGAGGCTATATTTAGACATAGCCATCTTCTGAACAGTTTGTACTGCTGTAGACAGTGATAATTATTATTTTGACCCTTTTTCTCCATAAAATTTCAAATAATCTTCTCGTGACAATTAAAATATGAGTAAAAAAAAAAAGAAAAATTATATAACCCCTCCCTTTTTTTCTCTCTCCAATTTGTGGTATTCATACTAATTGTTGTAGTTGTGAATCTTTTTTCTTGAAACATTCTCCAGATATCTTAGTTTAAATGAGTTTCACAAAGTGCTATCACTACGAATAGATTCTCTGTTCCATGCTATTTTCATCTTTCTTGAAAAGATTCTGGGATACAGATGAATGGCCTTGGTATTTACATCTGGGAAAATCTTCCATTGGCTAGGAACTTTCTTTATTGCACTGTAAACATACAACACAACACTTGCCCAAGCTTTCCACTGATTACTCCATGCTGCATTTAAATTCTTGATCTTGTCACTGAAAGCTGGGAAAGGGCTGCTGCATACTCACAAGATGAATGACAAATGCAACATTGAGGAATAAGCATAGTGTTTCCTGTTATGAAATAGACATTTTATTCAGGGCTTTGCCTGCTCATCTGGGTAGATAGATAGGTGATATTTGGGATGATTTCTATGTTGGTCTAACAACTTTGCTCTTCTATGAACTCCTTGTCCATCTACTCATGCTAGTGTGGTGATTGGCAATACAAAACGGATGGCACAGGAACCACACGAGGGAAGACCAAAACTCTCTCTGATCCCAAGCATGACCTAATACAGACCAGCATGATACCATATTTCCAGTTTTGTTGCCACTTGATCTCCAAAAACCCCTAATCCACACCTTTACTTCCGCATTTAGTTCAAGTGGGTGCTGCTGCTTAGAAGAGAAGACCAATCTTCAAAAAGAACAACCTGCTGGTCCATCGAACAAACACTTGATAGATAAAACCATCTCTTCCATTTCATAGTATCCTGTAATTTATAAAATCTTTTATAAATTACAAAAAAACAAAACAAAACCCAAAAACAAACCGTGCAACCAAAATTAACATTTAACTTTTTTTCACATCTTGGGATATTGTAAAAACTATTTTCCTAATTCTCCAAGACCTACACACATTTGGTTGGGATAATTTCTTTTTCTACTCCTACAAGCACAAAGATATTAATACAACGAAAATACCCTCTTAATGACCTCCCCTGCCAAACATCAAAGCATTTTCAAACTCCTGCTCCAGTCCTGTTACTGACCACACAGAATTTTTTGTGTCCCCCCATTTATTTTTCACATGCATCAATAACTTTTCCCCTTCGTTTTCTTTTTAACTGCATTGTTTTTTTTTCTTTTTTTGTACATGTTCTTTCTATTTTACAAATAGTAGTCACAATCTTAAACACATGATAGTTCATGATGTAAAATTGTGTGTGTGAGTGAGTGAGTGAGTACATCTTTCCTTTCTTCAGTTGAAATGTTGCTTCTGGGCATTTGTTCATTTTCATCCTTTTTTTTTTTTCCTCTTTTTCTTCATGTCACAAGTGTGTCCTTCTCTTATGTGTAGGTACCTTTCTTTCTAGGTTTCTTTGTTGCATATGTGTGCATTCCCAAGCTTTTAGTTTTTGTTTTAATGGCTCTTGAAGGTGCATTCATTTCCCTTTATTGAGATGATTTTTGGTAACAGTGTCAGTTGTAAATGATTACCCCATGCTGTATTTCAATTCTCAATCTTGTTGGTGTGCATCGAAAGCTGAGAAAGAGCCTGCTCACAAGATCAAAGACAATGCCATGTCAGGAAATAAGAATGCAGACCCTGTTTTCTATTATTATAAAAGGTTTTATTCAGGGCTGCGCCTGTTTATCTAGGTTGGTAGTTAGGTGATACTTAGACCAACATAGCAGAAGTTGTACCAACTCATCTCAAATACAAATGGATAACACAGGAACCACATGAGACAATTCTTGTTTCCCACCAAGTATGACTTAATATAGACCAACATCCAGAGATACTCTATTTCTGGTCTTGTTGGCACTTATCACAAACACAAACAAACCCTAATCCACTTCTTTACTTTGTATTTATTTCCCTTTGCTGAAAGTGAATGCCATTTAGAAGAGTGAATTTAAGAAAGAACCATCAAACAACCTTTTCCCTTAGATGTCCATCACAGCAGGCCTCCTTTTTTTCCCCCTTTATCTCCCACCTTAACTAACATATGAATGAATTGGCGGCAGGGAGAAATAGCTAGCTATCTCTCAACATCTTTAATGATTATCAAGTGGCTTAGTCATTCTGGTGTTGCCATTATTGAGACTTTCAATTTTTCTCAATGAAATAATGGACCCTCCCCTTCTGATCAACATATACTTGCTTCCTACCCCTTGTCAAACAATGCAATTTGGCACTGTAGTATCTGTTAATGAGTCAACAGAAATAATAAATTTCTTTCTGCTGACAGCATACTGATTGAGATTAATTTTGTATTTTCTTCATGACGCTCCTTGGAGTGGAATTTTTAACCTTCCTATTTCACTGAGGATTTTTTTTAAACAACCTTTCTTGTGCCACTGAACTTTCTTAGGTAAAATACTTTTCATGCCATCTCTGAAAAGTGAGAGCGCAATCTTCTTGGTTCAGCCTGTTCAGCTGTTATAGTCTGCATGATATACCATCAATTTTTCAAATAAATAAGAAAAGCCGCCAAGTTAAATCTGATTTTCGACTTTTATAAAAACCCTGCAGTGTCAGATAATTATTTGTAACATTTGTTATTTATGAACATGTAAAAGTTAGAAAAATAAAATTCAAAATAACATTATGATGAACACAAGTGAGATGAAAGATCTTTATAACTGGCTTTACTTCATCTTTATAAATCAATTACTTAGGAGTAAACAGTATTAAATTGGATTTAAACAACTTGAAATCATATCCAACTTTGGGAACTCAAATCATTTTTTTTTTTTTTTTTTTTTTAACAGCATAAAAAAAAAAATTCAGATGAATTCACTTGCAGTAATAAAAATACATTGAAGAAAGGTATTAAGAAAAACTTTGTAAAATGTAATATGAATAAATTCAATAACAGAAGACACTCATTTTATTAAAAGCTGAAATTTACAGAATAAAATTAGAATGCATTTGGAGTGAGAATGAAAGCTTAAAATGGTTGTCATTTAAATGCAAATCTGATTAAAATAAAATCCAGTTCTCTTATAATTTTAAAGATCTTTCAAGTAACAGAGAATCTGAAATGTGGACAGAAAATTTGTTACAGTTCTAAGAAAAAAAATAAAATTATTTGATTTACATGACATAAAATTTCAATGATTTTTTAGCCCATACATTTACACCACAAAAAAACAAGATAAAAATAATGAAAAGTTTAAAAAAAACAAAAAATAAAAAAAATAATCTGGTTTTGAAATCATTCTAAATGTGTGTACATTTAGTAGGTACATAGACATTTAACTCAATGTAGGCATTTTGCAAGAGGAAAATGTGTCTATATATATATATATAAAAAAAGGAATATAAATATGTAAGAGATTTTTCTTAAAAAAAGTTTCAGATTATGATGAATTTAAATTTAATGCAATCAATGAATATACAGATTTTGTATTTATGAGATTACTTTGTCAAATTTTATTTGCAACTCTTGACAAAGGCATGAAAATAATTCCAATTGT
The DNA here is from genome assembly GCA_964036315.1 of Acanthosepion esculentum. Classification (NCBI taxonomy): domain Eukaryota; kingdom Metazoa; phylum Mollusca; class Cephalopoda; order Sepiida; family Sepiidae; genus Acanthosepion; species Acanthosepion esculentum. The sequence continues at coordinate 74,297,891 of OZ038495.1, forward strand.
GGTTATACATATGTACAATTGTAAATTTTTATTCAAGAGTTGGGGAATCAAAAAAATTTTTTCTTTGCTTGTTGATGTCCCTATTTCGAAGCACAAATCTGAAAAAAAAAAAAAAAAAAAAAAAAAAAAAAAAAATAATAATTTAGGAAACAAATATTCAGTTGTGAATACAAATATGTTAAATGAAACAATACAGTGGAAGTGTGCCATTTTACCAGAATAGAAATAAGCAAAAATAAAATTATATATATATCATTTATATTCTTGATTGAAACTCCAAAATTGATAGAAAAGTAAATATAAAATAAATAAATCATTTTTATTAAAATCTCCTTTTCTCGAGTTAAGCTCTGTGCATACCATTTCAAAAATATTTCACATTTGAGATTACCATCATCCATTAGTTTGGGATAATATATCTTTTAATTAAAATAATTTTGAACTACATACATTCTTGTTTTTCAATAATAATTGGTTAATAAATGTAGTATGAATACACACACCACCAAAAACCACTAAATGAAATCAAGATGGAGGTCAAAGGATTTAAATCTAGGTATCTGAATCGTTCACCAAAATGTTAAACAATACATGGCAATTATAAGAAACTTTTCTCTCTAAAAAAAAAAAAAGAAAAAAGAAAAAATGTCAGTCATATGTTTTTTAAGATTTAAATTTTTTTTGGATTGTGAATAGTTCTGGAATGTGTTAATATTAGAATGTATGGATGAGAAAAGTTACTCTGAGTATGAACATAAATAAGAACATTTCCATGTAAAATTATGGAAATTTATTAAACTGAAATGTTTAAATAAAAATAGATGTGATTAAAAAAAAAAAAAAACTTGTATGTATACATTTTTAAAACTTTAATATCTTAATTTTTTAAATTTTTGTTACAACCTGAACTATCTGCATTAAAAACTAATTTCAGAATAGTGGCAGTTTAAACATTGAATGCATTAAAATAAATATTTATTTTGTAAACATTTTAATGTTTTTATTCTCTTACTAACAGCTATAAATGATAAAAAGTTAACATTTTCATTTCTTGTCAATTCAAAAAAATTTTTTAGGATAGTTATTTGTTTCTGGGTGATGATGGTGATAAAAAGTTAGTCTGGATGGAATCCAAGAATAATAATAAAAAAAAAAAATATGTGAACATTATATTTCATAAGGTCAGAATGTATGATATTTATTGTATTTTCCTCAAATAAGTGCCCACAGTGCTTATTTAGAAATCGGATCTTTCAAGAGGGAATGCTTATTCAAGAGCGACACTCATCTTTTGTAACTTGAGGATTTTCTTTATCCTTAACAAATGATAATACGTTTATAAGTGTGGGTGTCAAAACATTGCCACCAGACTTGTTTTTTTCAGAATATATTATGATTCCTAAATACTTGACAAATGATAGAGACAGACAGATGCACTGACAGAAAGGACAATAGAACAATAGATTGTAGCTCAAAACTGATATTAGCATTCTCTGAATTTTTTTTTTTTTTTTTTTAATTCAATGAACCTCACAGCACATTTGCTTTTAAATTCAGCATCCAGATTCTTCACTTCACATTTTGTACCAATGAAGACAAAAGGAAAAATTTGGAATTGATATCAATGAAATCAGACAACTGAAATAAAAAAGATTTTCAGTCTCTTTATAATAGCAGTTAATAGTAGATTTAACCATTTTTATTTTTTTCAATTCTTTAAATAGTTACACCAAAATGAATCCATGTGTTTCTAATGTCTCACTTCTGTTGATATAAAAAAATCTTTTGGAAGTGGGCGATTATTTTAAATTAAAAACAGATTTTCCCTATTATGGGAATGGGCAGTATTTATTTGAGAAAATATGAAATAAATATTTGCTCATTGTAGTTTATGATACCCAGTGAGGATTGAACTCACTACATAATAGTGACCCATTATCCCATGATAAAGTAGATTAACAGGATAACTGGATTTGATTCTTGATAAAATTTTTTCACTTTAATGAAGCCACTGCCTATGAAATTCATTCATTTATTTAATTAAGCAGAGCTCTAATCACTGAAAGCCACAATGAAAATAAGCTTGATAAGGCAATGGCATTTTATGTACGACAAGGTGCTGAGGGGGAAAGAAAAAAGGTTAGTGGATTGTGCTGAGAATTTATAGATATTACTATTAGAACTTTGATATATAAATGTCATCACTTGGTCCTTAATGCGAGCATTTAGAAAATATTGTACTTTAATGTTTTCCATCTGCTACCTGGATAAATGATACTCATATTTATTAAAAGGTTAGTCATTATATATATATATATATAAAAAAATATAAAAGTGAACATAGAAGTCAACACTTAGAGGTGACAGTGTTTCATGCTAGATGCAATCATCGGGCCCGATGATTGCATCTAGCATGAAACAGACTGTCACCTCTAAGTGTTGACTTCTATGTTCACTTTTATATTTACACACGCTCTATCTCTGATATTGAGCACTTTATCCCATAAATATAGCACACTTTAAGACTATATATATATTTTGCATGGATGCACACATACATTATGAAAAAAAAACAAAAAAACAAAACAAAAAAACTTGCACCAATAAAAAGTATAAACAATCAATTGCTAATACCCCCTAACAAGTAGCTGTAGTGATTTTCAGAGGGCCTGCCAACAAAACTCTGGTGTCACAATGCTGATGGTAACACCAATCAGCTAAGTGTTTGTCACCTTTTACTTGTATTAATTCTCTCTAGATATTATATATAATATATTTATATTAGATTTTTTTGTCCTCAATTTTCACTCTAATAAAGAGGACTGACAACAGTTTTTAATTGTTATATTTTGGTATAACTAATTTATGGTGTGTGTGTGTGTGTGTGTGTGTATATATATATATGTATATATATATATATATATATATATATATATAGAGAGAGAGAGAGAGATGTGTGTTACCTATTTTCGTTATGAATGGCCTTTTCTACTTTTATTGTTCTAAAATGTACTGCTGCAAAAATATTTCAGTACAAGCAGACCAGGTATACTCATTTTCAGTCTAGTAAAATATGCCAATTCCAACTGTATTCTGAATGTTCTAGCACATTTTGAGATATATGTACATTGCATTTTTTATGTTGAAAGTAAATAGTGTATTAATACAATTTATATTACAGGATATTTTTTTTTTTTTACAGTAAGGCCTGTACAAGAGCCGAGAAGGGGGTTTAACTCTCGTGGTATAGGGTTACATTAAGAGGCAGTTTATATGGATGAAAGGGGGAGATAACTTGTTCAAGTCTAGGATTAACCATTAACATTGTAGTGATCAGGGAAACATCCTTCTGAGCAGTGGTTCACGGGAAGAAGTGAAAATGACTTCTCACCAATGGATTGATTGTTTATTTGTTTTACCAGCATGTCAACCCCTGTGGGTCATTTAATGCTGAGAATGGATTTTTTGTTCAGGGAGGTTTCAAAATATTACAAGTTGTATAGTTTGGGAGTATTTCAAAACATAATTTGTATAAATCAAAATCCAAGCTATATTTTCTATAAATGTTAGAAGTATTTTATTTTCTTCAGATATCCTATTATTTGGGCAGTAGGTACTTTTTTGAAGAGAATGTTAAGATTTTGTGCTTAGTAATAGTTGCTACATATTTTTTTTGTGCTTACATTCTATCAAGATATGTCTGACCGGGAGAAATTGATTGCAGTGGGTACACTGAGGTGTAGTTTCTGCCTTGAGCATGTGTGTCTCTCTCCCTCCAATTCTTATTCTGTTGAGCAATCTTGCCTGTGATCAGCTAATGGCTCTACATTCTCCTTTCTTATTGTTGGCTGATGTTTATATAGTTTATTGTTTGGGAACGTGTCCCTAATTGCTTGCCATTTTCTCTTGATGTGTTATGTAATTTTGATTTTATAATCTGTATATGGGAGATTGATGTCAGTTATTTTCGTTGCCTCTTTTGCCAGTATGTTAGCTTCATGATTCCCCTTAACGTTTATATGGCTAGGAATCTAGGCCAATATTATTGTTTTGTGCTTTATTAAACGATGATACATTTCTAGGATTTCTTGAATATAGACAAGATTTGTGTTCCTTAATTGCTGTTAAACTTGATAGAAACTTGATCAGATTCCCTATCTTTTGAATTTTCTAGCATTTTAAGTGCCATTTTTATGACTTGTAGGTCAGCTGTCAAGATGAATGCATTATCTAGTAGCCTGGTTTGTTTGTAAATTTGTCTGTTTGTGGCTGCTTCACTTATTCAAGCTAGGATCTTTGATCCATCTGTGTAGAATGGTTTATAGCCATGATATTTGTCTCTTAATTCTCTGTATAGGCTTTTGTTGATTGTATCTTTTTTTTATGCATTAATGTTAGGTATATATGAGATTTGGAGAGAAGGTTACCTTATTTATATTGTGACTGGTGTTATGTTATCAAGATCTTTGTTTATTTGTTCTAGTGCTTCTTTGATTCAAAGTCCAAATAAAAGGGTGGCTGTTGGTTTATTTCTATAGAACTGGATATATTGAGGTTCGTATGTTTTTTGTATTCTGGACTATTTGGGTAGGATCGTAGTTTTAGTGCTTATTGGAGAGAGAATTTTTCCCATCTCAGATATATAGTTGATTCATTGGCTTTGCATGGGTGAAGTTTGGAAGGCTCTATCAGGTCTTGATTTTGTATGGTTTGTAGTTTTTTTAAGAAAGGATTTACGTACAGCACTGTAAATAATGCATCCAGATACTTTTTGGTCGACATACCAGTTTAATTTTGATATTACATTTAGAAGCTCCAAAGCCTTTTGACATTTTTTTTTTTAAGTTAATTAATGTGTCGTTAAGTTAACCTAGTATGATTCTTAGATATTTTATTTGTTGGGCTATGGGAATTATGTGTCCATTTAATTTAAATTCTGGATGGAAGTGGTAGGCTCGTTTTTTTTTTTCTTCTTTTTCTGAGAAATGCATAGTTTGTATTTTGGAGAAATAGAATCCATTTTCATTTGTCCATTTTTATATCTTGTTTAAACAAATTTGAATATATCTTTCAAGAGAAAGCATACTTGGTGATGAGTATGATATTGAGAAATCATCTACATATATGTTTCAGTGATATTGTTTATTTTGACAATAAATAATGTAACTGATAAAAAGCTAACTGGAGGCACTCCTACTTGTGTGCCTGATGCGTTTCCATTACATACTGTGAATGTTCAGTTTGATAGGTTTTGAATGAATATAGTCATTTTTCCTTTTATTTTCATCTTGTGCATGTCTTTTAGGATACTACACTTCCATATGGCTTTTTCAAGATCAAAGAATATTGATACATGATGACCTCGAACAAAGCCATCATGAATAAAGGATTCTACCTGGATAAGTTATTCCTTGATTTTTCCAGAATCCGCTTTGGTAACTCGATTAAAAAGATTCTCTCCAAGAACGACATTAATTGAGCATTTACCATTCTCGCCATCATCTTGCAAATGCAATTTGTTAGTGCAATAGGTTGGTAGTTTGTTGGGTTGGAATGGCCTTTGAAGGGTTTAGGAATTAGATGGAGTAATGATAGATTCGAGCCGTATTTTGGAAATTTGTCTGAACACCATATATCATTGAAGATCTGGAGAAGTATTAAAAAAGACTTTTCTGGTAGGTGGTTTAAAAATTGGTAGTGGATTTCATCTGGACCAGTTGCAGAGTTTTTACTTTTGTTTATGGAGTCTTAGTTCAGTCATAGTAAAGAAAATATTGTATTCTTGTGTTTGAAGTGAATAAGTTTTTCTTGTTCCACAATGTTTTTATATTTTTGAAATTTGGGAGTGTCATGATTTGTTGAGGAGTTTCTTTGACATTCTGTTGCTATTAGGTCAGTTATTTCTTTTCCAGTGTATTTATCCCCATTTGTTTTGGTTAAGTGAAAGGGGGGGGTACCCCTCTGCATAGGTGCAATCAGTGTATTCTGAAGCTCCAGCCAACAGGGTGGTTCTCACTGATGAAATAGCGGTTGAGGGGGGCTTGCCTGATATCCTGTTGTGTCCAGGACAAAAGGTGGGTTCTTTGATGATCTGGGTTAGGTCATAGGTAATGGAGAAGTCATGGTAATATCTGCCTTTTTCATTGGTTTTGTTCGAGTGGTGGATTTTGAAGTCACAACAGATATGAATGCTGGCCGAGGGAATATTAGTGAGAATGTTATTAATCCTCTGAGATATTCAAGTGAAGATTACTGTCCCTTCGTCCCGAGGGTGATAGAGAGCAAAGACAAAAGTGGTACTACAGATAAGTGCCATGCAGAAGCACGTATATGGGAGATCATGGTCCCTTTTTTTTCGCATCCTCATCACAGAGTAACTTGTCCATGACAATATAGGTGGGTTTTTTTTTTTGTTATAAGGGGAGAGTAGCCTGGGATTATGAACTCCTGTATTGGGATTGAAGCATTGATACTGGCTTCAGATAGAAGATAGTTATATATTTAAAAAGTTGAAATGTAGACCCCTCACACTAGTGTAAGAGATGGTATAACTGGGGTCTATTTTTTTTTGAGGTTGGGTTTGCTAGTTTTGTTCATTTTCAGTTTAATCAATTTCATGTGTGTATAGGTTGGTGGAAGATTAGTAGGCAGTGAGACAGACACACCCACAAGAGACGCATGCGTAAGCAATCTGAATTTGTCCGGAGATACTCTGGTATAACAGTACCCAACATCATGGCATCAAGAGGCTCCACCAGAGACTACTGTATGGTTCAGAAACCATTCAAAAATGCCAGTACAATAACCCTAATATTATACACTTACTGATAAGATAACCTCCTTTCAAGTTACTTGATGCTCAGATCCCTGACTATCAGGCAGATGATGCCAAAACCCAGAAAATGTTTTCCTCCAACACCCTTAATGAAGGGACAAACAACCCAGGAAAGAAAACACAGGTGTGATACTCCGAATATATATGTCTCACTTGCCCAGCAGTCAAGGCAGCAGAACTCCTCTTTGGGCCAGAAACACACTACTGGCCTAAGGTACGAAGACACATACATGAGGACTAAAAGGCCCATTGGGAGAGGGTGGTGGTAATGAAGTGACCTAATATTTTATTATATTTAAAACACTTTATTTTTAATATCTTTAGAAATGTTTAGCACACTTGCATTGTATGTTAAGCTAGGAACTAGCAGTAGTTACCCACCATACTTGGGTTGAACTGGCCTAGATACCTCAATTCCGTCTCAGATATGACATAGTGGAACCTTTTTTCTTTTTAATATTTAAAAAAAAAAAAGTATCATCCCAAGCACAGCAGTACAGCAGATGTAAAGGGTTACAGGGTGTGGAGGAATTGGGAAGAGAAAAATTAGTAATGAGTAGAAACAAATCAGGAGGACAGTAGATAGGGACTTGTATTAATTTCCAAAAATTTAAATGTAAAGTTGGCTGGAAAGGATTTCCACAAGCAAGAAGTGCGAGGATAGAAACTGTTAGCATCTTACTAGCTCAACTGTAAATTGATGAGATCTCGCTGCTAGTTTAGTATTGTGCATAAATTCATATAGTCTAGGTACAATAGCAAAGAGCTCATCTGAACAGTTACCATGAAAGTATTTATAAAAAAGGCACAGAGAGGTAACCTTATGACGGTGGGCAAGTGACTTAAGCCGAGCTGCCAGATCAGGACCAATAATATTGCTGATTCTTTCGATCTTATCACAGAGCTCCAGGTAAATAGTAAAGGCATCGAACCATATATGGCAGCAATATTCTAAGCATGGACATAGGGTAGACTTATACATATGCATGATAGATTCTGGAAAGAAAACTTTCCTTGCACAACACAATGAACCAACTTTTTTAGCAGCTGATCTAGCAATGGATTCAATGTAGTCTTTCCACTTTATGTCAGCTGAGAATGTATGCCCGAGGAGGCACAATGAGTTACTTTCCTGGAGGTTGACATCAGCTATGCTGATGGAAGGCAGAGAGGGGTCTCTCAGATAATTAACAGAGAGAAGTTTAGTTTTGGAGGCATTATAATTGACAGGTCATCTTTTGTCCCCAGTTGAGGTCATTTTGTACATCAGCTGCCATTTTGACCTTGTTGAACTGATCAGCCTTATTATCAAGGCAGGAGTAAATGGTAGTGTTGAGAGCTGATGTCATCACAAAGGTTGTTAGTGAAGATTAAAAACAGCATAGGACCAAAGATGGTGCTGTAGGGGACACCTGCGTTAATATAAAAAGATCTAGACAAGTGACCATTCAGGATAACTTTCATTTTGGTTTGATAGGAATGACTGGATCTGCTCAAAACTGTGTCCAGAGATACCGTAACTTTTCAGCTTGTGGAGAAGACCTGAATGCCAGACCCTGTCAAAGGCTTTAGAGATGTTCAATGCTATAGCCCAGGCATCACTGTTTTTATATAAAGCATAAAGTCTTTTCACAATTAGTCAGTACATCAGCAGTTGACCTGGAGAAACAAAGGCTGTATTGCTTGTCTGAGAAAAGGCCCTGCGATGAGAGGTGATGAACCAATTCAGTATTGATTAGGGCCTCTAGGAGTTCCCCAGAGAGAGGTAGAAGGCTAATAGGCCAATAGTTGGATGGATCAGAGGGTTCACCAGAGTTCTTAAAAACTAGAACAGACAACTTCCAGCTGGCAGGAGGCAGTGAGGCATTTAAAGAGAACAGGAGCTAGTTCGGAAGCACAATTCTTAATGTCTATTACAGGGATGTCATCGGGTCCACATGCTTTGTGAGGATCAAGGTTAGAGATGATAGCAGAAAACATGGAAGGTGCTATATGCATATCACTCAAGAGACTCAGTTCTAAGTGGGAAGTTAGGCAGGGTTACACCAGATGAGTCAAGTTTGAGGAGAATTTATGGGCAAAGTATTCAACTTTATCAGCATAGGATAATAACACTCCAAATTGATTGAAAAGTGTGGGGGCGGGGCCTGGGGTTGTAATAGAGACCTTGCACTTATTTCCCCACCATACTTATTGTTTACAACACTCAGATCTATATTTGATCCCACTTGTTGATATGTTGTTAGCATGTGGCTTATTAATCAAAGTAATTTTCAGCTCTACAAAACACAAATGAAACCCATGCTATAGCGCAAGTAGATAGCAATATACTATCAAGATATTTACTGTGAATATAAACATTCTATGTGTTGGATAGCAGACAAAAGTTTTGTTTTGTTACTCAGAGTTTAAAATAAGATCTTCCCAATCATGCATGTAACAAATTCTGGATGTTCTTGAACAATGCTTAATATAGATTTGGAATCAGAATACTTTTGCTACTAACAAAATTTTTGTTGCCCAGTGTTATTTTAAATGGATAAAGAGGTTGATTTGTTTTTGATGGATTATCAACCCCTTTATGGATTTATTTAAAGTAAAAATTTTTTGCGAGTAAATATTGCATTAACAATTTTTTGAGAATAACAATTCTTCCTGATACAAGCCTTAAGATCTAACCCATAGCTGGGAGAGATGGATTCATACCTTTCACAAAGGTATTTGTGCGTAAGTGAATGTAATGAACCTAACTGGAATTTGAAATTGGTTCACACTATTTCTCATTCCGAGCTACCACCATTACACCACCTGCACACAGAGATGAACAGAATACTTACTTGGGTGTAGGTGTCACTTGATTGAATTTGCTTGATGAACCTGTGGGGGTTATACCAACTGGACCCAACATACTGTGCAGAACTACAAGTGAGAGAGAAATAGAGATCAACAGTTTCTTGAAGTGCCTTTTCAAAATTCACACTAGAAATAGTGGAGCAATTCAAGCAGCAAAGAAAATGGCTATTTTCTAAAATAGTTTCAAATTGATTTTCGGTCAGTGAAATCCAAAATCTCATCTTATTCAAAATTTTCAAACCAATTTTTTATTTATTTTGAAGAATTACCATTAATGACATTTTACAATATATTCCTAGTGGTTAAAAATATTCAATTTCTAAAAAAAATTATTGCTAATAAATTGCTGTGTGAAAAGTAGATGCCCATTTTATCCATTTCATATAAGGAAATGAATATCTATCACATTTAATACATATATTCTTTCCATTCCCTAGAATTGCACTTCAAATCATCCAATTTCATTTTTTACTGTAATGAGAGAGAGAGAGAGAGAGAGAGAGAGAGAGAGAGAGAGAGAGAGAGAGAGAGAGAGAGAAAAAAAAAAAAAAAAAAAAAAAAAAACACAACACCTTGTTTATCTTCTGGTGATGTTGGAATATTTTCATCTGGAAAATTTCCTGGTTGGAAGTAATTATTCCAATAATTTGCTGGTAGAGTCAGTAACTGTTCCATCACCTGGAAAAAGGGAAATTTTATCAAAACTGACCAATTTTTGCCAGGAATTTGAGATGGTATAGTGGTAGAAACATTGTGATGATTACAAAGACTAGGAAATTATTTTGATGAACCAAAATATAAAACTGATTATTAAAGAGAATTTAGTAGAATTGGAGGGAAGGTTAGGTAAGAGCAAATAAAGTCTATGGTTCAATTTGCAGTGATCAATCACTGCAGAAGAGAAAGTAAAATTCAATAATTAAAAAAAAAAAAAAAAAAAAAAAAAAAAAAAAAAAATAAAACACACATATATACATACATACATACATACATACATAGTGAAATATTTTGGCAACTGTAGATTTTAAAGTATATTGACGATTATACTTTATTATTTTTTTATATTTTCTTGTATGTTTGAAATCTTGATTTTATGTTAGCAAAAAGCAGCAAAGTACATTTAACATATTCACAATGTAGACCTCAAAAAGAAAGATTCAAAGAAATCAGAGACCTAGTAGCCTAGTCCCCAAAATAACTGTCAGTAAAAAACAATTTTTTTTTAGCTGGGAATCCAAGTTTTTCTATAGTTAAGAATTTAATCACGTCACTGACCATTGACTGGAGTTTGGTTTCATGTAAAATATCCTTGGCTTCAGGTTCAGGGTGAGAGAATCCCACAATAGTCGGGCCAAACACTTTAGCCAAATTCTGTATTGGCATTCGACACGCTGGAGTGTGGCCAACTCTGAAAGAGAGACAGAGAGAGAGAGTGAAGTGGGAAAAAGTGGGGGACCATGTGATAAAAGAAAAATTCATAACTTTGTTGTTAAAAATCATTAATTATTAAATTTAATTCCTCATCTGGAAAACAAACACACACATAAAATAAACTAATAAAAAAAAAAAAAATGTATGTTTGCTACTATTGTTCCTAGAATACATTTTTCTTTTTTTAATAAACTCAAAGTTAAAAAGTTGTCAATAACAAAGGGAATCAATATTTTATAAAGTTCTGCAGAGAATGTAAGAGATAAAAACAGGAATGAAGGTTACTTACAATTGTAAGTGCTTAATGAGGAAGGCTAAAGTATCCCTGTTGGCTGAAGGCAATTTGCTGATGGCTTCATACAAAGCAGTGTCAATAGTATTTTTCTTTTCTGTAGAAAATGGCAGTAACAATGAAAATTAGTCTAAAAATGACAATTTTTTTTCATTTATAAAAGTTAAAAATTCCTGGTTCATAAACTTCTTGAAAATATTTTTTTAAGCAATGAAAATGAAAAATATTTTAAATTAAAATACAAAAATACACAAATCAAATTTAAAATCCAGTTTTTCAAATTTACCCGTAACAGCCTTAACAAATTCTGGCCACAATTTGTAAGTGATGAGGGATTCTTTGAGATTTCTTAAAAAGTCTTTTAGACATGCACAAACAACATTGATGTCATCAACAAGGCTCTGCAAAAAAGAGGGGAGAAAAAAAAAGAAATCAATTTTCATGGTTAAAAAATATTTATTTTAAGTGAAAAGGTAAGAAAAGAATATTCAATTTTTCTTAATCAGCTAATTTGAAAATAATATTGCATGGACCATATTTTATAACACTAAATTATGTTTTGGGGTTTTGCTAAAATATCATGCGACATTGATAAGAAACACAGAATTTTACAATTTTTTATTTTCACATGTTCAACTGTCATTTCTAGAATTTTAACTTGAAATGTGATAACTATTAGTTTTAGATATTCTTGCTAATACTTTCTGAGAATACAAAAAAAAAAAAAAAAAAGAAAGATTCAGATTTTTTTTTCTGATGATGTTAACTCACCAAATTTGGTGTTGATTTGCCTTTCCAAAATTTCTCTTTTAGTTCTTTTACTTGGCGTTCAGCACTGCAGAGATAAAATGTAATGAAAATTTGAGTGAAAATGTTTGAGATTGGAGGGGGGGAAATTTCTTTAACAATTTACTGTTGTTGAATTGGTCAAAACAGCAAAAGTATTGCACTTATTGGTTATTAAATTTGACTACAATTACAAGCTTTTGCCCAAATAGAGAGAGAAGAAAAATGAATGAAGAGAGAGAAAAAAAAGAGAAAGAAGTTAAAAAGAGATACAGTGTTTACATACTTTTATAAGAGCTCTTTGCTGAAATTGAGCTTATTTGGAATAAGGCCGTAGATTCTGCATAAATAGTTTATATCTTAATTGACAATACATTCCTTTTATGTCCTTAAGTAAGCTGTTCTATTTTACATCAATAAGCATCTCATCCCCTAAAATGAATAATAGTGCTGAAATAAGGCCAATCTTTAAAGAAACAAAAAAACAACTAAAAGCAATTTAGCACAATTTTATTAAGATATATAAATTAAGTGATAAAATTATCAATTTTATTTTAAAACTTACCAATTTTAAATGAAAACACAAAATGGTTGTTTTCTTTTATGATTTTTTGAGTTTCTTTTATAATTTCTTTAAAAGATTTTGATTAAAATTAAAAATCAGGACTTCACTTTATCCATGACTTTATTTTCCTGTTGTGACACTAACTCATTTATGGACGTACATAAGTACTAAAATGAGTGCGCGCGCACACACACATTTTGCACATGAACAACTATTAACTATTTAATAATCTTTTTTTTACTTGTCCTTTAATGTACTTTATTATTAAATTTATTTTTATAACACAAAATGTTACATGGTATTATTATTATTACCCTTTTGGTAAATTTATGCACAATTTATAATTGGAAAAAAATCAATTTAAAATATTGGCATTAACAAGTCTAAAAAATAAAATTTAATTAAATTAGATGAAAAGTCAAATTGGTTTCAGAATTGTGATTATCAGATTTTGCCAGTGATTCCATTCACTCTGATGTACTACTATGCAATGTTCACAATACTAGCTCACCTTCTCAACTGTCTGATAAGGTTCTGGTAAGCATCGTTTGCCAAATACCAATATTAACAATTAGAAAGTTAAAAGTTAATGCCACGCATACCAAAATAATGCTAGGCCATGATAATTAAAAAAGAAAAAAAAGTTAAGCATGTCAGAGTGAGAACTGTTTATATCAATACAATACCAACTTACCCAGGAACTCTATAGATTCCAACTTCATTAAGGCCACGACGCTCAATCTCTGCAATCAGATGAACCTGTATTATTGAGAAAATTATAAATTAAAAAATACATAACATCTGGTATTTGAAGAGATAAGTTACACTTTAATCTGTCATGAAAAAATTCAGATTTTTTCCTTGCTATATTTTGCAACTGAAGCAAGATTATTAGCAAATCCTTAGCAATTTAGGAAGAATATACAAAGTACCGAGTTATCCAATATGAATGTATTTGTAGTTGGTTAAACATTCCTAATACCATGTATTTACAAAAATACCAAAATGGGTATGAAGGCAAATATTTTTAGAAATCATGCATTTTTAGTTTAAAATAGATAAAAATATGACTAACAGTATCCAAAATGTGTATAATTTCCAGAGAAGGTATTATGAATATATTAAAAAAGGAGTTTTCTTGCTTAACAATGCTCAATAGTGAATTGATGAATTCATAGCTATTGTCTGGAGACAGATCAACATACTCAAAATATCCAAGGCAAAAATAGAAAATTATTTTCACTAGTTTGTGATCATTTTGATGTTTGCTTTTTAGACAAGTTATGCAAAATAACTCCTATAGACTGGATTTAGATGCATATTTGTATATTTGAAAAGTGGATATTTTGCAACATGGAATGCAAGTGATTCACTACTTGTGGCAAGATAAAACTCACCTATAGTAGGATTATTACAAGAAAACAGTGGTATTTTAGATAAAGTTGAAAAAAAATAACAGGCAAAATTTTAGCTAAGAAAATTTATAAAAGAGGACTGGAAATCCAAGCTAGAAATGGTTATTTGACTTGGCTGAATCATATCTAATAATTCTGGAATTAAAAATATGATCAGAAGGATTCACAATAGTTATGCCTTTATCTGAAAACCTAAAACAATGAGCCTCATTTGGGGACTCAATCAGTTGTTAGTCACATGCCAGAGGGATTTGGTATTGTCATTTTCAATTCTGCTTTGAGTGTCAAAGACAAAGATCCAATCAACTAGGCCACTTTTCTAACCCAGTTCAATCACCATCTTAAAGACCAATATGAAGAAAATCACTTTTGTACAAACCAGAACAAACACTAGGTTAACAATACTGTTTCTCTTTTATAAGTTTTCTCTAACCACTGATCCCAAATGAATGGATTAGATTCAATATGTGAGCCTTACCACCCAAATCAAATGAACATGATGAAACCACTTCTGAACAGGAATAGTATCAGCCCAGGTAAGCCCACTTACACCAAATATGCCAGCATGGGACACTAGTTGTTGACAGGGTGAGGGTAGAAATTTCACACTGACCTAATTATTTGTGTGGATTTTACAAGTGAGTTAATCGGTATCTGTCGTTGGTTGGAATGGGATTTAACTTGATAAGCTGATGTGAAAAGCATAGTTAACCAAATTAGTAATTTGTATTTTACTAGCATACCATATAAAGTGTTTTCTTTCTAGTGGACTGAAGGCAAAATGACAAGCATGTAATTACAATAAATTTAATCAATATTGGGAACTGCCTGTTTTTAACTTCATAACTAGTCAGATTAGGTGAAACAAAAATCACTCACCTCTTACAAAAGAAAAAAAGAAAGAAAGAAAGAAAAGACAATCGGAATAAGTCAGCACAATTCTTAAATTTGTTTTTTTTTATGTTACACCACCATTCTGCAATTGACTGCCTATTGGAGTCAAGAATTCAGCTGACCCTGACAGTATGTGATATAAAGAGGACATTGTCAAAACTTTACCCATGATCCTGTTATGTACATATGCAAATTCACTTGTAAACTATCTGAAACAAATATGTACCCTATAATTACAGGGACTTTCCAGTAGTATTGGGCAATCATTCAAAGATACATAGAGTCAAGTAGTTGACATTACCACTACTCTTTGCTTTCTACACCACCACCCCTTTGTCTGCAGGCATGAGACCAAAGTCCCTTGACTGATACTAAAACTTATGTAGACCACAATACTGCAGAATTGGGAAAGGAACTGATTACTGTAACTGAACTATGTTATTGTTTCTACAAGCAAGTGCCAACTGTCTTTTGTTCCCTTTTTATTTTTTCTTATAATTCACCCCCTTTGTTCTGAAGGACATTTCAACCAGCTTCAGCTAAAGTAAACAATGTGGGTGGGAGAATTATTAGACTGGTGGTGTGAGATGTAGAAAGAAATTTTAAAAAACACAAAACTTGGTTTTTATCCAAAGATGTGACTGGAAGATCAGCTCCTTAAGAAAAGATTTTTTATTTAACTACTGCTTTCAATTAGACCATTTGAAAGTAGCATTTGATGAAAAATGATCAGAATTAGTTAAAAGAAATGGTATAATATTCAATCAGGATAACACTACACCACATGTTTCTTAGGTACTCAAGCAAAAAGGTTTTTGTCTTTACTCAGCTGCCAGATTCAGCAAATTCTGCACCTTCAGATTTCTATTTATTTGGATTTTTATAGGATTAGTGAAAAGAAAAAGTTTCAATTCCCTAGAATAATGCAAAAGTTACTAAGAGCAGTTCTTTGCTAAGAAATAAAAAAAAAATATCTTTCATTTCAGTGAGATGAAAATATAGTGAAACAAAACAGTAATTATAGTTAATGTTAAAAACAGAAGCTTTTATTTTTACTTAATAAGCCAACATTTTCATTTATCTAATAATTCATCTATTAAATCTGTCTTTAAATCTATTATCTAGACACTTAATATCAGTTGCTCTAACTTTTTCTTACATTTTCTTTTGCCTCATTCAGTAAGTGTATTCAACTGTTACAGGATCCCAGATCAGAGATTCCATATTTAAAGTGTGTGTGTGTGTGTGTGTGTGTGTGTGTGTGCATGCGTGATGCTGCTTTAACCAAACACTTCTGCACCAGATTTTTCCATTTTTAAGTGTAGCTTCCTGAAGAAAAAGTTGAACTTTTAGAAGTGGACTGGCTTCTCTTTTGTATTCTTTTCCGTAATTGCAAGAAACCCAGTCATACTTTAGTAAGGAGGTTGCAGTGTGATTGCGTTATTGATTCCTTTATGCTCTAAAACTCTTTTTTAGTCATTCTTTTTACATATGGTAAGCTTATTGTTGCTCCATCATTATTTTATAGATTTGTCCTATTCCCATTTAAATACTACAGGAAAATTTTTTTTGTATTTTTAGGAGGGTATGCTTTGCCTCAAAACTTGCATACATAAGCTTAACAGAAAACTCAGGCCAGTGTTGCAGGAAAATAAGTGAACAGAATCACCTCTAACATGAAATACGGTGAGGATTAGCTTAGTAAATTAGGTAGATTCATATATTTGCCATTTTTTTGCTTGAACTCCGATTCATTATCCCCACAAGCTTGTCCTATTTTGACAGCACTTTACCTGATTTGGCCACAAAGCATTCATGGCCTAATAAAATATAGCAATAATAAAATATTCATCTAGATCTTTTTGTACTAATGCTGGTGTGTCCCCAGGGCTCCATCTTTGGTCCTACTCTATTTTTAATTTTCACTGATGACCTTCCTGATGATATTAGCTCACAACTTGGTATCTACACTGATGACACAAGATAGTAAGGCTTATCAATCTGACACGGTCAAAATGGCAGCCTCAAGTCCATAGTCAACTGGGGCAAAAGATAGCTTGTTAATTTTAATACCTCCAAAACTAAACTCATTTCCATTAATCATCTGAGAGATCCCTTGCTACCTTCCATCAACATGGCTGATGCTATCCTCCAGGAAAGTTACTTGTTGTGCCTTCTTAGGCTCTGCTGGTATGAAGTGGAAAGGCTATATTGAATCCATTGCTAGGCCAGCTGCTAAGAAAGTCAATTCACTGTGTCGGGTAAGACACTTTCACTCTCCAGAATCTATCATATGTCCTCCATTCATCTATGCTTAGAATATTTCTGCCACATATGGTCCGGTGCTCCTGCTATTTGCCTTGATCTCATTGATAAGATCCAAAGAAGAATCAGCAATAATATTGGTCCTGATCTATAAACCTACCATTCGTCCATGCTTAGAATATTGCTGCCATATATGGTCCGGTGTCCCTGCTATTTACCTTGAGCTCCTTGATAAGATCCAAAGAAGAATCAGCAATATTATTGGTTCTGATCTGGTGGCTCAGCTCCAGTTACTTTCCCACCACTGTAAGATGGAATCTCTGTGTCTTTTCTATAAATACTTTCATAGTAATTGTTTGAATGAGCTCTTCGCCATGTTACCAAGAGTTTTTGAATTTGAGTGCAGCACTGGACTTACGTCAAGATCTCAATTTACAGCTGAGCTGGCTAAATGTAGCCATAAATTCTATGCTAACAGTTTCTTCTCTTGTACTTCTCACTTGTTGAACTCAGTTTCGGCTCCTTGCTTTTCAGCCAATTTTAATCTGCAAAAATTTAAATTACTATTACTATCTACTGACCACCTGATTAATCTCTTCTCTTTCTGATCATCAATCTTCCCTGTCATTAATTCTTCCACACCCTGTAAACCTTTTTTGTTTTAGTGGCAAGCAAGACAGCCTTGCTTGGAGACTAAAAAGAAAAACAGATCACTTTAAGGCCCCATGTAATATTTTATTTCACCAGAGACCTTTTAAGGTACTCTGGATCATCAGACATTACTTTCAAAAGGTGAAACAAAAAATGAAATGAAAATTTACACTTTTAACGGGTAGTATTAAGTTTATGTAATTTAACAGAGAAGGTAGCGAGGAGTGGTGAGAGAGACATGGTCGATATAAAAAGCAATGACAAATCTGTTTCATCAAGCTGTATTAAAGTCTGACTCAGAAGCAATTTCAATTAGTCATCAAAAAATATACATAATCAGACTCAATATTCCTGCACTACAATGGGAAAAGGAAACAACTGTACACATGGAGATGCCTTGATAAGAATTTTCAGAAAATACCTACCACAATACCAGGAACAAAAGGTGGACACACAGGTGCATAGTCTGCAATTATGCCCTACAAGAAAAAAAAAATTCAATTAAACTTAAATGAGTTTATTTTTTTTTTATGCAATCAAGGACATTTTTGTCTGTAAAATGGAAAAGCCAATGTGAAAATAAGGAGGAAAAATACAAATATTTTCACTTCTTTGAAATGGTTCAATAGCAAGGAAAAGTTATTGTTAATAATGCATAAGAGCTAGAGTGGAAAGCACAACTTACAGTATAGTCTTTTCCAGCACCAGGTGTTTTCACAGGAAGAGGAATACAGGGGAGTGGAAGTTGACTTTTACATTCTGGATGACAGATAATTTTGCACTCTGGGTAGAGAGAAAAAATGGTTTTATTTTGTAGAAATGTCCACTTATGACACTGGTAGTTCTTTAAAGTTCAGAAGAAATCAGATGAAAAGTATGAAAGTGTTAAGAAAGTAGGATTTGTCTGAAATTGATAAACTAGAGGTGGACTTGTGGCTAATAGAAAATCAGACTTTGAAAAATGTGAGAAAGTTTATTTTAAGTTTTTACAATATCAATGAGTGAACTTACATATCTCCAAGTATCAGGTCACTCAGGGACCAATTATTTAAGGAATTAATGCATTTAGTCTGTCATGCATACATGAACTGAAAAGTAGTCACCTCCAAATAGCTGCATTGTAAGAATTACCAGCAGACAAAATTCAATGTTTTTAGTTAATAAACAAAAACTTTTCTTTGATTCTGAACTGCATGATATATTATTACATATGATAAATGATAATAAAGTTATAGCACTATTACTGTTTTATCATGCTAATGATTACTGATATATTAACTATTTGGGTTGTATATTTTATACATTATATAATACTAACAGATTTATTTTAAATGCTACATTAAAAAAAACAAAAACAAACACAAACATTAATAAACAAAGTCATTTTAACTTCATCCTAAGAAATTAGATTTTACATACTTTTGATAATCAGGAAAAGTCTTTTTTTTTTTTTTTTTTTTTTAAATTGAAAATTTCAAAATAAAAATAAAATCTACCTTTACAACGCATTGCCATTTTACCAAATTTAATCTTGACACCACACTGGAAAACAAATACAAGAAAAAAAATATTACAATATAAAAATTGCAATATTGCCTTGTTCTACTTCATGCTAAGCATTTCTAATTTCTATAGTGGAATTTATTTAAGAAATCCAGCTTGAAAATGAATATGCTATTTAATGCCAATCAGAGCTAATTTATACATACTGCTAAAAAGCTAAATTTCTTTTAGAATTAATAAATGTAGATAAGTAATAAGATTAATTTCCATCAAAAATTCATTATTTGAAAATATTGTGTTTCAAGCTATGAAATTTCATTAGCAATTTAATAGCAATTAGTAACTTCCTGTCACATCTGCATAATTGAAGTTTTTCAAACTATATTAACATTAAAACCATTAAAAACTTAAATATTTTTTCATATTAACACCTAACACAACATGTACTATCCCACTGCTAGTAATCTTCAAGATGACCTGTCAATAAGAAATTATGGATAGTGTGGCTAAAATGGATTGTCAACAAAAATGGATTTGTCAAAAAAAGCTGTCAGTCATGACAAAGTGAATAAAAATCAACTGATAAATGTATCAATTAACACTTAACCTTTACAACTCTGCAGGGATACATGTCTGCTGCCAATATGCTTTCTCAATACTCTGAGTGGACATGATGTCATTAAGCTTGTGATATGAACTGGGATTGATTGGATGTCAGTCATTCTATCCTAATTGAAATAGTTATTTTATCAGCAAATTTTAATAAAGTGTTTTAAAAATGTTTGTTTTTCAATCACAATGCCAACCCACAGGGTAAGGTGTGGATCTGTTATATCAATAGAGGGACTTTTCATGGACAGTGAGAGTGATGAAGAGTTTCTCAGATTTATCTACACAGATATTGGTGATGTGTGTGACAGTGAGACTGAAATGAAAGTGATTCCGACCAAAAAGGAAGAATTTTCAAAACATCAAAAGCATGCTACCAGAGATTTCTTATACTCATGGACCTACAAATGTTGATTAAGAAGCTAGTAAGGTAGACATTTTTCGTTTTTTCTTATCTGACAAATTTATTCAATTAATAGTAGTGGAAAGTAATTGGTATGCAAATGATGTGAAAACAAAATTAGGTGACAGCAAAGCCAACTTGCAAATAAACGTTTGCTTTGAAGAAATGAAAGCATTTTTAACCTTGCTTTTGTTGATACGTTTGATAAAGTGGCCTTCATAATTCTGTTGTATTTTTGTTTTAGTTTTCATTTTTTTCCCCCCTCAAAATATATGTAAAGTAAAAAAAGTGTACATTTTTCTACATCTTTTCCGAAAATTTTATAACAATATTTCTAAAACCCTAAAAGTTACAATATACCCACCATTCAAAAACTTAACACACCCAAAACTAATGTGGATCCATGGGATACAACACCGAAAGTTAGTGTGGAAAAGGTTAAAGGAATTTTTTTTTATTAATTTTAAGATTTAAATGGAAATTTAGAAAAATCATGTGGAGATTGAATATTTGCAATTCTGTTGGATCATCAGTGTAAGGGAAAGTGCATGTAGATTACTGAATAACAGCAGAAAATAAAATTGGTGAGCTGAGCTCAAACTTTGGCTGAGACACTGTGTTCATTCTTCCCTTGGGGGAAAGATATGAACCCATGTCTCTTAACTGTCTAACCTTGGTAACCAGTCTAAGTTTGAATTTAAAACAAAAGTAAAGGCAATGGGGAAATACTATTTTCCTCTAATAACACTCATGGAAAAAAAGAGAGAGGGAAAAAAGAGAGAGGGAAAAAAGAGAGAGGGAAAAAAGAGAGAGGGAAAAAAGAGAGAGGGAAAAAAGAGAGAGGGAAAAAAGAGAGAGGGAAAAAAGAGAGAGGGAAAAAAGAGAGAGGAAAAAAGAGAGAGGAAAAAAGAGAGAGGAAAAAAGAGAGAGGAAAAAAGAGAGAGGAAAAAAGAGAGAGGAAAAAAGAGAGGGGAAAAGAGAGAGGGGAAAAGAGAGAGAGGAAAAGAGAGAGAGGAAAAAAGAGAAAGGAAAAGAAAAAACTAAAAAGGAAAAGAAAAAAACTAAAAAGGAAAATAAAAAAAACTAAAAAGAAAAAAAACTAAAAAGAAAAGAAAAAACTAAAAAGAAAAGAAAAAACTAAATAAAAAAATAAAAAAAATAAAAATAAAAAACAAAAGTAAAATAAATAATAAAAAATAAATAAATGTTAAGGCAACTTTATACTAGTGAAGAGAGAAAGTAGCAAAAGATTATCTGAATACGAAATTGTATTGAACAAAAATTTTCAGCTTGTTTCAGGTAAGCTGTGGTAGAAAAGTAATAGTTAATGTAACTATTACTTTTTATAAAAGGACTAATCAGGCTTAAACTTATAGTTTAAGCCTGATTAGTTCTTTTATTTTAAAAAAAATTATTATTCAGAATTATTATAGTTTTAGAATAGATGAAATAAATACTCACAGGCTGACAATATTCAGGCTTTATTACAGTTTTGGACATGAAGATATGAATTTTGTTTAGACCAGATGAAGCAGAATTAGCTTTTCGTAAAAAAGGAGAACTATAAATAGAAGGAAAAAATTAAAATAAATGAAAATGCACCTTGATCAACCCAGAATTGTAAAACACGAGAAGTATTAGCAAAAACCTGCTATCCTTAACATTTTATGGGAAATTTTGTCTGTTGACCACCAAAATCTACATAATGTCATTAAAATGTTCGATAATATACTCATGTTAATTGCATGTGTTAAGGAACACCTTTATCTTCCCCTTTTGGACAATGTGTGTGTGTGTTTTAATAGGTCTGGGATCTGTAAAAATGGTGAGCATCAATCTCGAAAGTATACAGACCAATTCAGATCTTCAAAGCTAAACA
This sequence comes from Acanthosepion esculentum, assembly GCA_964036315.1. Lineage (NCBI taxonomy): Eukaryota > Metazoa > Mollusca > Cephalopoda > Sepiida > Sepiidae > Acanthosepion > Acanthosepion esculentum. The sequence continues at coordinate 74,320,272 of OZ038495.1, forward strand.
AATCGGTTTATTTTTAATATGAAGAAATAAAAATACAATAAGCTAATGCTAAGCCACTACACTTGCATTGATAGTGATTAATTGGTATGTTATTAATTAGAAAGAGGAGGAAGGTTGATGAGTAGATAAGCAATCCCATTTGATGGCCCTGTAATTTTGTGACTTTATCATTCCAAGAGGTTATCAAATATTATTAACCTTACTATTGAGAATTGTGCCACAGAAGTTTCTTCTTTGGTTAAAGCTGGTATTGATGCTTTTTTTTTTTCTCTCGTAAATTTCTCATAAATACCAGGTGAAACCACAATCTTCTGCTTGGTTTGTGTCTGCACATAATAATTGTAAATGTGTCTTCAAAGAGGAAGAGTCTTTGCTGATAGAATGAGACACCGTATAGCCTCTAACAAGTTTGGTTCATGTGACTACTGGATGCACTATTGTAGCATGTTAAATAAAAGTCAGTCTCCTATATTTCCTTTCTTCACACAATTTTTTTTTTGGGGTAAAATTCTAGAGGCTCTAATCAACTCTGAATTGATGCATCTCACCCCACATGGTCTTCTTTCAGATAAGCAATATGGCTTTCACTTCTCTAAATCAACTGTTAATGTATTAACAATTATTGATTAAGGATTTTTTTTTCTTTCTTTAAATAGCATAATTTTCAAAAATATTACACAAGACCAAAAAATGTATTTGAGTTTTTCTGACATTTTTATAACCAACATTTCATGTGAAAAAATGTGTTAAAGAATTAACTTTTTATTGTCACTCATCACCTCACCCACCCAAATTTGACTTGCATCAATTGCTGTGAGATATCCATGTTATAAAAATAAATTTAATGTTTTGTACATAAAATTTGGGATTTTTTTTTAGCATAACAATTAAAGCAGCTATTTTATATATTTGGCTTGATGATACAATTATTTTTATTTTTTACGTGTTCATAATATTGAGTTTTTGCCAGTCAGATAATGGCCATTATTGACATTTTTCTAATTAGAGAAATACTTTTACTTTGAAGCCATTTAATTAAACTTTAATTAATTAAAAGCACAGTTTTTTTGTCTTTGTAACTTTCTGCTCATATGCTTGTGATGAAAGTAAACCAATCACTTTTTAAATTTCTAATTAGTTTTTGACATAAGATTAACATTTGGGTTAACATATATAATTCATTTAAAAAAAAAGAAAAAAAGGAAAAATTTTGTGTATATAAAAAAAATATCATGCTTTCATTAAAAACTGACAAAATTGCTTAATAGTAAAAACTTACTCAGAATCTGATTGTGTTCGTTGATGTGAGGATTTTGAATTCCTTTTCCTGGACCTGGGTGTTTGTCCTGGACGAAGTGTCCACACTTCTTCCTCATCAGAATCTGAAAATAATTTATTTAATCAAAACATCAATTGACCAGATCACTTCTGGACACCAAAAACCAAATTACAAAATTAATGACTTTTCATTAGGTACCTCCACTTGCTTGCTGAAAAACAGCATAGCATGATGAAAAAAGGCCCCAAACTTAGTAAAAACAAAGTTTTATTGTCAAAATGTTTGTCATTAAGAGGAAACATCAAAATATTTCATTATAATTTAAAAAATTTTTTTAAACCATTCTAGCATAAGTGAAATTTTTTTTTTTTGTACATCAGCAGTCAAAGTTAATTTATGATTAGTGTTTTTTGTGTTTTTTTCCTGGTGAAATTGATTTGAAATTTTTTTCAAAAATCAAACTGTCAGATTTTAATGAAACTTTCAGGACTTATTCACAAATAAAATTATTTTGAATTTTCTTTCATTTTTTTTTTTTTCTTTCTTACATGCCCCCACCCCTCCTGCTTACTAAAAATAGTAAATTTAATCATTTAGTTTTCAAATAAAGTTAAATGGAGGGGCCTACTTTTCAAATTTGTACAGGGATTCAATTCTCTCTGGTTCTCTGATCAACTTCATTTTATGTCTAATTTAACTTTAATTCTCCATTTCTTTTCCCATTTTCCCCCTAATTATTTAAGATATCCCTCTGGGAGTTTGTGATTTCTAATTTTTTTTAATTCACTCAAATCATCATTTTGCATTCTCTTGCAACTAAATGTTGAACCAGGATCAGCAACCCGTTACAGGAATTTAATGTGAAAATATATTAATGTAATATTTAATTACTCCAGAAGAAAAATAACAGGAAAATTTGGAGAATTTAAATTAAAGTAAACATGAAAGGCAGGTTTCAGCAGAAAACTGCAAAATAAAGGTAGAGAGCACAATCTTGACAAAAGATGTATTTGTTTTTTTTATACTTCAATTAACAAAAATTTGTTTTAATATCATTTTAAAAAAAATTGCGTTCATTTACTGCTTAACGCCTTGACAGATGAACTAAGATAATATTTTTAATCAAAGAATTACATAATATTAAATGACTAAAAGGAAATCAGTTTTAGAACAACTGATTTCATTACATTAATGCATCATTTTGATAGAGACTTTTAATGTAAGAAATGTTCTATACTTTGCAGTCTAGTAAAAACAATAAGCAATATTCGGGGGGGGGGGGGAGAGGAGAAAATACACTACCAACCATGCGTGGAAACTCACCACATCCAGACTTTTTGAATTGTACATCAAGCAAGGGTTCACTGAAACTTTTGTTCAGCTTGGGCATATTAATCTGTGTTGTTGTTGTTGCATGGGGCTTTCCAGATTCAGGATCAAGATGAACACTAGTTCGTGTCACTATTGAAGTATCAGCCTTTAAAGTGGGGGAGTGAAAAAAAAAATAAATAAATAAATGTTGTTCATCCTTTAAAGACAAATAGTATTTACAAAAATGATGGAGAGACATTCCAGTGAACTTTAAGGGATTTCTATTACTATTAAAATATGTGAAAGAGCTAAAAGGACAAATTATGGTACAGTATTGTCCATAAATGAGTACACTATTGCCACATTTTTATTTATATATTTATTTTTTTAAGAAAGTTAATTTTTCTACTAAATCAAACACAGCAAGATTTCTAGTGAAATATTATACAATCACAATGGATATTATTTATGACCAAACTCAAAAATACTGATTTTTTTCCTTAAAATCAGAACTAACACACACAAATTTTTTAAAATAAATAAATTCCTATATAAAAAGGTTTGTATAAAAAAAAAAAAAATCAATATTTGGTGTAACTGTGTTTTCTATTCTGATAGACCTCATTTGACTTGTGCAGTCATTGGAATACATTTTCACTGACAGTATGCAAGTATTCTTTCAAATTTGTCCTGCTGGATAATTTATTCGACTACTCTTTTTTATTTAAATTCATATATCACTAGATTAAAATTAAATCAAGTATATCACTAAGTTAATCCCATATACTTGCATTTTCAAAAATCGTTTTTTCTTTTAGCAAAGTGCTGAATTTGTATATTTCCCTGTGTAAATTTTAAACAGACCTATGTATAACTTGATTTCAGTATTTGTTTCCTATTTGGTCATTGGCCATGTATACAACGCAGTCTTGTTCAGGGTTATAGTAGAAACATTCTTGGTACACACATTTTTGATTTCATTAACAGTATCTGTAACCAATTTTTGGAGAGTCTTCATCAACCAATCAGCTGATAAAATGAACAGTTCTTGGTATTAGTTTACATGGTTGACCAAATTGTTTTTGTACACCTCCAACATTTCCACTTTCATGATTGTGCTCAATCATCTAGCAATTTTTTGTACTTGCTGATCATGTCAAAGAAATATTTTTTCAAACCAGAAAAGAGATCTTGTCCAGATAGAGCTATTAGTCAACTAAATGTTTGTACACTGAAAACTGACTTTATAAGAAATACTTAACATTACAGGCTCCATATTTAAATCCCCTAATAGGAGATTTATAAAAAAAAGTTTAAAATAAACTCGTATAATTCAATTTGGGACAACAATATTTTTATATTTTAGCAACTGAGTTTCAATGCTGCAGTTTATTTATCCATTTTGACTGCACAAAGTTTTACATGAAATAATAAAATCTTGCCATATTTGATTTAGAAGAAAATTAATTTTCTATATAAAAAAAAAAAAAAATGGGTGTGTAAGCATGTACTCATTTATGGGCAATATTGTGAAAAAAGAAAAATATCTACACAGCTTGTTAAATGTCCAAACTTTTTTCTTGTCTGCAAACAGGTTACTTAGGTTAAGAAAAGTTAAAAAAAAATAATTTATGCCCAAACAAATTTATGTATGAACAATTTAATACAAAACTTAATTATCAAATCTTCACAAACTAGTGAAATTTTTTTCCACAGGTCAACTTAATAAAAAAAAAAAAAAAAAAAAAAAAAATGTAGCTCCAGAATCTGAGTTGACAACCAAATTTTGTTATTCTGTACATTCATTAAAAAGGAAAAAATGCTTTATCTTATCTTGAATGCACCTTGTAATTTATGTTACATTGTGTTAAGTTACAGTAATCTATCTTCATGATACTGTATTACATTTTTTAGATGTTACAAAAGACAGGTTGTGTTAAATTAAGAACTCCATTAAAGACTATAGCTTATTTTCACTGTGTAGATATGTTTTCAGAGTTTTATCACAAGTAAAATCATTCGAATATTCCAAATGAAAAGACTAGCTCAACAGATACTAAATAATAGAAACTATACTGGAAGTTTCAATTATTCATGCTTTTAAGTAAAGAGTATCATATTGCCTTCTGTAGTTTTATACTGCCAAATCCTTGGTAATACAGCTGCAATCATCTATGCATGCCAGACTAAGGCTTGAATTAGTGTTTGAGGTACAATTCAATTTTAAGACTTGTTTGTGGCATGTGCAAGAATTTCTTAATTTTAGAAATTCAAAAAGGTGACTTACATCCCGACTAGTTCTTTTCTTTTTAGGTGGGGTACCTTCTGTCTGGAAATCCTTAGAGACTGAAACATCAAGGTCATCATCAGTAACATCATAACTGATGTCTGAAAGGCAGGAAGCAGAGGATTCTCGCATGTGATTGTCAGTAGCCCTGCATCACAAGAGAGTAAACGGTGTGATGAGACTAGAATTTATAGGAAAAGGGTTTACATTATTCATTTAAAAAAAATAAAACAAAAACATTGCTATACTTATGTCACCTTTCCTTTCACTCATTTTCACCTTAAACTTTACACAAACCTTATCTTTGTTCATATTGAAATTATTTCCTTTATTTTCATTGACAAACAAAAAAAATCAAAACATGAAAAACTTTGGCACTTTAGCTTACATGTTCCAAATTATTTTCAAAATTTCAATAAACGCCCCATCTTGGATTTTGGTACTTCACCCATGTTCCCACTTCTAATGACATATAAATTTAATAAAAGAATATAAAAAAACTAATTACAGCAGTTAAAGCCCCTCATATGCAAGTTCATTTGGCAATACTTACTCTCACTGAACCAGTTAACACTTTCTATAACATAGTATTGTGAAAACGGGAAATTCTTGACCTAACAACTCAATCTGTTAAATTGTAGGAAATGAAGAGGATGCAAGTTTTAAAACGTAGTTGTAAAACACACACATCAATGAGATGAAGAAATAAAGAGAAAAAAAAACATGTCAAGCAAACAAGGACATTCCCTATTGCATTGCAGTAATCTCTTCTATAAGATAGTGGAATTAAGAAAAAAAAAAATGCTTACTTTCTCTTCCCAACATCTGATCTTTGGTAAGAATTCAGGAATGCTAATTTCTGCATGTCTTTCTCATCCAACACTGATTTGTTTTTATCATTCAGCAAACTTTGAATCATCTCAATTAGTTTTTCCTGGAAAAAAAAAACGAAAAAAAAATATGCTTATGAGTGATATTTGGCCACATTAAAGCAGGCCCAACTTAGTTAATATTATTAAAGGATTTTTTTGTTCAATTTGTTACAATAGTGAAGCACTGAAGATGATGCAATTATTAATCCGGGAAAATTGCTGTGTAACCTTAAGCTTAGACAAGCCAGTTGTTTTATAGATTGGTGTTTTTGGAGAATTGTTTTTCTTAATTTCTAAATTGTATGGTAGGCATGTAATAGCATTTAAAGGGTTTGTTTGTTCTCTCTCCCCTCCAATTTTGATATCAACTAATGTCAGTCTTCCATTTTGACTTCAGCAATGGATCTGTGGCCTGACTCATCTCGTTTGCAACATAGTTTCTTAGTTATAAAATATTTAAAAATTGACTAGCCAACATATTCTCAGAAAATCGACAACCCACTTTTTTTTTTTATGTAAACATTCGTTCTTAATTATTTTTTGGTTTTTATAAGGAAAAAAACTAAAGATTTGTAAAAACAAATTTTAAGGAAATAACTATGTCAAATTTATTAAAATGTTTAATAAAATTGGAGAGACAGTTATTTAAAAAAAAAAAAAAAAAAAAAAAAAAAAATCAAATTAACTTGTTATTTATTATTGAAAATTCCATTAAAAACCCAGATTCCGTGATCCCACCTGCAATCCCATGATTGCGGAAAATTCTTTCCTCTATAAAGATTTTTATATATATTGAAAATAAAATTTTAGTTTGTGATACCTACTAAATGATTAATTCATTATTATTGAAAATGATATGAAAAACAAATTTTGTTTCAGATTTGCAAGGATTAGAAAAACTGACCCCCCCCCCCCGTAAGGGGTATAACAATTAAAAATAAAAATAAAAATAAAACCTTACCAAAGTATTTCTGTCATTTTCCACTTGTGTACGTTTTTGGAATTCCAGTTTTATTTGGCTCCTATAGTGGTGGCGGTACAGGGGAAGAAGGAAAAAAAAAAGTATTTCAAAACTTAATCTAACTTTTAACTTGTCTGAATTAAAAATTTATGTTATGCATGCATGTATACACACACTTACCTGGGAGTGCAGAAAAATTCTCAGGCCAACATACTTTCCAAGATACAAATAGCCAAATGTCAGAATTTTGGAACCTTCTCTTGGGTGAGCTAGGAATTTTTCAGCACCCCTTGTATGATTGGATTTATGAATGGAAAAATAATGAAAAGTGAGAGGGAGAAGAAAAATTCATAAGTGAATGAAATAAACATAGTAAAATTTATAATTATTTGTATTAAAAAAAAAAAAATCACATTAACTTATTTATCATTGAAAATTCATTGTAATTTAAATTGGATGGATTGATCAGTATTTATTTGTGGTTCTAACCTAAGGGACCTCAAACTTTTTAGACTAACAACCCCACTGCATGGAATCTGTAATCCCTCAACAATTCCCCAAAGGCATATATAAACAACATAATTATTTTTTCTATGTAAGGGTAGAAATTCCCTTACCCTTTCATTACTACTTAGAGATTCATTTTAGCTTTATATTTTATTATTTCTTTCTATTTCTCTTCCTATACTATAGCATTTTAAAATGGAGACTAAATTTCAAGATGGAGACTAAACAGTTTTCAACAAAACAAATGAGGCATAATGAAACTGAGCTAGCAAATATTTATTGTTACTAACTCATGAATTATGGAATATCAATGTACTCATGCATGTCAAAAATTCATATCCTCAAGAAGCAAGGCTGGCTGTATAAAACGCTGTATATGTGCCAGCAGAGACAGGGTTATTAGAGGTATACTATTAGCAATCATTTGCTCAAGTTGTGCACTGAGGAATTCAGTATGTGTTGCTTTTCCCGCCCCCCGTCCTTCGCTTGCAAGAACTCAAGGAAGCTTCAAAGCTACCTCGGGGTTTTACACCAGCCTTAAGAAACGACCATGTTCCTTCTGTCGATGTTTGTTTTTGTTGACATCACTATTTGCATTCTCTGGTTCATTGTGAACTTTTTTTGAGTGTGAATAATAGTCCATTCAAATGTTGTCGAACACATTTGGAACTCACAAACATTGAATCTCCGCTGTATTAATGCTGCCATCTGCTTCAATGTTATTCATGGGTTCTCCATACACTTCATTAAAAGCCTTGTATTCAGCACCAATTTCAGAATGACGCAATCCACCATGTTGCATTTTGGGTTCATCATATGTAGTCACCCATCAGTATGCTGTGAATTATTAATTCACAGACTGTCTGTAAGACTTTGCCAGTCCATTAGTATCGTATGCTACTCTTATTTGCTTCTTCAAATCACTTGCCTGAACTTTCTTAATATAATAACCATGGTGATTACCAACAGCTGCCATGACAATCATTTCAGATGCAGAAAAGTGAAGGATGAAATATTTTATTCCTTAAAGAAAACCACATGATCGTGATTAATTTAATAAATATGCATATATGGTGTGTTTAACCAATGATGCATGTCGTGAATTACTGTTTTGGACATTTACATTTACACCGGAGTGGTACAAACTTAAAATTGTTTAGTACCAACTCAAATTTGATTGATCCAACTTGAACTTTAAATGCTATAGTTGTTGGAATAAAAAAATTTAAATAATATAGGCAATAATAAACATTAAAACTAAATTACCTTTTATTGAGTTGGTTGACGTTAATGGTAAGGGTGTGCTGATGAACATTGATATTTGGTTGGAAATTGGTTTTGCTTTTGTGTCACCACACTCTTCCAGGTTCAGTGTGTCTAGACTTAATTAGAATTGCATCTTGGTGGTTAAAACCATTTCAGTTGTGTGTAACGGTGGAATGCAAGTAAAAAATGGTTCAACTACTGCACTAAGCTTTGGGTTATTTAGTAGCAGTATTTACATTACTCCAATAGTCACAGATGCTTTTAATTTTGGGCAATGAGATTTAGCTTCAAGATCAACACATACCAATGAAATTAGCATGTGAGATTCAGTGTCTGTATTTCCAAATCAAATGGTATAACAATCCAATTAAATATATGAATTTTATAAAGGTTCACAAAAGGTAAAGTCTTCCTTAATTTTTCCAGGTGCTTTGTGTATATCTTAATGTCAGTCTGAAATATTTTCATATTCTCCTTTCAATTAAAGTAAGTATCTGTGTTCGTGATAGAACAGGACTTCACACAAACCTCCAAGACCTCTTCTTCACATCTTGGCTTGAGAAATGCACTGCTGAAGTGTTACCTCTCCCTGGACACTTCATACCATTTACTGGTCAGTGTTAAAGTTGATGTCAAAATGTATCCCCTGATGTGCTGTTTTACAGGTCAGTATTTTGATATACTAAAGCTGACTGGGATAACTTCAGATCTTACATGACTGAAGCTCCTCTTTCAGCAGTTTTCAAATACAGAGCCTCCAGAACTGCTGCCCTCATCTCTGGATGGATCCTTTCTGGCATGGAAAGGATTATACTCCCCACAAATATCACCAAAAGCTGAACAGCCAGCTGGAGGTTCACTCCAGAATGTGCTGCTTACCATAACCACTACTATAATATCACAGGAAATTGTTACTGAATTCAGAACTGCCAGTAATCATTACAAGGGAGTTCTTGAAAATGCTTATCCTACTCAAGGTTGAATGCAAACAACTTGGATCATGTGATTTCTGGAAAATCTCTAACCAAATTCTCAAAGCATTAATTTATCATAAATGGCTTTGAATTTATCTTATGCTGGTCAGATAAGGCAAAGCTCTTTTCTCTTTAATTGTACATTAGATAACAAGAGTGACAACCCCCACCCCACCCTCAAGGTGTACAAACTTCCATCTTGGGAAGTCTCAATACTTATCAAAAGCCTTGACCCTAAAAATAGTTCATTGGTCCAAATAAAATCCAAGTGGTTGTCCTTAAGAATATTAGCCACGAATTATTTCCAATCTTAGAAAAATTGTTCAACCGCTGCCTGAAGGAGAAATCCTTCCCAAGGATATAGAAAATGTTAAGTGCATGCCCGATTTCAATAACACAGATGAGCATTCATTGTCAACTCAATATCAGCTCATCAGCAAATTTTGAAGCTATAATCAAAAACCTCTTGAGTGAAGAACAATATTATGGACTTCAATCTGTTTGGGCCACTGTTGAATATCCTAACAATCATTACTCACTTTTGTGATGCTTGTTGTAGTAGAGACTTTGTAATTACAGATACAACTATAGTACACTGTTGAACAATACTGGTGTCAGACGCCTTCAAATAGCACTCGCACTAATAGTACTTGCTCAATAATACTCACTTGAATAGGATAGAATAGAAATAGAGATCTGTATAGTAATAGAAATGCAGATCAGACGTCATGCAACTTCCTACTTATGAGTTTTCCCTATGGTCACGTGGTCTACTTAATTCAATAATTGGATCGCCTGTGTTTGCTGTTCATCTGTATTCCTATATAACACCTCCCCTTTGAGATGACTTCTCCTGGAGTCTATATTTCTTCAGCTTTGTTCAATATTCAAATGTTCCGATGCTGTTCTTTTTCTTTAACTGGACCTCCTTTGTCCACTAATTTCTGGTGGCGTGTGTACATCAAACATGTCATACAATATTTCCATCGGTAACTCTTTTTGTGGACTTACTAAATCAGTGAATCTGTTTTAACTGATCATGGTATTGCTAATGTTCTCACCTTTGTCCCTATACCATGCATGTCATATTTCTAATCCATTTTTTTTTTTTTATAATACCATCTTCCCAGAATTCTCTTCTACATTGGTACATTTAAAAAAAACCCCAAAAAAACACACTTTATCATCAGATTTAAAATATTTATTTATATTTTAATTCCTTGATGCTCTCGTCTTCAGTTTTGGTAGTAATTTGTTAAATACGGACTTAATCTTCCTGGTGAACATCAACTCTGAAGGTGACATTCCAGACACGGTATTTGGGTTTGGTGTTATTCTGTAAACACTTAAAAATTGTAGCATTTCTTCATCTGACTCCCCCCCCTACGACTTTTTTTAGTGCCCTTTTAAAAGTATCAACAAGCCATTCCACTTGTCTGTTTGATCGTGGGTGATAAGGGGGAGTTGTAATATGTTCTATTGCTAATGATTTGCAAAAAAAAAAAAAAAAAAAAAAAAAAACTTAAATTACTAGACATGAATTGAGTCCCATTATCTAAAACGATAAAGTCAGGAACACCAAACCATGCAAAAATTTCATGTAGCAAATTTATCATTACCGTGTTAGTTTGTCTTCTACATTTTAATATTTCTGGCCATTTCAACTATCAACTACCACTAGATATTATGCTCCATTTATGGGTCCTGTGAAGTCTATATGTATTCTGGACCATGGCATATTGGTTTTCAGCCAAGGGTGAATTTTGATAGGCAGTGACTTCGCTGCCAGAGCACAACCTCTGCATAATTTCACTAAATTTTTAATATCTTGATCCGTTTTTGGCCAGTATGTATAACACCTCATTAAGGATTTAATTCTAGAAATTCCTGGATGTCCTACATGAAATTCTTTTAACATACGTTTTTGCAACGATGCTGGTATCACAATTCTTTCTGTGTACATATGTACATTATTACATAATGAAAATGCATTAATTCCAATAATGTTTTCCTTTAAATCTCAATTGCTTCTTCATTTTCATTATAAAGTCATCTTTTCTGACTTAACTCTTAATGCCTCCAATGTTATGGGCAGTTCTCTTACAGTATTGCATAATACATTATTAATTTCATTTTTGGCCTTTATAACCGCAATTACTGTCTTCAAGTGGTTCGCAGAATCTCGGTATTAGTCTAGACAATCTGCCTGCATGACAGTTTTTTGGATGTTAGAAACTCCATTTTATAATTCTAGTTCAATAGGATAGTTCCCCAGTGCTGCAGTCTATTTGCTGTATGTGTGGGAATACCATTTTTTGATCCATATATGGACAATAATGGACGACGGTCTCTGTAGTACGAATTCTCTACCATGTATAAATTTGTGAAACATTTTCATAGCAAATATGATGGCCAGTGCTACCTGGCTTTAGCTTTTTTCAGCTGAAATTAATGATCTTGAAGAAACATGAGCTATTGGTTTAGTTGTTCCGTCCTCATATTTGTGTAGTATCACAAATCACTTGAATCTGATGCAACCACAATCTTTAATTTAGGGTCAAAATGAGCTAGTGACAAATCCGATGTTAAGACTTTTTTTTTTTTGATTGCCTCAAAAGCAGTGACATTTATCTGTACAATCCCATTTCACATCTTTCTTTAGCAGGTTAGGTATATATGATAGTAATTAGCAAAGGCTAAAAATGTTTAACTTTGTTGCGCTCACTCGTGAAGAATCGGGTCATCTACCACGCTTTTCATCAATATTTTGTCCTAAATACTTAACTCTGGACATAAACAATTCAAATTTTCCTTCACTAATCTTTAAACCATATTTTTTGATCCTTTCAAATACTTTTTTTTTTCTTTTACACATCTTCTGCATGTTGCTTTCGGGTCTTGCTTTTAGTAAGCATGTCATTCAAATATGCTTGAACACAATGCAAACCGTCAATCATGCTATCCATTATCTGTTGGAATATGCTTGGTGCTACCTTTAAAAAGGAAAGCAGTTGAATTTGTATAACCCTCTATGAATGTTAATTGTTAATAGTTTTGAGCACTCTTTGTCTACTAGTACTTGTAGATAAGTGTCTGACAGAGCCATTTTAGAAAAAAAAAAATTACCTCCATCTGGACTTGGTAACAGGTTATAATGTTTTAAACGTTCATTTAACCCCATCGAAAAATCAGCACATACGCAGATTTTATAAGTATTTTTTTTTTAACTGTTGGTGATGCCCATTCAGGATAGTCTTTTTTGAGAACACACCTAACTTTTCTAGTCAGTCCAATTCATCATTAATTGGATCTAAGTCTGCAAAAGGCACACTGCTTTTTGGCTTAAATATTGGTGTTACATTCTCTTAACTCAAACTTAGCTTTTGCTTTCGTGCTTGTCCCTAGACCTTCTGAGAAAACTTTTTCAGTTCATTTTTCAATTTTTCAGTTGCTATATTAGTACTGGTCATAACAACGTTTATCTTACTGCAAAAAGAGTTAATTGAAAGATCCCAAAGATCAAATAATGTAATCCAGTCTGTTTGAAACAAATTAGCAGTAATCTTCAATACAAACCCCACTGCTTTTTTGGTTTTTCCCACCACAAAAGAAACATTACAGCTGAATTCACCCAAGTAGTTCAATCTCTTTCCCGAGACTCCATACACAACTTCATCAGAAGTCAATAAACTGGGTTTCATTTATGATAGTGATATCAGATCCTGTACCTAGTTGCAATTTTATTTTTTTACATCATTAATTTGCACAAAAACAAATTTCCTTTTTCTGAGATGTCTTAATTTCCTTTTCAGGTTTATTATTGTTACTCCATGTATTTATAGCGTTCATATATGTTTTTCCCCCCCATTTTTTTTGCATCTGCAACACATACTTTTCTGTCATAATTTCCCACATTCATAACATTTTTTGTTCTTGAAAAAGCAATCACTTTTAAAATGCTTACCTCCACAACCATGACAAGTATTAGATATTGGGGGGTGGGGGAGGGGGTATCATCTTTTTTCCTGTTCTGCTAGGATTTGAAAAACATTTGTAGTTTTCTCTCTTAGATGGTTGGTCACTATGTACTTGTGAATTGTCTTTTCCCTCAATCCTTGTGGTATTCACAACATGTTGACATTCTTCCGCTATTTTCTGGAGATTTAATTTGGAATCCCTTTCTAATTCAGCAAGTATCATGGATCTTATCTCTGCATCCTTATTAGAAGTTAAACCGGTACGAATATCAGGCATTTAAATAAATCCAGAGTTAATTCATTTAACTTGAATGTCTCGCATTCTCGATTCACAACTCCTGCATAAGTGACAAAATCTTCATTGGACTTTACTAAGACATTGCCATCATGTATTAAATAATGAGCTCCTATCAACAAAAAATTTGATAGTATTAGAACAGTTTCATCAAAAATCATCTCTCCTAGTTTTTCGGCAAATTCACATATTTTTCATGTTTCACAGGAGACAATTTCCTTAATAATAACCAAACTTTCTTTTCATCATTCCAATGCGAACAATCCCTTTTAAAGATCCCTTCATATCTTCTATAATAAGCTGGAAAGTTATCCCTTAATTTGGATTGTATACAAATTCACTGATTGAATTAGCAACAGCATCTGGAGTGAATGAAGTTTTTCCATCATGGTTTTGGTAAATAACTCAAAAAACTTCAGTTGTCGTATTTTTAATTGTAATTGCTGTTCAGTTTGTGGTTGCAAATGGTGTTCTTGTAATTTTTGTCGTGCCAACTATTGTCTTTGTTGTTGCTTTTGTACTGACAACATTTGAACCATGATAGCTTTTAGTTCTTCCATTTTACTGAACTCTGTTGAACAGATCCTCATGTAAGTTCAAGGAATCCTTGTGATGTCAATGAATACTAGTTGTCACTTTCATAATGCTCATTGTAGCAGAGAGTTTGTAATCACAGATACAACTATAGTAACACTGTTGAACAATACTGGTGTCAGGCGCCTTCGAATAGCACTCTCACTAATACTATTTGCTCAACAATACTCGCTCAAATAGTAATCCAAATAGAGAAATAATATAGTGAATAGAGTAGAGAATAGCGATCGTATAGTAATAGAGGATAGAATAGAAATGCTGACCAATCAGACGTCACATGACTTCCTACTTATGCGTTTCCTTTATAATTCAATAATGGAATTGCCTGTGTTTGCTCACTGGTGATCTATGTTCAAACTAAAGTGTCAGCAGCAAAACCTTATTCCTGTATAACTCACAGAATCAGTAAGAGCTGAAGCCCATAAAATGAATTCAGGTATGCCCCAAGACTTTCTACCGAGTCCTACCTTCTTTCTATTAATGATTTGCCTAAAGTGCATACTCTGATCTTTAGTGAATATCTATGCAGAGCATACAACAGTATATGGATGCACCTCCAAAATTCAACATCTTACCATTGATGAAATGTTGCAAGTCTCTCACTACTATTTCTATTGGAAAATACTCAAGAGTTACCTTCCTTAGTCCCCCCCCCCCGGACTAACCCTCAGTTAAAACCTGCTATGCCATGTACAATATGCATAGTCCTGGCGATGCACATACTATGCAGCTAAAGAAAGCATCATGGAATTTACAATGACTATGATCCTGAGTGTGACTGTTTAATTAAGTCAAAATATATTTTGCAAAGCAGTTTCAGTTTCAAGTTTTGAACATGAAACTTTTGAGAAAAGTTTAAAAATGAATGCAGATTTATTTTTTAATTTGAAGAAACACTGGCAGTACAGAAACTGAAATGGTGGGACATAACTGATTACAGGAAACAAAAGTTGTATCAAAGTGGTATCTATGTTACAAAAAAAAGACTAATTTTTTTTATACCTGTTTTCCATGTCAAAATCCAATACTTATATTATGCAAGAATTGTTATGTAAAACTTTATGCAAATGAGATAAAATCAGATTTGTAATGTAAACAAGATTTAATTTAATATTTTAAGCTTAAATTGAAAAAAAAAAAGCGTTGAACACACAAAGAGAAAAGCTCATTTTTTAATATATACCTGTAATGCTTTTAATTCAAGTGCATTACACCAGCTTCCAAGTTTAATTTGGGCTTTATTTTTTACAATGTTCCTCTGGTACATAGTAAATCACAGTTCCCCAGATTCCTTTTCTTTTGTGAATTGACATGGCTTATTGAGAAAGATAATGGAGTCTCAACAGTTTTAAATTCAGTTATCCTTCTCCTAAAGTGGATACCACCCAATGTTAGAGAGCCCGGTCTACACTGTTATCTAGCCCATAGCTAGGAGTGGAGAAGAGACAGTACAATGCTCTTCAAAAGCATTAGTGCAAAACTGAAGGCAACAGATGAAACTGAAATTTGAACTCTGCTCCCCTCTGATTAGACACTATGCAGATAACCATAATACTACATGAACATCCTTAGCCTTTATAACCTACAATAAAATTCTAAAGAGCCTTTGGGATGGACATAAAATGTCCCCATGAATAACTAACCTTTTCTCTGAAAGTTTATGAAACACACAAACGGAAGTTTTAGTATCAATCATGTTTTATCAGTTACCTCATAATTTTGACCAGGAAAAAAATTTCATTATTTGTTACAATATATATATTTTTTTAAAATCTTACAGAGTAGAATCAACAAACCAGAGAAAATTTCTGCAGACAGGTTTTTGAATATTAAAAGACAATTTATAATAGAATAAATTAAATATATTTTAAAAGAATCAAAATAACACAGTTCAATCTGGAAATTAGCAGATTTAACATTTTGCTTGGATTGTGGTCAAAATCTAGTAAAAAGGTTTTGTACTTTGGTAATGTCAAGCAAATCTGCTTTTTTGATGTGGTTTTCCCATATTCATAAATCCAGGTAAAAAAAAAAATTAAAAAAATTGTACAAAGCAGTTTAAAAATAAAGTTAATTTTGATTTTGTTACTTTCCCTATCTATAACAGGGCTTTAAAAGTCAAAGCTTTAAAGAACAAAAAAAAAACATACCTTGCATGTTTAAGCTCAATCTCTAGTGTTGCCTTTTCCTGCTGACATTTTCTTAGATCTTCTCGTAATTTTAAAATATCCTTTTCTGTTTGAAACCAATGGGAGTAAGCCTTGTGCACACTATGCACAAACCTCTGAAATTCTGGAAAGATGCAAAATGATCACAAGTGAAAAAAAATTTGAAAAAGTAAGGTGAGAAGCATAAAAATAAAAATGAATCAAATCTCAATTGACAATTTGCAAGAATACATTTTAGCAATTACAATCTTGTTTTAGATTTTTTATTTTTTTTTTTCAAGTATTAAAAAATAAATGTTTTATGGAGATAAAGTTGTCAAGCTTTATGTACTGTCTACAAAACTAATAATTATTTGACTAGTATTTACTAATTCTATTCTTAAAAAGGAAATCATTCCTTAAAAAAAATTGTAGTTTTTTTTTTCCTGGTTTCACTAAGACTGCCATATCAATTTGTATTGAATTGCAACTGTTTCCAAATGCTGTGGTTGGTTGTTGGTTGTTTGGGGTTTTATGGCATATCAACCACTATGGGTTATTTAATGCCAGATCCAGTTTCCACATATTTATTAAATATATATAACTTTGTAAACGTAATTTAAGGATAACGTTAGCAACATCATTGTTTCAGAGAAGTATAGCTGGCGACATCATTGTTTCAAAAACGCACAGTTGGCAACACCACCGCTTCAAATATGCAGAACGCGGATGTAGTTTGTCTTCATACCCAGGATGTGGAGACCTGGAAGTTTGGAAAAGACCTGGAAGTTCACTATTTGCCCATAGCTGGGACCCCAACAGGTGCTACCACCCCAGGTCAGGGTGGACCTGGGAACACCAGCAATTAAGATGTGGTTCCACGCTTCCTCAAAACCTCCTAATCAGAGGCCTTGCTGTTGGATGCAGTTTAACGTCGTACCCAGGACTCAAATGCTGTGGATTTAAAAGCTAAGAAATCATGACATGCATTTAAAAACCTATTTTTCAATGCTTAAAGCAAAAAGGCTCAATATTATAGTTTATATAAAATTTCCTGTCCCAAAACACAAACTCTACATCAGTGCAAAATCAGAAATTCTAGTTTTATTACAGTAGTACACACCAAGAAAATTATATTAGTAGTTATCTGTTGCTGATTCACCAATAACTTTTGGAAGTTCTTAGTGTCCTTCCTCTTTACTTTGTTCTATATAGAACCTTGCATGATTCTGTATCTAAAATGGTGGAAATGATAAATCTGGTGTGAAAACAACCACACACGAAAGCATAAGAAAGAATTTTGAACAATAATTAAAATTTGGTCATTTGGGCTAGACCATGCCTAGCCCTTGAGGGATGAGTTTGATCAGGTGACTAAGGAGGAGAGGGCCCAATTGGATTTTCAGGGAAGGTAGAGGATTTTCCATGCTCTTCAGGCAGTGATGAAAGGAGATGGGTTTGACCAAAAGGAGGAGAAAGAAGGCCCAGTTCTTCCAAGGAGGGAGGAGAGACTCCCCTATATTTAGACATTTGTAAGAAGAGCCCCAATTGGTTGTTTGGGGAACAATGCATTCCCATTGCACATCATGCCCCACACCAGCTCTTGAGCAGGGGTCCATAGAAACAAAATGCTGAGACACTAAGGCAAAGAGATACTGTGGTTTGGTTTGTTTTACGGCATATCAACCTCAATGGGTTATTTAACACCGACAAAATTTTTATTGCTGGTAATTTTTTCTTCAAAAGTTGTATTCCTGGTAATAATTTTTACAAAGTATTCTGGTATTAAAACCTATTTTTACATTTTCATGGTGTTTTGACCCCAGTTTGGGGGTTAACTATTTACCCATAACTGGAACCCTAACAGGTGCTACCACTCTGGTTCAGGGTGGACCTGGGAACACCAGCAATTAAGAGGTGGTTCCATGCTCCTCAAAACCTCCTGATCAAAGGCCTTGCTGTTGGTTGTAGTTTATCCTCTTACCCAGGACAGGAAAGACTGTAGATACAATACTGAACTGCGAGATAAGCACCACTGCTTCGCATGATCTCATGTGATTTGCCACCCTGAAGAAAAAGCCTCCAACTTAAAGCCTTGTTCCAAAATCATAACAGTGTGTCACAATAATCAGGAAGGATTGATGATGATTGTATAGAGTATAGGTCTGCTTAAGCCATCAACAAATGTACCATCAACCTTGTATCAAGGATTTGCATATAAATGTTTTTTCTTTTATCCAACTCATTTTTCTTTCTTTCATGTGACTTTACTCGGACGGGACCAAACCAAATCATCGATTCCAGTCAGACCAGGCCAGTCTTGCGATCAATTGACAATGTGGGACGAAACAAGACATGGGCTGAAGTAGTCAACTCTACAATCAGCTGAGGGGATTGAACTTGAATACAGAGCAGCTGGGGTAGATGTCAAATGTACATAAGGCAATTTCGAAATTACTAGATTTATTTTTTAACTTTTTTTTTTTTTCATCATTTCAAACATTATTTTTAGTAGATACCTGTGTTTGAATAGATGTCCCTATAAAAAAAAAAGTTTTTTTTAAATCCATGTATACCAAACCATGCACAGAGAGAGAGTCCCAACCCAGCAATGTTCTATTTACTTTTTTTTTTTTAAGGAATGCACATTCCCTTGTTCAGATTTTCTTGAAAGCCAACATGTGCTTGATTTTGTATCCAAAATGTAAATAAAACAATGTGTAAAATAGCTAAGACAAAATGTAGCAAAGTGATAGAGGCAGCATTTAAAGGTTTGGATAATTAGTTTATTTCAATTTCACATAAATTTTCCTTTATTGTTCTCATCAAAAATGGCTGCATCACATTGCCAGCCAACAGAAAAAACACCAAGACTCATAAACAGATGCTTATCATCTGTGGTACTTTAAAATGAAAGAATTATTTCAGCTAATCAATCCTTCCTTACAGCTATCGTTAATATAGCATTTAGTATACACCATAATTGAAGGAAAAAAAATGCTTGCAAAACAATTCATGCATTATTTCACTGATGTAATGTTTTATAATAGTGAAGAAGTCAGCAGAGTGATGCCTGAAAAAATGACTATAAGACAGTCTTAAAGAATGGTAAAAATGTTCAGGAACAAAAGTATCTTGTACTCTGTAACCTGAAAGAGACATAATTATTTAAATTAAAAAAATCCAAATAGAATTATTTTTTCAAAATTTGCTGAGTTTGGACCAAAAGTTGCTGGAACACACTGTTTGTACATCAAAATATGAATGATAATTATGGGTGCTCATCTTGGTACACTGACTTAAGATGAACAATATCATTTAACAGATTACCACCATTGCATAGCTGCTGTTACATGCAATGAAGCAACTGTTACTTGGTTGACTGCTCATCTTGTAACAATTTGATGGAGGATTTTGTTTTATATATAGAAGACATTCTAAATAAAAATTTAATAGATGATTTTATCTAATGTCACGATATAGTAACATATGTAAACTGAAATTCGCTAAAGTGTCTTCTTTCTCGGCGCATACTCAGGGACCCCCCCAATAAGCAAGCACAAGACAAGGGTATTCAATTTAATAAAACAATTATTTACAAATATATCTATAATTAACAATAAAAAAAAGAAAACTTTAACTACTATGGGGGAGGGATTGAGACAAATTATCCAATGAGCAAATATAAAACAAATTCAAATCAATCAAAATGTATTTGCCTTTCCTTATATATATATATATATATATATATATATACAAGTTTCTTTTGTTTTTAATATTTAATTCCCATATGAAGTTCTTACAAAAGTGTTCTTTTGCAAAGTGAAGTCCTTGGTATTGTTATTCTTTTCTTGTGATAGACTGATAAATAATCCTTTAATGCATAAAAATATCCTTGTCTGCTTTTCATTTTGTTTCTGATGTGATAATCCTGACTTCTCCTAAACTCCAATTCAAATACTGGTGAGGTTTGGTAATCTTGGTATTTCCCTTTGTTCTCTTCCTTAATGGTAAACTTCACTGTTGGATTTTAGTGATACAAAATAAGAGCAAACCCACAAATCTGTCTGTCTCTCAAAATATTCAAATTAATTGCACAGAATTCTACTGATTCAATAATAAAATCAAGCTCACAAATTTTGCCAGTTTTCTTTTTTTAATATCAGTACTCAAACAGTAATCATCCCTTTTTGGGTTTCACAAAATTCAACAGTAAGGCTGGACCCAAAAAAAAAAAAAAAAAAAAAAAAATGAAATGAACAATACCAAGTCATCCAACAAATCACTTTCTTTCTAGAGCTTTGCCCAGCTGACTTCCAGGGTCAACTGATTGGTTTCCTAATTCTTTAACAAAGGAAAAAAAAGTGGGGGGGAGATGTTTGCTCACTAGTATAATTACAGATTTGTATTATAATTATTAATTGTTTAATCATTTAATAGGTTGAGTGGGGGTAGCGTTACACTACAAACAGTGGCTTTCAGCTGATAGAACCCAACTTCTACAATTCAGTGGATCACAGCTAATTTCCATAATGCTGTTATTTAACGTCCTGATTGGACAATAAATATTAAAACTGTAAGTCTTGTACAAGCTAAACGCTTGTAGGCTCCAAGTTAGGTTCACAGTAGCTGACATTTTGATTGGTCCATTAATACCAATATCATGTTTCTGCCTATGTCTGCATGGTCGACCTCAAATTGACCTGTTCAAACTTAAATTTCTGCCAAAATCTGGTTATGTGTTCATGTGCCTCCCACATGATCAAGAAAACTCATAACAATAGATATTTTTATATAATACAACAAGTACAAATGATATAATGAAGTTGTTTAAAACACTTTATAGTTCCTGGTTGTGCGATCTAAAGTAATATTGAAAGCTATTTTATAGACCTGGTATTCAGAAATTGTGTGTATCAATTTCAAATTTGAACAAGTATTTCTAGGTTTGGTAAGAAATTAAACAGTTTGTGTTGATGGTGAAGTGATTGAAATAGTTTGCTCAACTTACTGTAGAGTTGTCTCGCTTTGACTGTATCCATGACAATTTCCTTTATGTTGTTAAGATGTTGAGTGAGTGTCTTTATGGATCTAGTCTTGAATTTGTCACTTGATGAGTTGAGGTCAGTTGAATTTTCCAAGCTGTTCTGATATAATAAATTTAACTTTCAGCCAGGAAGTTGGGTTTCTTAGATTTCAGAATCGAGCTGTCAAAGTTGTTGAAGTCAATGAAGAAATTGAATTTCAAACACAGATATGATGTTAATAAAAATTAACTTTAAGCGAGGAAGTTGGGTTTCATAGATTTGAGTGACGAGTTGATTATTTTAAGGACTCAATAAGTTGTGTTGAAGTTTCATATTTATGAGTATTCTTGATCACGTGGGAGGCTCGTGAACACAATTTCTGCCAAAATCTGGTAAAGTTTGAACAGATCAACTCTAGGTCAACCATGTGGGCATAGGCTGAAACACGATATTGGTATTAATGGACCAATTAAAACAACAGCTACTGTAAACCTAACTTGGACCATACGAGTGCTTACAAGATTTACAGTTTTAATATTTTTTGTCCAATCAGGACGTTGTTAAATAACAGCATTATGGAAATTAGCTGTGATCCACTGAATTGTAAAAGTTGTGTTCACAGAAACACACTACAAACTGTCAATCTACAGAAGAATTTATTGACATTTTTTGCACAAAAAAAAGCATGGTTCCATTGAAAAAGAACAATCAAAATTTTGTTCTGAGAAAAGTTCTTTGATGAACATTCAAGTCATAGTTATTGTAAATTTTGCTGAGAATTATTCATTTATTTTGCAGATGCTGCACAAGGCTTCCACTAGAATAATTCCCAAGTCACATTACATTCATTTGTTTGTTATTATAGAAATGACAAAGAGCTGGAGCATATTAATACTGTAATCAGACTGTCTCAAGTATGACACAGTAACTGTCCAAAGAAAACTTATAGTAGTGAAAAATAAAAAAGAAAAAAGAAAAGAAAAAGAAAAAAGAAAATCAATTTTAAAATAAAAAAAATCTGATCTATTTTCTCTGATGGTGCCACTTCAAATTATAAAACTTATCAATTTGTGCAACCATAAGACTGACTTTGGTATTGATACAGAGTGGCACTTTTTTGCTACATCTCATTGGAAAGAACTATGTGATGGATTAAGTAACACCACTAAGAAATTAGCAGGAAAAGGAAACCCGCAGCGAGCCTATAATGAACAAATACAAGACAGTTGTTTGATTATGCAAGAAAAAACAATTGAGGCGTAAATATTTTTATTCATCAACAAAAGAATGGACAAATGAAGCAGAAATCTTCAAGAAAAAAAATGCCTCAACAATGACAGGGACCTTAACTACATAGTTTTATTCTGGTGTCTTAGGAAGAGGTAGAAGTAAAAACAATGTCAACTTAGGATGAAAGAAAAATAGTTAAAATTATAAAACAGGACACTAGAGAGCTTGAAAACATTAAGAAATTTGTTACAGCAAGCTATAATAAGAACTGGGCTAGGATGTGGGCTTGAAAAATATCCTGATAAGAGGAAAAATAGACATTTTTACAACCAAAGAGCTCTTCCATCTTTCTGGTAATACATTACATCCAGATATATTAATTTTAAATTATTCTGATATTCAGAGTTTAGTTAATCCAATAACTGACACTGGAAGATCTTACAAACTTTTAAAAGTTTATATGGAAAAAGCTTGAAATATTTCAGGAAAGAGAATAAAGGCACAATCAAGGTTGATTCTCACAAAAAATCTGAGTGAAAAAGTGGTTTGCATATCCAAATTCTTATTTTCTATTAAACATGTATTTCAACAAGAAAAATAAGTGTTTGTTAATCTCTTTGTAAAATGTTAGGGATCTTTTTAAAATATTCATTTTAATGTTTCACATTTTCATATCATTTTATGTTATCTTAACATTAATTCATGATACTTTTTAAAAAAAATTATTTTCATGTCAGTTTTTCATATAAAAATCTGTTTGCGCTATAATAAAAATGTAAACAAAATGAAAAATAATATTGTTTATTTTCCATCAAATTGGTCAACATTTAACCACAAATAACAAATTCTGTTGACTTTATGATCATAGTTCTTATGTGAATACTAATCAGCATTCAAAGAGCTTTCTAAAGATATACAACTTGACCATATTGGGTGATATGAAAATGTTAGCATACAGTGGCAGATGTGCAAATCTGCCATTTTGAATTTAGCCAACCAAAAGACTACCACAAAATTTTGTACATATCTTGTTATAAAGGAGACAAATTTGTTGTCAAATTTTTAAAAAATAAAAAAATAAAAAGTGAAAGCACTGGTTTTTTTTTGTTTTTTTGAGAAACTAAAAATCAAAAGGTTAAGTTAAATTATTTGATTTGTCCTTTAAACAAAAAATAAATATGCCTCCTTTTAGATCTAATATATAATTTAGCTTTGTAGGCAAGAATAATAATAAAAAAAAAACTTAAAAAAAAACAAAAAAAACACAAAACTGAGATATTGAAGTTTAAACCTTGTTATTATTCTTGCAAAAGTCACCCTTTTGGCAAGAGTTATATCTTGTGAACCTTTGACAAAGATGCAAAATATGTACCATCCAATTTCTATCATGAAATTCTATAAGTGTACTAAATTTGAAGAAAATCTGTGTTGGTGATAGTCAAACTCTTGTTGATCTGACATGGTACTGCATATTTTGCAATCACATTAGAGTAGTTTAAAAGAGTAATGGTATCAGAGAAGTCAACAACACAAAATAAAAATTATTCATTTTGTGTCACTTTGAGTTAAACACTGGCTCATTTTCAATTACTATATATTAACCATATAAGATGTTACTCCTCCACTCCAAAAATCAACCTTTGTCCTATGTGGCAAGCATTAAGCTTGGGATCTATGAATCACCTTAATGATGTGTTGAGACTCCAGCAGACAACAATGTCACAATCAAAATGTTAAACCACCATAGCCTTCATTTGTTGACTAATGGTATTTTTAAAAACACTTAAAATACAGTGATAAGAAAAAGGAATTTACAGTAGATATGAGGTACAACAGGTTTTATAAAATGTAAAGCAAGCCTGCTTGAGATTGAGATTTTTTGTCTATTTTGTATTATTAAATCAGGAATCAAATAAACTAAGATTGATAAGTTTAGTATCAGAGATAGCTATTCTTGTGGAATCTGGAGAGGCTCTAGAAAAATATGCAAAAAATATTTTAAGAGGTTTTTACACCCTGTAAATTTTTCTCCTCCTATCCTCAACATTTAACTATGTACAGTTAAATCAATCTCTTGAATATACCAATACCAATCTGTCTTCAAAATTCAACATCAAAGATATGAAGAACCACATGTTTAGTATAGTCATGTTTACTTGAAACAGGATATACTGAAGTTGTAAATTTCAAAAAATTCACTGGCAAATTTCTTTTTAACTGTAATAATTAACAAACCACTATCTAAATATATTTTGTTAAAAGTAACTTTTTACAAACACTTACCATCTTCTGTTCCTTCAGCTAACACAAAGTGATTGCGAGTAAGGGCATCATAGCTGGCAACAAGTGATGGAAACATCATCTAGAACAGATCATCAGTAAAGTGTTATTAAAATTAAGATTTGGAGAAAGAATTAGTTAAAACAAAAAAAAAAAAAAAGCAAACTTGCTGTAAGTTCCTATAGCTGTTAGAGATCCTTAAACAAAAAAGAGTTTAAAAATAATATTAAAATCAACTGGAGCTGAAAAAAGAAATAAGGTGAATGGATTTCACTTGCCTAACATCATGTAACATCAGGCTTAACTACATAACATCTGTAAGGTACATATTTGTCTAATTGTAACATTATAGGTACAATGTAGAGAAAGAAATTAAACAATTTAGATATTTACTGTACAGGTGGCTACAAAAACAAATATGTGTGGCCATTCTTTGGCTCTTAACACAAAAATCAAGAATTTGTTTGAATATCTTGGTTGTTATATTAACAACATTACAAATATTTTTAAAATGAAAATTATTATATCTTGGACTAGTATCCTCATTTTGATTTTTATTGTCACACAGTATTGGATGTTATACTCTTTAGACTCCTTCAAGTATGTGTTTTAGTCAGCAACTTGAAAAATTTAATCAAACCCTTTTATTTAATTCATTTTGCTATCTAACATAGGAGATCGCTTGTATCAGTTAATTCTTAATTTGGTCATGGTGCCACTAAAACATGACTTTCACGGTTTGATTCAAAAACTGAACTAATGACAGAGTAAACTAGATGCTTTTAATCAATGCCTTTTTTCTACTAAACAATTATTTCATATACAAATTTTTGGAGCTTTAAACATATTTGTTCTTTCCTGATCAAAGTTAGAGGACAATAGCTGTAAAACTGCTATAGTCTGTTTACATGTGAGATATGTTGGAAAGTATTCATAAGAAGTTTCATCCTTTAAAGATATCTCATTAGAGCCAAACATCCATCAGAAAACATGACCAAGAACTGTATATACTATTCCATGTATTATTGTAAAGAGACCATGAAATGAAGCATGGTTGATCAGGAGCAGAGAAAATGTGAGTGAGGAAATATTACTTTACATTCTTCTGTAACCCAAGTGTTGTTGCCATAGAAAGGAAAATTAATACTTTGGACACATATACACAATTCAATTTCATTTAAACTGTATGCACTTACAGGTTTATGTATACACATGTATATTTTAATTCAATGGCAGACCTAAAAAGTATCCCTTCAAAAATCTTACTGAAAATAATTTCCAGAAAGTCCAAGAAAATCTTATCTGGAGGAAAAAAAAGAAAAAGAAAAGACATTTGCCATTTTTGGTGGGCTTGAGATAAGATTTGACAAAAAAATTTCTAAGTTGAAAAATTTAGTTCAGAAATTCATCACTTAAATGAAAATAGCGCATTCTTGTAGAGCAAGGTCTCATCTTTAAAAATCATATCTCTGCACCCATACAACTTGAGGTGAATCAAAAAGTGTATACTACGTTAATTTTATGCAAGACTGCTGGGTCTTACACATCAAAATTTGTATTACTGCCAGAGTGAATGAACATTGCCAGATGAACACCTATTTTAAATCAGACTTGTTTTATTGATGGATATTACAGTTTAAATATTTTTCTTTTATTTTCTTTAATGATACATATTAAAACTCTATAAAGTACTTATCCATCAAGTCATTCCATGTCAAATCAACAAGTCTGACCATTACTGACACTGATTTTTTTCTCTCCTCTCTCCCAAATTTGATACACTTATAGAGCTTCATGATAGAAATTGAATAGTGCCTAAAAAATCTATGATAGAAATTGGTGGTTAGGATTTGTGCTCAAAAAATATTCTGATAATGAAAAGCTGAAATTTACATTTTTACAACCTAAGAGCCCTTCTTCATCTGTTATCCATTACATCCAGATATAGTAATCTTAAATTATTCTTATTTTTAGTTTAGTTGATGCAATAACTGACACTGCAAGAACTTATAAACTTTCAAAAATTGAGATGGAAAAAGCTTCAAATATTTTAGGAAAGAGAATTTCTTAATTCTCTAACCTCAGGGTTGGTCATCACAAGAAATTTGAGTGAAAAAGTAAGTGGTTTGCATATCCAAATTTTTATTTTCTATTTAAACATGTATTCCAACAAGAAAAATAAATTTGCATGTTGAATCTCTTTGTAAATGTTAGGAATTGTGTTTTTTAACTATTCATTTTAATGTATCACATTTTCAGATAATTTTTTTTTAATATTGAAAATTTGATTGTTTTGTGTATTTAGTGTACCGTGTCAAATGTCAACAAAAATTTGATAATCATTAACATCATTTGTTGTATATTTTCATATTTTGTTATCTTAACATTAATTCATGACACTTATAATTATTTTCATTATGTCACTTTCATAAAAAAAATCTATTTGTTGTATAATAAAAATGTAAACAAAACCAAAAAGAAGGCTGTTTATTTTCCATCAAATTGGTCAACATTAACCACAAACTCTGTTTATATTATGGTCATAGTTCTATGTGAACATTAATAAGCATTCAGAGAGCTTTAAGATATACACGACCATATTGGGTGATATGAAAATATTAGCATATAGTGGCAAATACCAAAATCCGCCATTTTCACCAACTGATTAAAACTCTTGTAACTCGGGCCATAGTCAAAAGCCCACCTCAAAATTTTGTGTATATCTTGTCATAAAGACAAATTTGTTGTCAAATTTTAAAAAAATTAAAGAACCATTTGAGAAATTACAGGTCAAAAGGTTACGGTCAAATTATCTTATTTGACCATTAAACAAAAAATTAAATAGATCATTTTTTAAATCCCTCCAAATACATAATTTAGTTTTGTATGTGGAAAAAGAAAAGAACAGAGATATTGATATTTAAAATTTGTTACTATTTTCCAAAATTCACGCCTTTGGCAAGGGTCACAGGATCATAACCCAGGAACCCTTTGACCTAGAAATGTAAAATAGTACCATACAATTTCTATCATTAACCAAATTTGAAAAAAATTTCTGTTGGTGATGGTCAGACCCTTGTTGATTCGAGACAGAATGACCCCCATTGTATTTTGTTCAAACTATTATCCTCTTCGCCTTGATTGTTGTTTTTATGCATCTTAAAAAACAATTAATTAACATACTGTGATATTTCTCCAAAATTAATGAAAACAAGTTTCATCATCAAAATCTTTATTATTAAGAGGAAAGATCAAAGAATTTGAATATTTAACTAAATTTTTTGATCCTTTTTAGAACATTGGAAATTTTTGATTAAAAGACCTGTCTTTTTTGCATCAACAGATTTACTAAAAATTAGCATGGCAAATTTTAGAGTCTTTTTGTGGTGAAAGAGACATTGTTTTTTTTTGTTCATGTTTCACGACACTTATCTTTATGAAAACAAGAAATTCAGTGAGATGATTTTTTTTTTTTACTTTACCGAAAATCTGCTCTAAATCGTAAAATAAAAAAAATGTAATATAATTAAGACATTAATTAGAGAAGACTTTAAAAATAATATATATATTAAGGGCAATATTGTCTAAGAAAATATTTATGAAAATGAATTTTTACAAGATTTGTTTTCATTTTTAATTAGAATAATTTATAATATTTTTAAATTTTAAAATTCAGTTTCAATGGTGTAGCGCTTAGGGAATATTGTAATTAAGTAAAACTATATTTACTAATCATATATTATAAGGCTTATTGTAATCTGATGACTTCAGAGATTTTTAAAAGAAATTTGAATTGTATAAATGTGCTGAGCTTTATAGATACACAACATTATCAGAAAATAAAAGCGATAGTTATGGTAAATTTAGAGCCAAAATTCTCTAAAATTCAATAAAATGTTAGATTGCAGAAAATATTTTCTTAAATTTTTAAGACTACTGAGTATTTAAAAAGGTGCTTGCATTATATTTTTTTTAAGATTAAAGCCCTCATAAAACAACATTAGATAAAAAGCTGTTAAAATGCTGACAACATAAATAAGCTACTGTTGTTAAAAAAAAAAAAAAAAAAAAAATTCTGTGATATTTTAAAGAAAATAATAGTTCTTTCAAAGAAGATTAATTACACTTTAAATCATTTTATATTCCTCAAATAAAGTTTCAGAAAAGTATATTTTATTTTTGGAAGATCTAATAAAGTTATTTACATTTTTATAAAATTCATAAAAATGATGCTAAATTAAAATTTTTTTTTAAATATCAAAATGAGAATCTCATTTTGATATTTAAAAAAAATTTTAATGCTTAGAATATTGCTGCCACCTATGATCTGGTGCTTCTGCTATATATTTAGAGATCCTTGATAAAATCCAAAGGAGAATCAGCAATATTATTGGTCCTGACCTGGTGCCTTGGCTTCATTCACTTTTTCCACCTTCATAAAAATTGCCTCCCCATGCCTTTCCTATGAATACTTTCATGGTAATTGTTCAGATGAGCTCTTCACTATGATATTTAAACTTTAAGTGTAATACTAGACAGGTGATGAGGTTGCATCAATTTAGTCAAGTTGGTTAGATATAACTAAGTTCTATGCTAATAGTTCTTTTTCTTACACTTCTCGCTTGTGGAACTCTTCTGGCTCCATGTTTTCCAGCCAATTTTAATCTTAAAAATTTAAATGCAATGTCAATGGTTATCTAGTGTCTTCCTGATTACTTTGTTGTTCTTGCTCCTTAGCAATGTTTCTATTTTCTAATTCTCCCACACCCTGTAACCAGTTGTGTCTTAGTGGTTTTACCAAAGCAAACAAATGTTTGGCTAAGATTCTTTATTTACTAATGAAATGATCTTTGTGATGAAAACCAATCAAAATTATGAAATGCTAGTAAAAAAAAAAAAAAAAAAAAAAAAAAAAAAAAAATTAATTATATATATATTAGTGCCACAGTATTTTTTCCATAAATTGAACAAACATTTTCTTTCGCACATTTTTCCTTTAAAGCATATATACTGAAAATAGTTTTATTTTTATACTTGCAATATCAGAATTAACAAAAATACAATTTTAGCAAAATATATTCTTTTAAAAATACCCACTTATATTGCAAGTATTATGGACTAGTTTATTTGAATCACTGTTCTCATTTTGGTGTTATTGTTGATTTGGCCAATTATTTTCCGGCCTTCTTCAATTTAGTTCTGTAATATTATTTTTAGAATTTTGAGTCTAACCTTTTATTCAATCCACAGAGGTAGATGTTGCCCATAATAGGCGATATCATTTATTAGTTAATTCTTCTGTTAACGAGTCTTTGAACCACAGTGTTTGGATACTACAATCTAACTCAGGGACTGAACTCAACCAAAGTAAAGTAACATAACCAAAGTGTATATATCCACATAGAAAAATTAGGTTGTGCAATTTTAGAATCTGAGAGTGAATGTTTGCTCTTTCCTGATTAAAGACTCCCATATCATGCTCATTCTTATCTAGGCCTACTAAAGTGTTATCAGAGCCTAGCCTGTATACTAATTCTTTCAATTACATTGTTCTTCCAATATGGCTTCTGCTTTTTATCCAACTTCATTCCATATGATCAATCATATACAACTTCATACTATAGCTTTTTTTTTCTCCCAGACATAGCTTTTATATTCCTTCTTAAAACTGCATGGAATGGCACATATACAATTCTTGGATATATTTTATTTTTTATTAATATAAAGAGGTACAATTCTGGTCATATCAAGGTTGAATCTGCTTATGAGTGTCGTTTTTGTATGGACTTGAATTTTTATGCATTATGCCAGATAAATATACGAAAAATGACTATTAAAAAAAAAAACCCTGCTGTTTAAGTTAACTTGTTAATTATTTGCAATTGCTTCTAATAAGAGAAATCTCGGTTAGCTTGAAGAAATTCAGTTTCAGGTTATTTTGCTTTCTTTTTAATCAATATGAAAGCCTTCGTACCATTTATAAATTCCAACAATTACATTTTTTTTCTTTTGATAGATTTGAAAGAAAAAAAAAATACCTGTCACAATGAAAAAAAGAAAAACTATTAAGCTGTGAAGGGGAGGGGAACCAAACAAACAAAAATATATGAGGGAACATCACTTATTACACAACTACAACTTCATCTCCAAAGTTTTAGTTTACAGTACACTACGTTTTACAATATCTGAGAATTTAAGAATAGTAGTTTGCATGTAGTTCGAGCAAACATTAACCTAATTTTCATTTTGTGTTTTTAAGGCAACAGGCTGCCAAGAAAGAAGACGGGCTGTGGCTAACAACTGGATCTACGCCTTTTTAGACGTGATATGTTTTACTTTTGTTTGAGCAGCAAGGACCAAGGTGCAGTAAATTTCAAATAAAAACTCGTATGAAATCAAAAATAATGAATGTCATAACAGGAAAAAGAGAGGAGAAAAAAAACAAAAGCTATAAAAAGAAAAAAAGTTGATTTCCCTAAGAAATTGTTAGTTTAAGGAACAAAAAGGCAATTAGGAACACAAAAATCAAAACATTTCCGTAAACACTGTAAAACAGTGTCGGAAATACGATCAAGAAAAATATGATGCATCAAGTCACAAGGGCCTTTGGAAAATAAACTTTTTCCGTTTTATTTTGAATGCAGGACTTCAAATCTAAAAAAAAAATCAGAACATTTGGCTAGTTAAAAAAAAAAAAAAATTTAATGTGAATATAAGAGAATTATTTCAATATTTAGCATGCATTTTAAGCGCTAAACTGTCGTCATAAAAATATTATTACTTAATTGGCCAGTAGTGCCTTCATAAGTTCAATTTAAGAAAAAAAATGTGGAAAAAATATATCCGTTTGTTAAATTTAAAAAATGTTCATAATGCTTGTAGGAATTTTTTTCGGTTTTTCGTTGAATGTTAAAATTTGGAGTGTCGGGATTTGATACAATTACGTGGTCGTGCGTAATTTGGCCATCTAACGATTTTCATTGAAAAAATAAAATTCGGTAGAAAAGACAACGTAGTTTCAACAAATAAACATTAATTTAACGACAAGTATACAAGTTGGTGATAAAATGGTCTTATATTCAGAGAAATTCTAAATTCAAAATAAATGCAATAAAATGTTTATTTTTTAATATCACAAGAAAAAGATTTTTTTTTGTCTAAGTTATTGAAAGAAACTAAAAAAAAAGTCATTGCATTCGATTATCAAACAAAATGTTTTTCTGATTAAATTTCGAGGTTTATTTTACAATGAAAAATAAACCGTGAAAAATTTTCACGGTTTATTTGCAATACCAAAAAAACTACATAAAAATCTATTTCCTATTTTTTAAATTTTTTTTCTTTAACTAGCATTTATTCTATGATCATTTTTTTTATTAATAACTGACATTATAATGCTTCATAACTTAATTGCTGGTACCGATACGAACAGTAATTGTTTCACATTAAAACTGAATTCAATCAAAAAATTCAAATTTAAATATGAAATATGAAAAACAAACATTTTTTTAAAATATAGAAGTATTACTATTCGATCAAACAATTATTATTAGTAGTAGCAGCTCTAAGCAAAAAAACTTAATTAACAAATTGTGGATGGCTAAAGAAAATATTTTTTTCTTGTCATAAAAAAAATAAAATAATTAAAATTAAAAAGGGTGCCCACTGCCCACCAACTGTTAAAATTAAAAAAAAATATATCTATTGATGATGGTTTACTAAAAGTTAATAGAATAAATAAATTTAGTATCAATCATATAATCTCCATTTTGAAACAGAGAAAAATAATAATAAAAAATTAAGTATACTCACAATTTTCGTAATCTTAATTTTAACAGTCGATCCCGAATGGACATTCATATATGCCGCAATTCAAACTAAAATGACGTCATCGACATTCGCGACACCTACCATCAAAACAGGCTTTATGGGGAGATAATTAAGTATATATAAGAATTTTGTTGAAATTTAGCTTTTAGATTTTCTATTTCCTTCTTGTTTTCAGCTAAAATAAATATATCGTCTACATAACGAACATATATTTCAGGTTTAATAACTTTAGTAAAAACATTGCTTTCAACAGAGGACATAATAATTGGAGAAGCACGGCCCGAGAAGGTTTCCCATACTCCATCAGTTTGCGTGTAGTACCATTCTGGCTATAAAAAGGAACTCTAATGGTGCAAGCGAGCAATAGTTTTTGGGTTGGATTGATGGAGGTGGAATTAAATTATTTTTATACACCGAATTAATGATAATCTCAATTTTATGGAGAGGACGCAAGCATCAAACGTCGGTGTCGTGGGGGCTGGGAATGCCACACTTGGTGAGCCACAAACTCACCTCTAGGTTGGCTTTCCTACGTCGCGAGATTCGATTATGACGGGGATTGTTAGGGACGCGTTCCTTATTATCAGTCCCCCGAGCTCGCGGGTTGAGCGCCATCATAAACCCCAGGTTCAATCGGATTTCTTTCGCGAGTGTCGGTCTGCCTTGTTGGTTGTTCCTTGGTCCAGTGACCTTTCACGGCCTAAGAAGGTCTTCTATCGTTATTTAGTGGAGGAGGTCGCGAAGGATCCTCTACGTAAACGGCTCGACTTGTCGGAGGAGGAGTTTCGCTCTTTTTGGTCTTGGGCGACAGCGGCGGATTATCTCAGTAACTCTAGTTTTAGGATCAAAGTGTAGTATCTGTTCTCAGATCGCTCGCTTTGTCGGCTGAGAGTCTCACTTGATACTTACCTGGTGTAGGGATTCGTCCCTGTGCTGGTAGTATCACGGCTACGTCTAGCTATGACTAGCTAAGACCAGCCATGACCAGCTTGGACAAGCTCTGACCAGCTAAGACCAGCGGCCCGGGTGAAAACACACGGGTCCACACGTTAAAAAACCGACCTTGTGTCACAACCTGGTTCAGTGGGAGGGTCAAGTAAATACCAGGATCAAAGTGTAGTACGCTACCTTTGTGAGCCTCCTGTGCCTTCGTCGAGAGAATACTCTTCGGCGTGATCCCGTTTCCGCGGTCGATCCGCCCTGGAAGTCGTATCACTGCTCTGACTCGGCCCTGTTTAGGGACTCCACCTTCGTCAAGTGTTACTGTAGAATCGTCCGTATTTTTCCACTCAACCCGTTTAATTTTCCATAAGAGCTAGTTTCGACCAATCAACACCACACATTGTGAAACTCGAGATGTGAAACTCGAGATGCCCCAGGATAAATGTTGGCGCCAATGCGCTGGGAGCCGATCTAATCTTCGCAGAGTAAATAAAAGGACGAATCTTAGTCCGATTCACTAGTCAGCAATCCACCCTCTGACTGCTGTTTTGGTTCATTTCGGACAGGTTGTTTGACCGGTGAACTTGTCTTTTTTTTATTGGCTTGAAGGACTTTAACATATTTTGGATTTTTAAAAAGTTTTTACCACAAGTTAAGTTATCTGTTAAGTGTTTATTTTCCTTTCTTTTATTTTCTTGTGTTTGAATTTATTTTTTTTCTTGGCTTCGGCCAACATTTTTTATTATTTTTTTAGTCCGGTTTGACTAAAGTCCTACCGGCTTTTTATTTCTGTTTATAGTACAGTATAAGAAAAGAAAAAGTTTTGTTTTAATTTATACTCTCTCTCCTGTTTTATTTTTCAATTTAATTAGCGACTTCGGTCGCAATCCTTTATTTTGTTTTAGTTTCTAGCTTTTGTATTTTTGTATTTAATTTATTTCTTTAGCGGCTTCGGCCGCAAACCTTTATTTTTTAGTTTGGTTTGACTAGTTTCAAACCAGACTTTATTTTTCTTTTTCTTTCTCTTTCTGTATTTTATTGACCAAAAAAGAAAAGGAGTTTATTGTTTTTCTTTTATTTTCGGCTGCCTTCGGGCGCCATTTTGATATATTTTTTTTAAAGTCCTACGAGACTATTTAGTTATAGTTTTTCTTTTTATTTGATCTAGTTTATTTTTATTTTTCTAATTTGGGTAAACTTTTAGTTTTCCCAGTTTATTTATTTAATAGTTTTTGTTTTAAACATTTAATTAATTGACTTTTGTTTTATAGCTGTTTTTTTTTCCTGTCGCCCTATCACAACTCATTGCCTCTATCATTTGAGGCCAGCTTTTCCTTTTAGTATGGCCGACGGAATGAGTCGGTCATCGGTTAAAAAGGACCTCTTTGGGGCGGCTGCTAAAGCCGACCCCCCAGAGAAAATTAAAAATAAAAAACGGGGGAAAATTTCCCCGAATAAACCTGACCAGGCTAGTGCTAGTAGCACGGATAAAGAGGAGGCCATGCAGGTCTCCAACCCTAAGGAAAAGGTGCCCCCTTCGGTACCATCGAAGTCATCAGCCGAGGAATCGCCCTCTTGCTGGAAGTCCCCTCCTAGTTGCATTGTGAACATCGCGGAGTTCTT
This sequence comes from Acanthosepion esculentum, assembly GCA_964036315.1. Taxonomy (NCBI): domain Eukaryota; kingdom Metazoa; phylum Mollusca; class Cephalopoda; order Sepiida; family Sepiidae; genus Acanthosepion; species Acanthosepion esculentum. The sequence continues at coordinate 74,355,674 of OZ038495.1, forward strand.
GGAGAAGGCGAAGGAATACACCCATCTTGTGAATAAAGATGGTATCCTTAAAGACGCCCAAGAACTAAAGGTGTTCGAACAGAGAATGGTGACGGTCTTCGCGGTGGACAAGCGCACGCGCAAAATTTGTCGCTCCACGAAGGACACAATTATTAAATCACTTTTGTCCCTGGGGATAAAACCCCAAAGAGTTATAAAGGGCGTAAAATTTTTCATGTGGGACGTACTGCTGCCCACACCTGAAGATTGCCTCGAAATGGCAAGGCGAGAATTAATCACGAAGGATCTAATTCTTCGTACTGAATATCAGGGACGGCGAAGGACCAGGGTGGCCGTTTTTGAGGTTCCTCCTCAAATTTCCGGAGAGCTCCTGGCTGCATTTTTTATGCAGTACGGGCAGATTTTAGGGGCTCTCTCGGACAATTTGAACGGGGGATGGACTTTTGACATTATGATCGATGAGGCGGCCTTCAAGTCCATCCCCAACTGTCTGGATTTGGGCGACCGGAGAATGCCGGTCATCGTGACCGGTAGAAAACCAATTTGCTGGAGGTGTGGAGTGACTGGTCATCTCTCCTCCTCCTGCCCAGGGAAGAAGGCCCCTGGAGCTCCGGTTGCTGGCGACCAAAATCCCCCTTTGTCCGAGACTGTAAAATCCGCGGCGCCTGTAATGGGCCTACCTACGATGCGGACCGGTGGGGAAAATCCCTCGGTTGGGTCTTCGCCCTCATTACCCCGAAAGCCAACGCCTTCCACAAGTGTGGATAAGGAGAAGGATGAGGGGGAATGGCGCATAGTAGGTAGGGGCAAAGGGAAGATTCAGACAGCGGGGCCTCTGTCCCAGCATGACCCCAGGGAAAAAGTCACCTACAGCCCCATTCCCTCTACTAGCTCTGAGGGCGACGCCTCGGCCTCGTATGAAGAGACCGCCACTCCGACTCAAAAGTTAAATGAGCCTAGTTGGAAAAAAATTCTAGATCTAAAGAAACTAAAACAGAAGATCGACGAAAAGCGGGCTAAGAATCGTAAGTCGCTGGGGGTGCCCTGCCCCTCATCCTCTGCCCCGTCTTCCCCTCCATCATTTGCTAAACCTCCAGCACCTAAATCATTAACTAATTCCCCAGCCAAACAAAAAAAACATCATTCAAATAAGCCTTCCCCACTCAAGACCCCTTCTGGTATGACTCCATCAAACACGCCTACCCCAACTCCTACTCAGACACCGCAAAAAAAAAGAAACAGGAGTCCAGACGCTCAGGTCGTGGGGGAAAAGGGGGAAAAGAAAAAGAAATTAAAACAGCCATATAACTCAGGGGAAGACGTCTGCCGCGTATCTCGGGTCCATGTGGAAAACGTGTTGGGGCAGACGAAAAACCCCAGGCCCTTAAAAGTTCTGTGGAACTTTCAAAAGTTGAATGGGCTGGAAATAGAGGACCCCACAAACTTTAAAAATGCGAAAAGACTCTTAACGGTTGTGCGTTCGGGCCCGGGTACGCGGGAGATTTGGGGCATGATAGAGGAGGCGAATGCAGCCCTGAAATTGGTGCCCCCAGCGGCGGTATATGAACCAAATTTGGACCCTTTAAAAACTTGTAGAGGGAGGGTCCCTGTTTTCGTTCACCCTTCCATGTATAGGGCTCTTAAATTAACATATCCAGCGGACATCGGTGGCCTGTCTCATGGTGATACCGTCGATAGTGAGATGGCGTCAGGTTCAATGGGACAGGCTGTCGGTGTCCTCACCCCAGCAATGTTCTACTCTGATGGGCGACCCTAATCGATTCGATAATGGCACTCTGGTTAGCTAGTTTGAATGTCCGAGGCCTGAGGTCGGAGTCTCGAAGGGTGAGACTCGTTCGCGACCTTCAGAGCCTCGGTGTGAATTTATGTTGTGTACAAGAGACCCGTTTTTCTTCTCGCGATTATGAAGGCATTCTGTCTAAGGAGTTTACTCTTTATTCAGCATGTTTTGATGGACGCTCGAGGGGTGTCTCTTGGCTGGTGAGCAAGTCTTTGAAGGCTGCGTGTGCTCTTGTCTTCGCAGATCCGGCGGGCAGGCTTTGCGTGCTGGATGCTACCATAAAGGATAAGGCTTTGCGTCTCATTGGGGTTTATGGGCCCAATATCCAGGCTGAGCGACTTGCTTTGTTTCGGCAGATCGAGCCGTTTATGACGACATCACGTCGGTTAATCTTAGCGGGGGATTGGAATGCCGTCCTTGACCCCGATATAGATCGTATAGGGTCAAAATATCAACCGGGTACTAAAAACTGGGGAGTGGAACATTTTCGGGGCTTTGTCGATGGGTTTGATCTTATCGACAAGTACCGGAATGAACACCCTCAGCGGGTAGTGTGGACTTGGACAAATAGTGGCAGCTCGGCTGTAGGTGTGCTTGCGAGCTACCTCGACCGAGTTTTAATTAGGAGAGTCGATGTAGGGCTCTTAGGGTGTCCAAGTTTTCATTATATAGTTTATACGGATCATAGGCTTGTCCGGGTCCGTGTAAACTTAGATAAGCCTAAGGTTAGGATGACTGGTTACTGGAAATTCAATTGCTCGTTATTTGGCGAGCAGGATTTCCGGGACCAGTTTTTACTAATGCTACAAAGGGAACTGTCGGGGGCTGTGGTGGGAAATGCCTGGTGGGACAAACTTAAATCTAAAATTCGAACGTTTGCTGCCGATTTTAGTCGTCGACTCAGCGTAGATAGATTAGCGGCGCAAACGGCTTTAGAACAAAGAGTCGATCGGGCTGTGAAATCCCGTGATAGTGGGGAAGTAGTCCTAGCTAAGGCAGAGTTGGCCTCCTTGCTTACCAAGAAGGATCAAGCTCTGGTAGTTAGGGCTAGGTTAAAAAGAATGTCCTCTGAGGCGACGAATATGGCCGCGGAACTGCGTGCAGAGGAAAGTAGGAATGCTTCAAGACGGCATATCGCGAGCGTCACATTGCCGGATGGGCGGACAGTGACTACAAACTCGGGCATATGCGAGGCTTTTCGGGATTACTTTCGGGATCTTTTTACCAGGGAGCCCGGTCTGAGCTCTGCTCAGTTCGACACCTATTTAGCTGACTTTCCCTGCCTTGAGGCAGCTGAAGCGGCTGGGTGCGAGGGTCCCATCACTGAGTCGGAAATCTGGGAAGCGCTGAAAAAGGTTGGCCTGGATAAGTCTCCGGGATTAGATGGTCTTCCTTACGAAGTTTACTTGAGGCAGTCGCCCGTTTTTGTTCCTTTGCTGCAGCTGATCTTCAACAACTGGATGAAGCAGGGGTCTATACCTCAACGCTTCACCAGGGGTGTGATCAAGTTGCTGCGTAAGGGCAAAAGCGGTGGGGATGGGATAGGTAACTTTCGCCCTTTAACGATGTTAAATACAGAGTTAAAGATTTTGGCTAAGGTCTTGGCTAACCGTTTGCAGCTTGTCCTGTCTAGTCTGATTGGCTCCGAGCAGACTTGTTCTGTGAAGGGCAGGACTATTCAGAACAACCTTCATATGGTGCGCCTGATCATCGAGAAAGTCGACAGTGAAGCCGCGCTGATCAATTTAGATCAGTCCAAGGCCTTTGATAGGGTTGACCATCGATTCTTGGAGGCTGTTCTTTCGGCTGCCGGTTTCGGGCCGTACTTTCGCTCCTGGATCCGGCTTATGTATGCGACTCCCGGTGCGCTGGTAGAAGTGAACGGGGTAAGATCGGAACCTTTCGTATTGTCTCGATCTATTCGTCAGGGTTGTCCGCTGTCGCCTATGCTTTACGTTCTTGCGTTGGAACCTTTCCTTCGCAAGTTAAAGGCGAATCCGGTCCTACGCGGAATCTCTTTACCTGGTGCTACCACCTCGGCCAGGTATTCTGCCTATGCTGACGACGTTTCGGTTCTTGTGTCGAGCAGAGCCGAGATTAACGAAGTCAGCAGAGAAATCAGTGGGTATGAGATGGTGACAGGGGCCAAGATCAACCGCGATAAGTCTGTTGGCTTGCGGTTGGGTGCGTGGAAGGGGGTTTCTCTTCCCGGACCATTCAGCTGGACGGACGGGCCGATCAAGATACTCGGCGTCTGGTTCGGTCCTGATATCCAGTTGGATATGAATTGGTCGGAGGTACGAGAGAAGGCCGAGATCGCAATTAATTTGTGGTCTCGGAGGAATCTTTCCTTGAAGGGGAGGGCGGAGGTATGTGTTTCACATATCTACCCGATTCTCCTTTACCGACTCTCGGTACTTCCACTTCCGTCTACCACAGTGCTTTCATTAGTACAGCTTTTGTTCTCTTTCTTGTGGAGAGGCAAAGCTCCTAGGGTATGTCGGGAGATCTGTTGCCTTCATCCCTCTGAAGGCGGTCTAGGTATGCCTAGCATTGAGATTCGTCTCGATATGCTTCGCATCGGGTTCCTGGATCGTTTGTGTCGCGATTCGGATGACGGGGGCGCCTTCTGGAAGGAAGACGCCCGTAGATCCTTTCCATCCCTAAGAAGTGTGCACTCGGGCGAGGAGGAGGCTGGCCGTTTGCCTCGTGCCGAGTGCTCCTTCTACCGTGAATGTCGTCTGGCTCTGAAACACCTCTTACGGACGACGGTTGGCCTCCACAACGTCCAGGCGTTGTCTCGTAGGGCATTATATCAAGTGGTAGTCAGGGGGTCCGTTCATGATGATTTGATTGACGAGCTCGGTCTTACGAAGCAGGAGGCTCGCTCAATCTGGCCTTGGGCTTCCGGGTTGAAATGTCTCAACAACGATGAGGCATCCCTCACCTGGCTGGTGATACGTGGGGCCCTCTGGGTCGGCAAAAGACTTTGCGCAGCGGGTTTGGAGAAATATCCAAACTGCCGACGTTGTGAGGGGGAAGTCGAGACCCTTGGTCACGTCTTCTTTCATTGCAAGTCGGTAGCACCATTGTGTAAGTTTGTTGAAGGTCTCATGGTTCGCATGTTGCAGGGAAAGTTTTTCGTCCTCGAGGCCGCTTCTGTTTGTAGCAATGTGGCCCCGCCGTTAACAAAGTCTGAACTTTATGTGTTCCACTGCTTGCTAGGAGTTATGAGAGTCGTGATTTGGGTGACACGTCAGAAGGGATTCTATGGAGGTGAGAAGTTCACTTCTTCCCTACTAATCTTGTACTTTAAGCATCAGCTTAAAGTCAAGATTAGGACGGAAAGGTGGCGACTCTCTTCATCAGAATTCGGCAAAAGGTGGGTAAATCTTGCGCGAATGTGTAGAGTGAGAGGAGCTGACCTAGAGTGGCACTTGGACCTCGGTTAGGTGCAGGATTTCGTCCCTCATGGGTTGAACAGAAGCAACCCGTCCCGGTATTAGACTAGTTAGGTTTAGTTTGAATTTTTAGTTTCGCGTTTCTGGTTAACTTAGCTAGGGTATGTATGCTCATTAGCCCCCCTTTTTTTTTCTGTCCCTATTTTTCTTTAGTTTAATTCCCCCTCCCCTCCCTCGTTAGGTGGTCAGTGACGTCAGTTCTCTGGTGGTTGCGGGATGACTTTCGTTTCGTGTGTGTGTTTTTCGTAGTTGTTAGTGTCTAAATGAGTGTGTGCCTGTGTGAGTGATTTTGGAAGGATGACTGTGTTTTGCTTTTTATAATCTCGCAATTTTTTCGTCCAGTTAACTGATGTTACTGCCACACTTAGGTACTGTGGGGGGTTTTATTACTAATCTTATTTTGTTTTGTTTTCTTGTATATATTATTGCATATTGTAAATAATCATTGGGGTTTTTTAAATTGTTATTCCCTCCCCCCCACAGACTTTGAATTGTACATATGGGGTCTAGTTAGAATTTCACAGAGAATTTGAGGAATTATGGTGGATGTAGTAAGAAAGGTATGGAAGAATGTGTTGTTTTGGTGATAGGACTGTTGTTGGTATGTTTGGGTCAGTGTTTGTGACTAGCTAAGTTTTATTTAAGACAGTTGATGACCGTCCTTCCCCAACCCCCTTTTTCGGCCTTGTGCCACATTTTGTATATATTTTTATATACAAATAAATATCGTCAGCAATTCACTCTCAGAGAGATTTCTACAGAGATCCACGCGTGTCTACACCTTGACTTAAAGGACTTTTCGCGCGTCAACACCTGACTCAACCTTCAACCTCTTTCTCTCTCTCTCTCTCTGAAATCTTTATACGTTTCTAAAAAAGTGTTATTCTACACTACCAAACAGAAATTATTACTAAAACAAATATATGTAAAAAATACGGTCCAAGGTGAATAACTCTGCCAAAACAAAAACATACAAAATTCAGCAAAAAAATCTCGCAACTACAATACTTTAAAATTTATCTCTCGATAAATTTTCCTCAAATTTTTATGTGAACACTTTTCCTAAACAAAGGAACATTCATGAACTTTGAGTTCATAAAATACTCAATTCAACTTTTGTTCAACAATTCAGTTATTTCGACTGAAACACAATTTTTTCCAAAAATTGTATTGTAATTTATTTGTACATAAATATTCAATGTTTGTTTCTAATTGAATTCACGACTACCTTTGTTTCTTCGTTCAATATTGCCTTTGAGATTTATTCCTTTTGTATGTCTACGCTAAATTGTTGTGATTAATATGAAGAACATGCTTTTCACGTTTATTACCACAAACCTAAAAACCCTTCTGATTACACACTAATTCATAGCAATCCCAACATTACACTTCGGCGCGATCCCGTCTCCGCGGTTGATCGCTGCTCTGACTCGGCCCTGTTTAGGGACTCGTCCTAACCGACTCTGTCGAACCTTCGTACGTCTTCGACCAACCAGTTACTGCCAGCTCTACCCATCCGGCAGTCGACCAGCTACCGTCGACGACCAACTCTCCCATCTGGCAGTCGACCAGCTACCACCGCGACCAACTCTACACCCGTGTCGCCGATACAACCGAACCAACTTCCCTGAAACCAGTCTTACTGGACCCGATGCCGATACAACACACTTCTCCAAAGTACACTCTCGTACACTTTGGATAAATAAATTCGACGTTTATTGTTTCATAAAACTCCACCTTTGTCCTCTCATTGTCTTAGCACCCTCTCTTCTATAAACTTGCAGGGGCGACATTCTTATCGGTCCCGCAACAGTCTTCAGCGAAAGGTGGGTGACTGAGGTGAGCTTGATTCGTTTGAACGAAGCTAGCCTTGATTTTCTCTTTTAGGTCAACCTACGTCACATCGGGGTGGTTTCCTGTGGAGCCCTCCCCCTGGTTAGGTTAGACAAGCCTTTGTGTACCTAGTTACTGTTAGTAAGTGTTGTTCCTGGCCTGTTCCCGGCTGCCTCTTTGGTTATGATTCCAAACCTCCCCAGTTTGTTTTTGGCCCTCTTTTATCTAGACTGGGTCAGCTTTTTATTCCCCATGTCCGTATATATTTTCTCCATTTCCCACTCCTTAAGAGAGCTTCTTGATTTTGTCCAATGGGCAGAATATAACGGCCTCTCTCCTTCTTGAGGTTTGGACGGGCCCTACTAACATCAGTTTTGTTTAGTTCACCTTGTGTTCATGTTTAGTGTTTTATTGGGTTCATCTCCATTCCCTCTAATTTTTCATCTTTAGAATTGTATATATAGTTTATTATCATCAAATTTTTATGGAATGGGGCGCGTTTCGCAGGTTCCCCTTGAGAGGATGTGGTATTATGGTGCATGGAGGATTGATTGGTGACGGACGAGTTTTTATGGTGAATGGGCAAATTGTAATGAATGAATGGGTCGTGAATCGGATTAGCTAGGTATAAGATAGTTAGTAAAGACCAGCCACAACCCCTCCTCTTTTTCGGCCTTGTGCCATAATTGTATTTTTATGCAATAAATATCCATTAATATTTTTTATAAAAATAAGATGAACGGAAATTATAAACAGGATGAATGCAGAATTAAGAACATTATAAAAAATGCATAACACCAGTTGACAATAGCAAAAAAAAATTAGATTAATTATTTATTACAAAACATTTAAAACCTCTAACCTTATAGTTAAAAATAATAATTCACCTCCTAGAACAAAATTAAATAGGGCAAATATTATTTACGAATTTAAATGCCCATTAAGGAATTGTATTCCTGATCAATCAAAATTCGTAAATAAATATATAGGCCACACTGCAACATGTTTGACACGCAGACTCACTCTACACCCTTCTGACAATAGCTCAATTAGATCTCATTTAAATATTCATGGAGACCTACCTGACACTATACGTAACATACTTATTGATAACACTAATATAATAGCACCATCTACATGCAAAAAAAGGCTAAAAATAATGGAAGCCTTATTAATAAAAACAAACAAACCAGCACTTAATAATATTAACTTTGAACATGGACATAATATCTTGACCGTGTTTTGAAAAATGAAAACATTTTATAAAACATGCATACAACAAACTATTTCTTATTTTAACAGTTAAAATATAATCATTGAAAATGGCTAAAGCGAGCCGAAAGCGCTCGGATAAAATGAATATTAGGATAGTTTTTATATAATTTATCATCCATAAAGAAAAAAATTATTAGATCGCATGAGAAATTGTATAAAAAAACTAAATAAAAGCACCTTGTCTGTCGTTTTCAATGAAATGTGCATGAAAGAAGGATTGCTGCCTAAACACACACACACACACACACACACACACACACACACACACACACACACACACACATATATATATATATATATTGTTGGGATAGTCCATACACTGTGTACACCCCCAAAATATTAAATGAACCATTCATAGCATGTGTTGGCGAATCGGGTCCGTCAAGACTAAGTCAACCAATCAGGTCGGTCGATACATATTCCCGCCAAGGCGCGAACTTCGAAACAGGAAGGAACGCGCTTCTTCTTAGAAACTCGTGAATTTGCGCGAATATCTGAATCGACACAAACGTACGTTTCGTCGTTCAGCGAAATATGTCTTCAAGACTGCTTTATGAAACTCAGCGAACCTGAATTTGAGAACAAGGAAAACTCCTTTCTCTAAGCAAACTCATCGAAATGTACGCCTGAGATTTATATAATATAAAAGTTGATTTTTTCCCATTCAACTACTACCAAAATATATTGTCTCATTCAACTTAAAGGTACGACTTATTTATCTTTTTCCTTTCCTGCACACATACACACATTCTGTACGAACAATTAACCTCGACCCAAGAACATTTTTTCAATCGACCTGATACGAACAAACGAACGATAAACTTCTCGTTCATACATGCCACATTATTTCAAATCATAATTTGTATATAGTTGTATAATGATTATTGAAATTTTTTCTCGTTCAAATATTGTGTTCGTATTATTTGTTCTTTGTTTATTGCATAATTTACGTTGAACAATTTCTCCTAAAAATTTGTTTGTGGAAAAAAAGTAACACGCAAATTACCATGGCCTCATGAATAAACCCCGTTATTCATTGATTATTTATAAATTCATTGACTTTTCCACTACAATATATATATATATATATATATATATATATATATATATATATATATATATATATATATATATATATATGCTTAATTATCTCCCCTGAAAGTCTGTTTTGCTGGTAGGTGTCGCGAATGTCGATGATAGAAAAGAAAAAAAATTATTAGATCGCATGAGAAATTATATAAAAGTTATATAAAAGCTGAGTCAGCTTTAGTAACCATGTGTAGTGGGCTCGAATACGGACTAGCTGACGGACGGATCACGCCAAGTTTGATCATGTTATTAAATTCGTCACGGGCAATTTTTAATTTGGTAGGATGGAGTCTGCGTGGTTGAGAATGAACTGGTGGACCAGTGGTCTTGATACTATGTGTGGCATGGTGCTTTACAGGTTCGTTGTGTGATGACGGTGATAGTAGTGAGTGGTACTGACGTATTATCTCGTCGTAGCCATTGGCTGTTGGTATAATAGTCGTCAAACCGATTGTTGAGTATTTTGAAATAACACCGCAGCGTTGGATCTTCGTGCTCGTATCTGTTAAGGTCTGTGATGCTAGTTCAACGGACAATTTGTAATGCGTTAGGAAATCTGCTCCTAATATAGGCATGGAGACATCTGCAATAATGAAGGTCCATGTGAGTTCTCTTCTAAGACCTATGTCCAGTGTTAAAGTTCGTTCACCGTAAGTAGTAATAGGTGTGCAATTAGCATCTTGTAACTTAAAAGTTGTATTCCTGGCTAGGATTTGTTTGTTGCAGTTCTTCTGAGGTAGGACACTTATTTGAGCACCGGTATCGACTAAAAAATTTAACCCGCTTGCTTTGTCATGAATGTAGAAGAGGCGATTAGTCTTTAAATGTCTGGCATCCAACGTCTCTACTGGGTGCCAGCGCGTCCGTTTCCCGACTGGTTTCTGAGGAATGACTTCCTGTATGAACAAGGTTGTCTACATTTCTTCGCGCGCGCGCCAAAATTCTCGTGGTACCAACAATTTTCATCTTGATAACAATCTCGACGTTGTTGATATTTATGCCGAGACGTTGATCTTGCATAGTTTTCATTGGGCTTCGTATAATTATCGCGTCGACTTGTATGTGATTTCTGTAAATCACGTAGCTGCATGGATATTTCTCGTAGTTCCGCAGATAATTTTTGTATCTGCCGGTTAACATCTGGCACAAGGCCATTCACTGTCTCCGTTGCGGAAATGTGTTTTATCGGTGTAGTGTCAGCTATTTTATCTGCTATCGTTGCAAGTTTTTGAATATCCATGTCGTCTGTTAAAGCGGCTAAAATTCGTACTATATCTGCTGGTAGTTTGTCTAGCCACATTTGGCGGAATACTGTTGTTGATATGTCGTTATCGCCCAACAGTTGTTGCATTCGTCGTAGGAGTTGAGATGGTTTCGCATCTCCAATCGTAACGTTCGATAAAAGGTCTCGTATCTTTTTTTCTTCTGAAAAACCAGATCTGTGTAATATTGCTCGTTTGAGAGTTTCGTAAGGTTTTTCTACGGGTAAAGAGGTTAATATGTCGGCTACTTCAGCCGCTACCTCTGTAGGTAGTTTCTCCACCACTGCCGCGAATTTCGATTGTTGTGAGGTTATGTGTCTGGATTGGAATATTGCATCCAGTTGTAAAAAACAGGTTTGCACGTTTGCGTTAAAAACGGGCATTTCCAGTTTGATAGCCGTTTCTGTTATAGGAACTGGATCAGCCATTTGTAATGTTGAATTTTCTTGTGTCGATATCGTACCTCGTGGTCAGTATTTTTGTCTTCAGAACGTCGGGGTTATCAATTTATAGTTGTACGTCGGGGTCATCAATTTAAAACCCAACATGCAAGCGTCGGTGGTCAGCAATGTTAATGGAGGAGTCGGAACGTCGGGGTTACCAATTTAGGTAGGTTTTTGGGCGTCGGGGTCGCCAATTTATGTAGGGGACGTGCAGGATCATTCATTATTTGAAGAGAGATTCAGAAGGAATTTTGTAGGTTGCGTGTAATGCTGCGTCCCGAACATAATAACAATTACTTCAAAGGCAAATAAAGAAAGAGACGAGACATATAATTCAAACAAACAACGTAACATTTATGTACAATTTAACAAGATACAATCAATGGTGTCTGTGTACGAAATGTATGGGTTTTGTCTGATTTGTGAAATGTCTCTTTTCGTTGACTTTTTGTGTTCGTATGTAATCAGAGTTTTTATGAATTGTCTACCTTTGAGCGTCTTGTCATTTGCTTATTTTTGGTAATGAGATGTATTCATTGTTTCTAAGCAAATGTTCGCAGTGTCGATCAATGTGTGCTGTTCGATGTATGTTGGTGGATATATGTTGATTGATGTACGTTCGAAAGGAGTCAGCGTGGGTCGTTTTTGCGCGGGAAAGGTGTGCTCCGTAGTGACGTGGATTGATTCTGCGAATGCGTTAGACTGACTGCCGGGGTTGTCTGCGTTTTGCTTTTTATAATGTTTAGGTTCGGCAGATTGGATCAGTTGCTTTTTGGCGCACTTTTTATTCCGCACGTGAACTTAGGTTATCACCCAATTAGATCGTTTGTTTTATTTTGTTTAATTTCTATTGGTTGAAGTTCTCCAGCACGTAGGCGTGTGGAATGGACTGTTCTTTCTAGGGTTGGACAGGTAAGAAATATTTGACTGTTCCACATATATATATATATATATATATATATATATATATATATATATATATATATATATATATATATATATATATATGATTGGATTGATGTGAGTTTGTGTCACAAACTCACATCAATCCAACCAAATATGTTAGCTCTATCTCTGATATTTGTATCTATAAAAAGAATGTTAAACATAACATAAAAATAAAAATGTCTTTAAATAATTGTCGGACTTTGTCCATTTCATAATGTGTGATGTCATTTGTTTACATTTGATACGCCATGACCAGTTATGAATGTACGTGAAAGATACATGGAAGATTGAAGTTTATAAGCAGAAGTTTATTCGACCTTGCCAGCCGGACGATCCTCTGTGGCCGAATCGGTTAAAAAGGCACGCCAGACTATATGACGCTTCCGTATAGGATACAGGTTCGAATCCTGTCGGAGGACGAATGTTTCTATGAAAATTTCTCGGACATTCAGGCCGGTAAATGTTATTTAATACTGTTTATTATAAAAGAGATCATTTACTTAAATATTTGTATCTATAAAAAAAATGTTAAACATAAAAATGTCTTTAAATAATTGTCAGACTTTGTCCATTTCATAATATATATAATGTTTTGAACAATAAAAAATATTAAAAAATTAAAATTTTCAAACACACTGGGTTGTATATTAATATTTTTTCGTTTTATTATTTCATTTAGATTCTTCGACTAGTTTCGGACAACATGGCCATCAAAAGAAATCTGCTTGTTAGTAGCAGTGAACTGCAGAAATGAATGACTTGAAGAAAATGAACTTTATCTGTAGGCTTCATTTGTTTTTTTAATTTTTATCATAAATTTTGGTCAGTCCTTGAGTTGGTCAAACAGTTGTTATTTAAGATAGAGGCTGGATAGATTTATGCTGCTCTTGGTCATTTTGACAGTTTTATAGGTTCCTGGAAAGGGGATGTGTCTATGTTAAGTGTGTGCTATAATTTTGTTCTTAGGAAGTGAGTGAGTATGATGTTTGTAAGTGTGGATATTAGTATGGGTATGTGTTACCATTTAGCTCTTTAGGGAGTGAGTGTGTATGATGTAAGTGTGTACATTAGTATACGTGTGTGTATAAGTGTGAGGCTTCAACACCTCCGCAAGCATGTCTATTTTGTGTGTGTGAGAAATGTAGCTAGAGCCTGATTTGTGGGGTTATATTATATATTATATTAATTCTATCTATGTTGTTAAATTTGTGATTAAGCCCATCTGGATGGAGTGTTTTGAGGTGCAGAATCCATTTATCTTCATGGTCTTCTAAAATTTTTCTAATGTTATCTGCTCTGAACATTTCTGTTTTCTCAATTATAGGGAATTTGGCATGGCTTTTAAAATGGTGTTTTTCAAGGCTGAATTGTTCTACAGGTAATAATCTTTCGTGAGGAGCCGACTTAATCCGATTATGATAATTATTCATTCTGTAGTGAAAGAGCCATTCAGATTTTCATATATATTGCTTCTGGTAATGTGTGCACTGTAGGAGGTAAATTGTGTTATGACTTCTACAGTTAGAGTCGTGGTAGATTTTGAAAGTATATTTAGTTACTGAGTTAGTGAACGAATTGGTGCGTCTAATGTGGTTACAGCATAAGCTCCTTTTGTCGTTACATGGTTGGGAAAATCCTGTTGTTTTTGCTTTTGGCTTATTACGGATTACCTTATACTCTGAAATGTGGTTACTACCTATAATTTCCTTTAGGTTCTTAGATCTATGATATGCTAGAAGGCCGGGTTCCTTAAACAATTTTTTTAGGTCTGGTTTGAGATGTAGTATTTTCCAGCGACTTTTGATTATCTGGGATAGTGGAGGCAGAGTGGGGTTGAAAGTGTTTACTAGAGGGAAGCATCTGGATTTATTTTTAATCCTGTACATTAGAGTGTCTTCTCTAGGTGTGGAAATTGCTTTATTTATTTGTTTCCTGATTAGGTGTTGTTTATAGACATGTGTTGTGAATTGATGCTCGAGATTTTGAGTGTGTTTATTTAGTTCTTCATTGTTGGAACATATCCTTCTGTGGATAAGTCCTTGTGAATAGGAAAGGTTCTCCTTGAGGTGTTTAGGGTGGGAAGACTTAAAGTGTAGATAGTTGTGGGTGTCGGTGATTTTAGTGTGTAGTGTCGTTTGTAGTTTTCTGTTTTTATCTATGTAAATGCGAGTGTCTAAAAATGTTACCGATCTTGTGGAATTTTCGTAGTCAAACTTGATTGAGTTGTGTACTGTGTTTAGGGTCATAAGGAATTGAGTGAGTTTGTCGTCAGTGCCCGTTTATATAAAGAATATATCATTGATATTGATAGTGTGGCGGACTTCACCACATTAATTTAACTTTAGATTAGGAAATAAGACTGACGTGGAAAAGGATAAGCAAAAGACATTGTTACACATAAAATATGTATTTAACAAGATATACAATATCAAACAACGATGTGAAAGAAAGCATGCATTTAAGTAAGAAAAAGTTGTCTCTCTTTAACTGTTATTTTAGTATTTCATAGTTCACTGGAATAATGTTCATGAGAGTCTCTTATAATGACTGTTCGTGTTAGAAAAGATTATGTGAGTATATACGAGGTATGTTCAGCATGTGAGTGGTGTGTGTGAGTGAGAAGGTTGGCGCATGGTTTCAATTGTCGTGGATTCGTTTGGCAGCTGAATTCTCACTAATTAGCTCAGAAAAATTCTTGCTTAAATAAGTGACTGTAGGCTTCAGGTCGCTGCGGGGGAAGAATTATTCTTCACGTGCAGACGATCTGATTGGTTGGTATAGACCAATCAGCGAGCGAGCTCTGGGGAGACTTAAGATGGCTTCTGTGACCCGTTTCTCCCAAAAGTGCACAAAACTGACTACATGAAAAGAGAGCGATTACAAAATTGTCGCATTGCTGCGATTTGTAAATTGTCTATAATAACGTAGTGGTGATTAATTAACCAATGAATGCTTGGCGTTGTATGTGATTTGTATGTATGTATGTATGTATGTATGTTCGTGCGTAATAGACTCGCACAATAGCAATTTTCTAGTACTGTTTGTATGTGATTTATTTCGTTTAGTAGGTCTGTTGTGTCTCTGATATAGGATTTTATTTCTTTAGTAATGTTCTTCGTATTTGAAAATTTTGGTCGTGTGGCAGCTGAATGATGAAATGACCAGCCTTCCTGGGTTATTGCTTTTTTGTGTGTGATGTTTGTGGGTGTAAATGCTATGCATGTTTCCTTGTCGATTAGTTTGTTGCGAAGCATCAACAATCAGCTAGCCGACAAAAAACCAACAAAAGCTTACCCACAGACACTTTTCCCGAATACCAAAAAGAATTAACTACCTCACTAAATATAATGCAACAAACTAATCGGCGAGGAAACATGCGGATTCAACTGATCTCCTGATTTATAAAGTGTATATATATATATATATATATATATTTGTGTATTTAGGCAGAAATCCTTCTTTCAAGCACATTTCATTAAAAACGACTGACAAGGTGCTTTTATTTAGTTTTTTATATAATTTCTCGTGCGATCTAATAAAGTTTTTCTTTTCAGAGGATAAATTATATAAAAATTGTCCGAATGTTCTTTTCCGAGAGCTTTCGGCTATACATTTAGCCATTATCAAGGATTATATTTCAACTGTTAGAATTAGAAATAGTTTGTTATGTGTATGTTTTATAAAGTGATTCATACACATAACAAACTATTTCTAATTGATAATGGCTAAATGTATAGCCGAATATTGATAATGGCTAAATGTATAGCCGAAAGCGCTCGGAAAAGAACATTCGGACAATTTTTATATAATTTATCCTCTGAAAAGAAAAACTTTATTAGATCGCACGAGAAATTATATAAAAAACTAAATAAAAGCACCTTGTCAGTCGTTTTTAATATATATATATATATATATATATATAGATGACTTTGAGAAAGTGTATATATATATATATATATATATATATATATATATATATATATAGATGACTTTGAGAAAGTGTATATATATATATATATATATATATATATATATATAGATGACTTTGAGAAAGTGTATATTATATATATAGATGACTTTGAGAAAGTGTATATATATATATATATAGATGACTTTGAGAAAGTGTATATATATATATATATAGATGACGTTGAGAAAGACTTAACTGACCTAGTTAGAAACATAAAATTCCATAAAAAACAAGATGCATTAAAAAAAACTAAAAGAAGATATAACTAAAATAAACAATTCAACAAATGTATTTATTGCAGCTGACAAAACAAGAAATTTATACAAACTAAGCCGTCCTACGAACAATAAACTACTCAAGAACAACATAACCAAAACATACAAAAAGGCACCTAAAACAATAGAACACGATATCAATAAAGAAGCTAAAGCAATCGCCCAAAAATTAGACCTAGATGACCGAATAAGATGCATCAGCAAGGCGCAAGCCGTTATCACACTAAAAGACAACAAAGAGCCTGTAAGTGTTGACTTCTATGTTCACTTTTATATTTACACACGCTCTATCTCTGATACTGAGCACTTTATCCCATAAATATAGCACACTTTAAGACTTTATTTCTTCACACAGCGTCTTCTTCACAAATTAGCGTCTATTCTAACGTAATTTCAATGAAAAAATAAAATAAATTGAATAACATATGTATTTTTTTTCTCATCAGTAGTTTTATATCTTAAATTTAATAGAGATTAAATTAAGATTTTAAAATTGGTAATTTTTTACCTTTAATATCAAATTTTATCATGTAATTTAATACTTATTGGTTAGAATAAATTCTATTTTAGTAAAACCCCAACTTTAAAGCTTTTAATAGCTATTATAACCTTACTTCGTTGTCAAGTTTTTTGAATTCCCGTGTATTTGTATTTTGATTGGTCACTCCTGCTTATGTAACAGCGTTTCCCCTTACGAAAGATCGTTAATTAATTTGAAACTTTTAAAACCCTTTATTCTACATTCAACATCATCACTTGATAAGACACCGGAGGTGTTGAAACAAAATGGCTATTTTTGTAGTGATTTTATAACATATTTATGTTATAATTTTTAAATAAACAAATATATATATATATATATATATATATATATATATATATATATATATATATGTTCCTGAAAAATTTATTTCGGTTGAGCTCTCTGGGGAGGATGTGTGGGTTTGTAAACAGTGACTATTACGGCTAATAATGCAAGACTAATGCAAGGTAAATCGAATTGAGTCACTGTGTGTTTATCTAAATATAAATACGCTTAAATTCACCTTCTTCTCTGCCGTGCGCCAACGGCTTCAGGGTAAAATTTCCGACTGACGCGAATTCAGCCGGTTTTCGATTCTAGCCAGAGGCAACCGGACGTCTAGCCACACTGATGAGCTGTGATACAGCGAAACAGTCTGTCTGTGGATGACAATATATATATATATATATATATATATATATATATATATATATATATATATATATATTTCTCTTTCTTAAGGTATATATATATATATATATATATATATATATACCTTAAGAAAGAGAAAGAACAGATGGAGTTAGAATACACATTTCTAAGCATTTACTGTTTAAAAAGTGCTCAATACAGACGTAGTGCAAAATATAGTATTATTCAAATATTTTTATTATCATAGATTACAATAAAACCATTTTACATCGCTACACAAAAACTTTCATATTTCGGAACTTTAATCGTTCTTTAGCGTCTCACTTTAGTTTTAAATTTATTCTGTCGTATTTAGCTCCTCCTCAGTTCTCTCTCTCTCTCACACTTTTTCGACTTAGGCCTTGGGCCGCTACCTCGCGTGGAGATGAGGTAAAATCGAGGGAAGGTATGTCGGATTTAGCTCCTCCTCAGTTCCTTAATCCTTCAACAGGGGTCTCTCACCCCTGGCTATAAATACTGGCTGACCCTTCTCTCTCTTTTTCGACTTAGGCTTTGGGCCGCTACCTATATATTTGCTTGACCTTTTCTTTCTCTCGGCGACGTTTGACCTTAATTTCACCCGGCTTACCAAATGGAAAACGCAACGCCATTTTTAACTAAATTCAACTCTCTTCTTCTGGACTGAAATAGATAAAGTGTGAACCACATCTCAAACAAAGGCGACTCACCGTCCTTTATCTCACCCTGCAATGATGCAACTCGAATTATCTAAGAATTTGCGAAAACGATATTCTACCGTCAATAATAGCAAATTCTCCCAACATGCATTCGACACTCGGTAGAAATTTGGCCCCGGGGTAGAGAGACGCTTCCCTCACCCCCCTTCCGAAGCTTTTGCGTAGCAGGGGTTTTTAATATCTTTTTTCTTTGGGTCTATTTCCAAAGGTTCTGTGAACTTTCTTTTTCTGGACGATTTTTTTGTTTCTGGCATTGTTTGCGGCCTTTTTATATCAAATGTATCGAAAATCGTGTCCATTACCTCTTCTTGAGGTGGACCGTTAACATCCTGTAACGGTCTCTTCCTTATTTGGTTTACGTGTCTTCTATGTGATAATTTTTGTCCCTCTACTATGTAAACCATATTGCCGATTCTTTTCTCAATTGTCTCTTGCTCCCAGTAAGATATATTATTTTTATATGCTTTAAAAAAAACTTTTTCTCCTGGGAGGAATTTTCTTTTTGATGCGTAGGGCTGTGTTACTTGTTTCGTTTTACTTGGTAGCAATTTATCAAATGCTGATCTGATTTTTCTAGCGAACATCACTTCTGCGGGTGATAATGTTGATGGTGTAGCATTATTTGGCGTAATTCGATATACCTGAAGAAATTGCTGTAATTCTTTTTCCGTAAGCACATCATAGGCTTTTCGTAACGCTCTTTTGAGTGTATCAACAAATCTATCCGCTTGTCCATTTGATCTTGGGTGATAAGGCGGGGATTTTATATGTTTTACTTGATAAATTTTGCAAAACTCTTGGAAGTCTGCTGATGTGAATTGCGTTCCATTATCTGTGACTAGGCAATCCACTACTCCAAACCGAGCGAATAATTCGTGGAGGCAATTTATGGTCGTTTCCGAAGTAGGATTTTTGCAACGAAACACCTCCGGCCATTTACTATAACTATTCACTATGATCAAATAGTAGAAACCGTCAATTGGTCCTGCCGAATCTGCGTGTATTCTTGACCACGGACGATCAGTCTCTGGCCTTGGCTTATGGATGATTGGCGGTGCTTTGGCTGCTAAGTTACAACCCTTGCACATTTCCACCATCTGAGTAATATCCTGGTCCATATACATAGCTTCGCATTAGCGACTTCATTCTATTTTTTTCAGGATGTCCCCTGTGGAAATCCTTTAGGATTCGCTTTTGTAGTGTTTTGGGAATTACAACCCTTTCGTTGTAAAGTAGCGCATTATCGCATAGAGAAAAGCTGTCCGATATTTGCTTATCTTTTTCTGCTATTTTTGCTTTTGTTTCATTTATGAATTCGTCAGTTTTGGCTTCATTTTTTATGTCTTGTAGTGTGACTGGGAGGTTTCTAACTGTACAACATAATACTGTCCTGATATCTTCTTCATTTCTTAAGGCTGCGATTACCGCATCTTCCAATGGCTCTGTCGACAGACAATCCGCATGCCCGATTTTTTTCGTTGGTAAATATTCCAATCTGAAATTGTAGTTCAGAAGAATTGTCCCCCATCTAAGTAACCTATTTGCAGTGTAAACCGGTAGACCTTTTTTCAAACCAAAAATTGTTAGTAACGGTTTGTGATCCGTCTGAAGAGTAAAAAATCTGCCATATATATACCTATGAAACCTTGTGACTGCGAAGATAATTCCCAGATCTTCTTTCTCTATTTGTGAGTAATTTTTCTCCACTGGTAGTAAGTTCGAGAAGCATGTGCGATGGGTTTTATTGTCCCATCTGGCATTTTATGCAATATACACGCTCCGACTCCGTTGGCGCTCGCGTCACTTGCTACAATAATTTCTAATTTAGGATCGTAGTGTGCCAAAAATAAATCCGAAGTTAATGTCATAATTATTTTTTCAAATGTTTCCTGGCATTGATCTGTCCATTGCCAAACTTTTTCTGTCTTTAGCAGCTCATTCAGTGGTGCGCGAAGTTTATGCATTTGAGGAATAAATTCCTGGTAGTAACTCACTAAGCCTAGAAAACTTTGTAGTTCTGTTATGTTCTTAGGAACTGGCATTTTTTTTTATTGCTGTTGCCCTTTCAGGGTCTGGTCGTCTTCCTTCTTGATCTATGATATGTCCAAGGTATTTAATTTCCTTTATGAAAAAATCGCATTTGTTTTCTTTTACTTTGAATCCATAGCTTTGTATTCTCTTAAACACCTCTTGTACATGTTGCCAGTGTTGTTCAACGCTTTCGCTATTAATCAATACGTCATCCAGGTATGCAATCGTGTACTCTAGTCTGGCAAGCATCGTATCCATTGTCTGTTGGAATATAACCGGCGCGACCTTAATCCCAAATGGTAGTCTTTGGTATTTGTACAATATTTTGTGTGTGTTTATGCAGAGTAGTTTTTAACTTTCCTCATCGACTGGAATTTGCAGGTACGCTTCACTTAAATCAATTTTTGAAAAAAAAATTCCGCCATTTAATTTAGTGAATACTTCTTCTGGACTGGGTAGAGGATAGTGGTAGTCGTTTATTGCTGCGTTCAAACTTGTAGAAAAATCAGCGCAAACTCGAATTTCTCCTGATTTCTTTTTGACGTAGACCGTCGGTGCGGCCCATTTACTGTATTCTACTTTTGTCAATATGCCAGTGTTTTCGAGTCTAGCTAATTCTTGATCAATTTTTTCTATTGACGCAAACGGTACGCTCTTTTTTCTCTTGAAGATAGGTTGAACGTTTCCTTTTATTTCGATATTTGCTGCCATTTTCTTACATCTTCATAGACCTGCTGAAAATACTTGGGGGAAACTCATTTTTAGTTTCTCCTTTAATTTGTCTGTCTTGGTTAGTAAGCTTTTTACATTTTGGCAGTACGTACTTGTAGGTAAGTCCCACAATTCGATTTTTTGCATCCAGTCCGTTCCGAATAGGTTTTCTGTATTTCTTAAGACGTACATTTTTAGTTTTTTCGTCATTCCATTAAATGTTACATTTGTAATTACTTCACCCTCAAATTTTATATTTCTCCCCGTAACAAATCTAGCAAATTTATCCTTTTTTAACATGGTTGGTTTGTTCAGTTTTCTCCATGTTTGTACGTTTATAATTGTTAAGTCTGAGCCAGAATCCAGCTGTAGCCTGACTTTTCTGTTTTGCATTTCAACTTGTACGTATTTTCTTATGTTAGTCTCATCAGCTTGGTTAGTCCTCGTGATTCTTATTCTGCTTTTGCTTTCTCTTCTAGACCAACAATGAGAACTTTTGTGTCCTATTTTTTTACATGATAGACAAGTTTTAAAACGGTAAGTTCAGTCTTTAAACCAATGCCAAGTCCCACAGCGATAGCATGGACTGGGTGGTAATTTTTTCTGATAGTGACTTTTAGTTTTAGAAGTGGAAATTTTTGTTTTACCTGTTTTTGAGGGGGGAAAATTGGTTTGGTTTGTTTCTGAGGAGGGAAAGTTGGTTTGTCTTCGTACTTTATGTATGTGCGCGATGCCAGCTTCTTCTATGTCTTTTGAGTCTTTCTTCACACTGATGCATCTCTGGCAGTCTTCAGCTAGTTTTTGAAGTGTCAAATCTTGTTCACTCTCCAATTTAGTAAGTATTCTGCGTCTCATTTCCGCGTCTTTGGTTGAAACCAGGCCTTGGACGTAAATTAAGTATTTGAAATTGTCCACGCTGAGTTACGATAATTTGAAGTCATCACAATATTTATTAACAATAGACGCGAAAGTTATGTAATCTTCGCTGTCCTTTTTTGTAAAGTTCAGACATTTCCATATTTTGTGGAATAGTGAAGTATTATGTCTGAAAAGTTCTGTTCATAGTTTTATGGCTTCTTTGAAAGTTAGCTCATTTGTTTTTCTTGGAAGGATATAATCTACGAATTTGGTATATTCGCATGTGCCTAATTTTCTTAGTAATAGACGTACTTTTCGTGCGTCTGACCAATCTTTGCAGTCAAATTCATATAGATCTTCTTACCTTCGGAAGTAATTTTCAAAAGTTTTATCTTCGTCGGGTGCGTACGTGAAATCTTCGATAGTACTCCAAATAGCGTCTTGTGAGAGAACTGTTTCATTCTCGGAATGTTGCTCTTTATTTGACATTACCCGTAGCAATAATTCTTGTAATTCAAGGTGTTTCTGTTCGTACTTTTGTTGCTGTTCCAATTGGATTTTGATAAGTTACACAATGGTTGACTTAAAATCTTCCATGTTGACGTAATTTTATACGTATTTTACTTTAGTGTAACCTGTTATTCTGAAACCTGTGTACGCAAAAAAATTTTCCTTTGTTGCCAGTAAAATTGATATCCAAAAAGAAAATTCTTTTTTTTTTATGTGTTCGTGTAGAACGTGTTTTTTTTTTTTTTTTAGAAATCTCGCGTAGAACTTTTTCACGTAGAGTTTACTCGTCGACCACTGTTATGTGCGACGGATAGCAAAAAGGTATGTCCTCCGCGTAGAGAGTTCGTTTTTCCTTGGGGTTACCTCGTCGCCACTTGTTATGGTCCAAGTTCCTTGTACCACGGTGAACCAATGAAGAATAACTCGAACACATGTATGGAATAAACACAGATATATTACAAATAGAAATATCTACAAAGAAGTAGAAGTATTAGTAATGAATATCAGATTTAGTTAGAGTGAACTATGTTATCTCGACAAGTATCACTATTCCAATGTCTTACAGTAATCGTCTGACTCGACTCTGTCTCTGACTCTGAACTGACTTCTCACTCTTGAGCAATATTGATGATGTCCGGAATAGTCCATTATTATTATGTGTAAGTTCCCATAACAGTTTCACTCCGTCATATTTTTGCTTTATGTATATTTTTTCTCAAACAAATGGAAAAAAGGAAGTGACGTTTCACATACGGCTTGCCTATAGGCAGAAGTATTCATAAGCATTTTTGGTTCTCACCTGTCGAGGTGCAATTGAAATGCACCGAAACGAAGTTGCATCTTTGTAGTAAGTAAACTGTTTTTGTCTATATGATAAAATTATAATATATATATATATATATATATATATATATATATATATATATATATATATATATATATATATATATACTGTAAGTCAGCTTTACTTTGATTCTATAATAATAGTTATATATACACTATAAATCAGCCTTACTTTAATAATCAAGATATTTTTTGCTGAAACTTTTCCGAGAATGATAATATTCTTCTTCTTTTTGAAGCTTCTTCTTGCAAAATGTCTGGAAAGTAGAAAAGAAACTGGGCTAATAATGAGTTAATGAAAATGTAAAAAAAATAATTATTGGGTTAAAAAAATAAAAACGAAATATCCTAAGATACCGAAGATTAAAAATGCATTTTTAAACAGGAAAAGTATTTCTTGAAGCTTTTATTTTAATTTTAATTCCAAGCTAATAGAGTAAATTAAATAAGCAAAATACTTTACAATATTTCAAACTGAAGGTAAATTGATCGGAAGGATTTTTTTTTAATTATTAGAAAAATCGATAATATAGTCATATTCACAAATCTGTCAACACAGCATAATTCCCTATATTAAAAAATACTGAAAAAATAAAATATACTTTTCTGAAATGTTGTGAAAAATTAGCTGATTTAAAGTTTAATATTACTTTTAGTTTAGAATAATGCAGAAAATCATTGTTTAAGATGGGGAAGGGTGATTTATCAGTTGTTGAAACATCTATTGATAGCCTTATATTTGGAAAATTTAAGTAAGGAGCAGATAATTGTAATAAATTTACATAACGAATACAATGTACACGTCTCTTTTATATATTTTAACTACCAAATAATTTTAAATATTTTAAGCATTCTAGTATTTTAATGAATTTTAGGTACTTTGTTTTTATACAAGACACTTGTTGAGGAAATGTTAAAAAATTATCAATAAATTTAAAATTTACTATAGTTAACCATATAGGATAAACTATATCTTTCGGCCAATAAGTGAAGCACAAACAAGTAAGAGACGTCTTCAAATAAATTTCATTAAATTCAGTAGATACAAAAATCTTTTACAATTCTGCATAAAAATGGCTCCAAAATTAAATAAGTGGTTTCTGGTACCTAATTGTATATGACTAGTCACGTGATGTGTTCTCTACAACGTCCGTGCGGCTGAACTCCAAATGATGTGAAAATAAGTCAGGGAACGGGTTACAAAATACATTCCCGCGCAAAACTCTGATAACGATTCGGAGCCGACCCCAAAACGCTAAAAATGGCATGTCAGCAACGGTCAAAAGGAGATCTAAAACAGGACTCTCAGCGACCAGATACCTGAAACAGAACAGTCAGTGAAAGATCTGAAACGGAAAGTCATCGAATTGACCTGTTCGTGATATATATTGTCATGACAATGTGCTAGTGAGCGATGATTTTTCTACATACAAAACCACAACGAAAGTAAGTATTGTCTCAGTTTCTCTTTGTTCACTGTGTTTTATTAGCATGTGCTTCACACACACACACACACACACACATACTGGCGTACATAACTTTGAATTTTGTAGACTCACTTGCAACAAAATAACTTCAAACGTGCAGACTCGCAACAAAAATAATTTTTGAACACTCGAACTATTGGTCTCTTCATGGCCACAACAAAGAAAATTTATTTTCAACATATACCACTGTACCACTGTTATATTTAGCTTGGTCTTCTTCCTTTTCTGCGAAGAGAATTTCCTTGTGTTGTTTTTATTTTGTGTTGTATTTGAGGACATGAGAGTTGGATTTTATTTTTTCACCTAAAATCCAGGTATTCACAACCATTCTGTTTCTGATAGTGTCATGTATGGACGTCTGTATTTACAATAATAAGCATGGTTATGCACATACCAAAAAAAATGAAAATGGGGGAGTATCACTGAATTGTTGTAAGCTTTTCCATTTATGATTAGTAAATACACTTTTATTTAATAACAATATCACTAGACCCGTACAAATTAATACAGAATTCTAAAAGTTTATAAATTATTCTAATTAAAATTGTAAAAAAATGAAAACAATTCTTATAAAAATTCATTATTCATCGGAAAAAATTTTCTGAAGACAATGTGTCCGTAATATATTTTATTTATAAAAGTAATTAAAAGATTTTCTAAATAATGTCTTAGTTTTATGGCATTTTTTATTTCACAGTTTAGATAATGGCTAATAATTAGTCGAAATATTTTGTTATAATCTGTGCAAAAGCCATCAAAAAGTGGATCACAGCGAAATTCTTGAACAAAACCATCTCCACACATATTTCCAAAGAATTCGCTTGCTGATTGGTTCATATACAAGTAAGTGGGCGTCGCCATCTACTCATGCACATCTATTTTTCATCTTATGATTAAGTTAAATATTTTGGCGCTAATTTTCTGGAGCCTATCACGTGTCCACCCAAGTAAATAAATTCAGCATGCAAACTCATCTCGCTAGTGAGCATCGTGACTACAAACCAGTTGTTAAACAAATCCATGTCACTTTATTATCTGAAGTTTTTAAAGTTACCTTTTAACATAATCCAAACCTTCAGACATCACTCACTCATCTTCATCTTCAACTTCGTTTATTACACAGCAGAGAATTACTTATAACTTCAAGTTCTCAATCACAGAATATTATTTCTTTTCTGAATTTTCTCAAACAATTCAACATTATTTCTTGACAAAAACGATCAAAGGAAGATAACTAAATTTATTCCAAACTACACTGAAAATTTACATTGCACAAGACTGATTAAATTCCACGGAAAACAGATTAATACTTTCACTGACTTTGTGAACTTTTCATCATAACAACTTCAACATGCAGTCTTTCACTTAAACTCACAAATTACATTCCAAACACCCCAAAAAGAGTTTATACAAATATTTAAACAAACACCACACAGATTTCATTTATAAATCTAAATTCATTCCAGCATAAATCATTGTATTTTCTTATGTGATATAAATGAAAATTTGTTTGTTGTTATATAATATTGTTTTGTGTTATTTCTCATTTTTGTTTATTGCTCTGTAATTTGTTGAAGAAGTAATTAAATGTGTTGAGGATTTACGTTACTTTGAACACGCAACCGAATTCACTCTACAAATTGTAGCTAATCCCGACGTACCACAACAGATGGTAACCTCCAACGTTGCATTGAATAATAATCCTCTACATATTGTTATCCGACAAACTGATCAAACTAATACTTTCGTTATTTTAAACAAACATGAGTATCACTGAAAATTACAGGCCATTTTGTACAATCACAATAAATTTAAAAAGTTAACTAATAACACCACCTCCCAACTTAAAAAAAAAATTATTACTTCTAACAATACTTAAATAGGATCCAATAAACTTCAAAAGATTATAGGTGACTATCAACCTGGCTAACTTTATGGAAATGTAAATATCCACAAAAGAGATCATCCCCTCCGACCTTTCATTTCACAGATATCTACACCAGTAAATTACCTTTCAAAAATCCTTAACAAATTAATTACTCCATACCTCCTAAGCAAATATTGTATTAACTTCACAAATGAATTTGTAAAAATTCTTCATGCTGTAAACAATCAAATAATCGCATGTTGGATGTACAAAATTTATTTACTAATGTCCCCGTCCATGAAACGATTGTCATCATTATCCGTGAAGATTGTATATCTTCCATCCATCAATATTAAACCCACTATTTTAAAACATTATTATTAGCCTGTACCACTGAAGTACCTTTCCATGACCCCTAGGTAATATTTATACTCAAA
>OZ038495.1:74387685-74425185 GCA_964036315.1 Acanthosepion esculentum
TTTTCGCTCTCGCGTGGTCATGTGTGACGTCATGTGATTTTTGCTTCCAGCGTCTTATATGCGCGAGTTTGTCGTTGCTTGGAAATATACATGTACATGGCTATGTTTTTCTAAGAAATGTTGTTTAATAGAACTAAGATCAGAAAGGTGACTCTATGGGAGAGCGTGGTTGTAGTAAAACCAATATATGTAGTGGGTTTATTACTTATATTTTACTAAAATGTATATGCTTTTACTACAATGTATATGTTTAAATAATGATCTACTGCCCCAATACAATATATATATATATATATATATATATATATATATATATATATATATATATATATAGTTTACTAAAAACTCGGTAATCCGTATGGGTATAAGGAGGATAAAATCCAGAGAGCTCAATATAAATCAGAGCTAATAATTTAAATAAAAATAAAAACAGACCACTTTAAGGTTCCATGTAATAAATTATTTCACCACAAATGACCGCGGATCATCAGACTTTACTTCCAAAGGTTGAAACGAAAAATGAAAAGAAATTTACACATTTTTGACGGGAAGTACTAAGCATATGTAAATTAACGAAGTGAGGAAGTTAGGGGGAGAGAGACATGATTGAGTTAGATGTAAAATTTCTATTCTTTCAAATTTAATATTGTTTGAGGAAGTCCAGGCATTGACACATTAAATCGGTTAACTTAACGGAAGTTATATATTGATATAGAAGGGGGAGAGGAGAAAAAAGACATAAAGAGAAAAAGAGAGAAAGAAGTCACGAGAGAAAGTGTCACTAACTTTCTTTGGAATGAAAGGCCCGAAATAGGCGCTGTTGTTTTTCTTTTCTTTGAGAGTTTATAAATATTATAATGTTTGATATAAAATTGAAGAGAAATTACCAATCTAAAAATAGTCGCAAATTAAATTCATGAATAAAATTCAAACTGATAGAGATATCACCTTAATAATCAATTACAACTAGAAGTAAACTTATATTTTAAAATAAAATTTTAGTATTTTAATGTAAATTCTATGAATATTTTTCTAATCGACTATTTCATATTAAATCCCCCAAATTTTTGTAATAAAGTTTTTAAAAAAAACTTAAATCGCTAACAAACATCAAATTAAATTCCTTATAGACTGTTTAAACATTCAATTTTATATCAAACATTATAATATTTATGAACTCTCAAAGTAAAGCAAAACAACAGCGTCTATTTCCTGTATCGCTCCCCCAGTGCTGTGGTTCAGGTGAACAGAAAGCGGTTGCACGCTTTTGCACTGTCTTGGTCGGTTCGTCAGGGTTGCCCATTGTCGCCCCTACTTTATGCTTTGGCGTTGGTGCCTATCCTTCGTCGACTGGGGGGGCGGGGCGAGCAGTCTGGCCCTACTTAGAATCGCTGTCCCTGGTGGAGCTCGAGCCGATGACGTATCCATTTTCGTGTCGTGTCGTGTCGCAGCGACATTGGGGGGGGGGGGTAAAGATTAATTGCAACAAGTCTTCCGGTTTGCGTTTAGGTTCCTGGGAGGGGGTCGATCTTTTGGGGCACTTTGGCTGGATGGACTGTTCTGTCCGCATTCTTGGAGTGTGGTTTGGACCCGACCTCCAGCTGGAGAAAAATTGGTCAGAAGTACAGGCAAAAGTCGGAGCGTCGGTCGCGACTTGGCTTCGAAGGAGGTTGTCCTTGAAGGGTAGAGCTGAGGTGTGTGCCACTTACGTCTTTCCTCTTATCCTTTGTCGCTTGGCTGTACTTCCTCTTTGCAAGGATCGTCGGAAGGCGATCGAGCGCTTGTTGTTCACCCTCTTTTGGGGTGGTTGCAAGCAGAAGGTCCGCAAAGAATGCTGTGTCCAGAGACCGTGTCATAGGAGCCTGGAAATGCCACACTTGGCGAGTCACAGACACGCCTCGAGGTTGGCTTTCCTACGCCGCGTTTTGACTGAGGATTCGATTTGGGAGGAGAGTGTTAGGGACGCCTTCCCTATCACTCCTCCCATTTCCTGGGCTAAGCGCTGTCGTAGGCCAGGGAAACTGTCGACTTTCCTCTGCGAGTGTTAAGCGGCCTTGAGGGCCTTTCCTCGGTTCAGTGACCTTTCACGGCCTCGAAAGGTCTTGAATCGTGAATTAGTGGAGGGAGTTGCGAAGGATCCTCTCTGTGAGCGGTTCGGCTTGTCGTTGGCTGAGTTGCGCTCTTTCTGGTCTTTGGCGCTAGCGGCGAATTACCTCAGTAACCCTGAGTTTTCGCTTACCTGGCGATTGATTCGGAACGTGCTATTTCTCAATGACAGGATCTTCAGATGGGGCTGGGCGGATTTGCCCGACTGTCATCGGTGTGACCTTGGCTTAGAAGAAACGGTTTCACACGACTTCTACCATTGTCCTTTCTGGGATTATGTCGGCTCGTATCGCTCCCGAAGTGCTCACTGATCTCACATACGTGTGCTATAATGTGGCGCCCCCGTTTTCTGGGATGAAACGAATGGTGTTTCTGACGCTGCTAGCCGTGGCGCGAATGGTGATTTGGACGTCGCGGATGAAGGGAATCTTGCGATACGAATGTTATTCTCATCAGGCTCTTGTCAGATTCTTTCAGCACCAGTTGAAAGTGAAGGTCAGAACTGTTAGAAAAAACAGATTTCAGCGAAAGGTGGGTGAAAGTAGCGAGCTTGGTTTGTGTGAAAGGGGCTAACATTGAGTTCCTTTTTTAAGTTCACTTGGTCACAACGGGGCGATTTCCTGTGATCCCTACCTCTGGTTAAGCTAGACACTCTTGGTTTTCCTAGTTAATGTGCATAAGTGTTGCTCCTGGTCTATTCCCGGCATTCTCTTTTGTTATGATCGATGTCGAGATTCCCAACCTCCCCAGTTTGTTTTTGGTCCCTGTTTTCATCTCGGCTGCGTCAGATTTTGATTTCTTCATTTCCATCATTTATTTTTACCCTTCTCAATCCATTAGTGAGTGTGCTACTTGATTCTGTCTATCGGCAGAATACAGTAGCCACTCTGATTATTTTGAGGGTGGACGGGTCTTACTCACATCTGTTTTGTTTTAGTTTGTTTTTGTTCCAAATTTTAGTTCGTTTCCGGGGTTCATTCCGCCCCCCTCATTTCATGCTTCATGAAATTTTTATATATTTTTGTATTTACGCAATTTGAATTTTTTATATCATGGGGTATTTTTGTAGGTTCCCCCTGTGAATATGTGGTATTGTGGTATATGTAGGATTCAATGGTTATGAATGAGTTCTTGTGGTTAATGGATCATTTGTATTGGATCGTCATGATCGTGATTAACTAGGAATAGGATAGTTAGCGAAGACCAACGTCTCCCCATTCCCCTTTCGGTCATGTGACACAATTAGTGTATATACAATAATAAAATGTTTTTTGGGGCGGATTACATTTGCTAGTCTGACGAGTGGATTGAGATAAAAAAGGAGACGTGGAAGAAGTGCCCAGTGTGGTGGCGAAGAAATAGAGCCTCGGAATCTATTTCCTTGAGGCGAGTGAGGAAGAAGAAGAAGAGTCGGTCTGCCGGTGAACGTCGCACTTGATTTTTTTTACCCCGCTCATTTATTTTTTTGCCACACACACACATATATATATAAACGTATACATATGCATATAAACATTTACATATATATATATATATCTATATATATATATATATATATATATATATATATATATATATATATATATATATATATATATATATATATATATATATATAAATTAATTGATTTAAAATATGTTTTTTTCGCTCCACACGAAATATAATATTAATGCTCAGTAAATTTACATTGAGCACTATTGTGTAAAAATAAAAATATCTATAAGAACACCGGATTTTATATCTTACTGTTCTTTCTTTTTATATATATATATATATATATATATATATATATATATATATATATATAAACATATATATATATAAACATATATATATATAAACATATATATATAAAAACATATATATATATATATAAACATATATATATATATATTTATAAATGTATATATATACATATATATAAATATATACATACATATAAACATATACACACACACACTCACATATATATATATATATATATATATATATATATATATATATATATATACATACGTATATAAATGCAACCCGATTACTTTACCTGTCTTATGATTTGCATAAGTAACGCCATTTTAGCCAAAACAGCAAAACTCTTCTTTTACGTTCAATAAAGGCACATTAAGCTGAAGTAGAACCCGAGTTTTCATTAGAATTTATTAATCGTAATTATGGACAAATACCTTAAAGCAGAACGTCTCGACTTTGACTCTGCAGACCTGTCTTCTACTGATGCCTGGCAATATTGGAAACAATTATTCGAAGGATTTTTGCTTGCACTGGAAAACAGTTCATCCACTCTTATTACTGATCCAGATAGACTTAGCCTGCTAATGAATCACGTTTCCATATCGGTATATACAATATTTATCACTGCAAAACTTACCAGAGTGCCATGGACGTTTTAGATAGAAATTTTGTGAAGAGACGAAGCATAATCTTTGCCCGGCAACTACCCGTGAATCCCCTGAAGAAGTTTTACAAACGTATCTTCAGCGCTTAAAAATCTGCGACTTTCAAGTGATGACGAATTTATCAGAGATTCCTTCATAAATGAATTAGAATCGAACTATATCCGTTAAAAATTGCTGAAAAATAAACAACTAGATTTACCTATTGCTCGCGAGCAGGCACTTACCTTGGAGATGACAGAAAAGTAATCTTGTTCATACTTAAAAACAAGTAATACAGAAGCTGCACTAAGTACTCATACTCCTACTATTTCACCAGTTTAAACGACTCAAACAGGGAAAGAAAGACAGTCCTCTACAACAGACTTCCTCATTTCTGCGCCCTTCCGCCAAGTTCAAAATTTCTCTCTCCAAAAGACACTGCTAATGCTGCAGGCAGACGAAAATGTTATTTTTATAGTCTGAAACTACACCCCAGGTCGTGGAAACTACACCCCGGCCAGGGAAACTAAATGCCACAAGTGCGGGAAGAAGGGACATTTCTATAAGGTTTGTCGATCATGCTCTTTTTACCTGCTTCGAATGCTCCTATTGCGACAAGTATCATGTCAACTGCAAACCTTAAATGTCTTTCAAATTAACAGTAAAGATAAACAGTAGAAATGAATGCTCTAGTTGACACAGGTAGCTCAGAGACTTTTATTAGTGCTGATATTGGAAAAAGAAACATTTAAAATTGTACATTGTAATAGTCACCAGGCTATGGCGAACACTTCAATATCTTTGCAGATTAGGGGATATATTTTGGCAGGCCTAGAATTGAATCAAACTAACTACACTAACACCAAAGTTCTCATGATACCAAATCTGTGCTGCGATGCCATACTAGGTCATGATTTCATCCATCAGTATTCAAGTATTAATCTCCCTATTGAGGGACCTAAACCGATGTTGAACATCTGTGGCTTGGCCGCTATAAATGTACCATACCCATTAACCAAAAACTGTAAACCAGTGGCCATTAATTCTCAAAAATATTCTCTTGAAGACAAAATGTTTATTCAAGCAGAAATAACAAGAATGTTATGAGAAGGAATAATCAAAGAAAGCAGATCACCATGGAGGGCATAAGTATTAATAACGACCTCTGATAATAAAAAAGGATGCAACCTCTTAATGCATACCCTACTCCCTGTATTGACGAGATGATAAGCGAGACCGCCAAATACAGAATATTTACCACGCTAAGGAGTGCTTACCATAGACCCTATAGTGCTAGCTATAGACCCTAAGGATACAAATATCTACTGTCATTGACGAGTACTCGCGATTCCCTTTCGTCTTTCCCTGTCCAGATTATCGCACTCGGCCGGAAGTTACTGCCGGCTACTCAAACGTCTGAAAGCGTCACCACGGAAAACGGAACAAACGCCATTAAGTTCCAGTGACTCAGCATTTTCAGACACCAAATCACAAAAATACAAAAACAAAACGAAACGTAACATCCACAACGAAAAATAATGACCAGAAACTAATTCATATACACATGGGGCCTAAATGAAACCCATGGGTACATTCAAAAGTAGAAGCTCATTTTTAGTGAATAACTAAAATACATTATTAGCCAAGCTACGATGCTGACCCCGGCCTACATAAACACGGCCAAATTTCTTCCACCAAATGATTCTTGGAACCAGGGTTTAAGAGCCACGCTCACCTCACCGCTGACCTGAAGAAGAAGAAGCAGCAGCAGCCAGCCCAGGTCAAGCAGCAGCAGCAGCAGCCAGATTCTTGGATCCGGGTTTAAGAGCCACGCTCCGCTCACCGCTGACCTGAAGAAGCAGCAGCCAGCCAGCCAGCCAGCCAGCCCAGGTCAAGCAGCAGCAGCCAGATTCTTGGATCCGGGTTTAAGAGCGGCACGCTCCCCTCACCGCTGACCTGAAGCAGCAGCAGCAGCAGCAGCCAGCCAGTCAGCCAGACCGAGCCCAGCAGCAGCCCAGGTCAGGCAGCAGCAGCAGCAGCCACTAGCCAGCCCTGGTCAGGCAGCAGCCACTAGCCAGACCAGGTCAAGCAGCAGCAGCCACTAGCGAGACCGGGCCAAGCAGCAGCAGCCACTAGCGAGACCGAGTCCAACGGCGGCACCGGCAGCAGCACCCCGCGTACATTCTTATGCGATAGTCCTTTTCAGGGCTAACGATTACATATTTATGCCATAGTCCTTTTCAGGGCTAACGACTACATGATTATGCAATAGTCCTTTTCAGGGCTAACGATTACACACTTATGCAATAGTCCTTTTCAGGGCTAACGACTACATGATTATGCCATAGTCCTTTTCAGGGCTAACGATTACACACTTATGCAATAGTCCTTTTCAGGGCTAACGATTACATATTTATGCCATAGTCCTTTTCAGGGCTAACGACTACATGTTTATGCCATAGTCCTTTTCAGGGCTAACGATTACACATTTATGCAATAGTCCTTTTCAGGACTTCCTGACTACATAGTTTATGCAATAGTCCTTTTCAGGACTTCCTGACTACATAATTTATGCAATAGTCCTTTTCAGGACTACCTGACCACATAGCTTATGCAATAGTCCTTTTCAGGACTTCCTGACTACATAGTTTATGCAATAGTCCTTCCGGTTACTACCAAGCTGCATCCCTGATGACCGTCAACCTAAGGACGAGCAGGTTCCCTCAGCACTGACTGGTCCGCTGCCCTAAAACAAGACGATCTTTCGGATGGCGCTCCCCGATTTCATTGCGACACAAGACTTGTACATACTTTTGCCAAATTGTTAAATAAAATTTGGCTTTGATTTTAAACCCTCGCTTTTGTTATCCTTGCTTCGATCGTATTTTCCAATATAAATTTTACTGCTTGCGGGGTTGATAGCACACGCTTGACGGCCCCGCAACAAGATGTAAGTGCAACAACGGTCATGCACTGTCTTTGCTCACTGTTTTCAATATTCGGAGCGCCAGTTTATATTCAAACAGATCACGGGACCTCTTTTATGTCCGTCCAACTAAGAAGATTCCTATTGATACAGGGATTGACCGTAAGCTGAACGACTCTATACAACCCTCAAGAGAATGGACAGCGCGAGAGATACGATGACATGGAAGATTGTACTGTTAGCACTTGAAAACCAAAATCTTCCAATTAAACATTGTCAAGATGTAATAAACGAGGCTCTGTACACTATAAGAACACTATTGTGTACAAGAAATAATGCAACTCCTCACGAAAGGTTTTTAAAATTTCCAATGTGAAGTTTGGACGGTATCTCCCTCCCTTTGTGGCTCTCAGAGCCAGGTACTGTTTTACTTAGAAACCATGTTCGAGAAAGCAAGTATGACTGTATGTATGTGTGTTCATATTTATGTATGTCTATTTGTATGTATGTGTACATTTGTATACATGTATGTATTTGTATATGTATACACACGTATATTTGTGTGTATGTTTGTATATGTTTATATGCGCACGTATTTGTGCTTATTTACTTGTATTTCTGCCCACGTATTTACCGGTGTATGTGTATATATTCACGCATTGATTTGTGCATGCATGGGTACAGTACAGTCTTATGGGGTTGAGCACTTTGTTTGTATATCGATGTTTACGTTTGTTCTGCTTAGGTGTTTATGACTATACCTGTATCTGTGCATACACGTGTGTAGACATATATATATATATATATATATATATATATATATATATATATATATATATATATAGAGAGAGAGAGAGAGAGAGAGAGAGAGAGAGAGAGAGACTGTTTCACAGCTCATCAATGTGGCTAGACACCCGATTGCCTCAATCCGGGTTTCGAAATCCGACTGATTTGGGATTTTGGTGAATTTAGAGACGTATTTATTTTTAGATAAACACGCCAGTAACTGGAGAAGTCGATTGTGTTTGTCTTTATGCATGAATGTGTGTATATGCCTCTCTCCCTCTCTCTCTCTCTCTCTCTCTCTCTCTCTCTCTCTCTCTGTATATATATATATATATATATATATATATATATATATATATGTGTGTGTGTGTGTGTGTTTACATATATTTGTGTGTGTGTGTGTGTGTGTGTGTGTGTGTGTACGTATTTTTCTATGTATATGGCTGTGGATGTGTGTATATACGCATATATGCATATGTATATGTGTGTGTGGAAGTATGGAAATGTAGATGTGTATAGTTATACGTCCCATCTACTACCGGTTCACTACTTCCCTTCTCTTCTACCCTCTCCCCTACCCTTCCCCTTGTCACCTTGTCGGGTTTTAGCATATTGAACTAATGGTCAATGTTCGCTGCTACTGATATGGGACGTAGACAGATTTATTGATAGACTCATCCCCTGCTTTCATCTTGATAATTTACACTCTTATGTTAGTTTATTGAGTTAAGACCAAAGAATATTATGAACTTGACACCCTATTAACACCGAGGTGAGATTCTAAATAACGTGTACAGCCAACAGAAATCCAACATGGGAGTTAACCTTTGAACTCATCGTAGAACCAACGTTTGATTGGTTAATCGACGTCGCCTCCCTAGCGTGTTAGAAATTTAAGCACTTTTTTCTTTCTTCTTACCCCTCCCGGTTGAGGGTATTGCTGCATTTAAATCATAAAACGACCATCTATTCTCCAGGTGAGCCCCGCCGCCTGAGGAGGCACAT
Organism: Acanthosepion esculentum; assembly: GCA_964036315.1. Lineage (NCBI taxonomy): Eukaryota > Metazoa > Mollusca > Cephalopoda > Sepiida > Sepiidae > Acanthosepion > Acanthosepion esculentum. Next base: position 74,396,902 of record OZ038495.1, read on the forward strand.
ACAGTGTCGAAACATAATTGCATTTATGTAGAGGTTTATAACATGTTTTTGTCATAATTGTTAATTATTATTATTATTAATCTCTACTATGTATTGATCAATTTTTAAAAAAATACATACATATATATATATATATATATATATATATATATACATATATATATATATATATATATATATATAGCTGGCCACTCGTATTTGAGGATACCCGTCTACTAATATATATGTGTGTGTGTATATAAATATATGTATATGCATATATATATATATATGCATATATATACATATGAAAATTTTTCAAGGTAAAAACGAAAAGAATTTATTAAACAAAGTAACTAATAATAAAAAACAAAATGTCCTTCGCAACTGGAAGAATTTAGAGAACGCTGTTTCCGTCAACAATAAAAACAATATCTCCACACGAAACAGTAACTGACGTAATTTTCAGTTAACAGTTGTGAAAATTTATAATAAAGAAGGACTGGGAGATTATCGCCCTTTGGGGATTTCCGGGCCTGTCACTGATAGCAGCAGCAGCGCGGCGAGTGGTAGGGGAAGAAGGTCTAAATTTAGAAACGCTGGTCTAAACGACTTCCGGCTCTTTTTGATACCTCCTTTTGGGAGTCAGACCTTCGTTTTAGGCAGCTCGACTGCTTAACAAGTTATGGGAGGTCCAGTGAAGTGGCGAATTTCTGTCAGATAGTGCCATTAGCCGAGGGAGCAGTAATTTTAGAACCAAGGAATAAGCGAGTCAGTTTATTTCCTGAGTAAGATTCTATATCCGAAGAAGAACTTTTCGGAATTGTTCCTTATAAAGAAGATCTCGGACGAGTTGACGAGTGGCGGCTGAAAAAAGAAATTTCCAGGAAGACCCAGTCGTGAAAGATGTGCTGAGGAAGAAATTTTCAAAGAAGCTCCTAGTCCTCCTTCGACTCCAAGAACTTTGTTTGTACTCCCACGAGGGAGACCTAGAATTATATAGACCACGTGTTATAGTGGCCATTTTGGCAAAGGAAAAAGTGGGTAATTCTTTTATTATTTTTATTTGTTTTTTGTACTCTACTTTTTTTTATTGATAGTACAGGGAATTTCAAACTCCCTAGCAAGGGGAATATCTTGCAAGGAAAGTTACTTTTTTTACCCCTATTAATAAAAATATATTTGGACCTACAGTAGTGTACGTAGTTGTATTTCGGAGTTACATTTTTTTTTCTTACGTCGGACCCCGGTTAATATACCGGTAGTAGGTTTTATTCTTAAGGTACGGACCTAAAGTTAATAAAATTCCGACACAGTATGAAAATAGCGTTCTCTAAATTATTCTAGTTGTTAAGGACATTTTGTTTTGTTATTATTGTTTAATAAATTCATTTCATTTTTACCTTGAAAAAGTCCACATTGGACGAAACGCGTTCGGCTACCATTACAGTTTTCCTATTGTCTTTTACATTTATAAATATATGCATATATATACATATATATATATGCATATAGATATATATATACATATATATTGTAAGACATTTTTATGGTTATACATTCTTTTTATAGATAAAATTTTTTATTAAATTTTCGCAGTTAGCTCCTCCTCAGTTTCCTTAATCCTTCAACAGAGGTCTCTCTCCCCTAGCTATAAATACTCTCTCTTTCTCTTTTTCGACTCAGACCTTGGGCCGCTACCTCACGCGGAGGCGAGGTAAAATCTCTCTCTTTTTCACTTAGGCCAATATTGTGACCTCTCACAGATACGACGTTTCCCAAATTCTGGGAACGCACTAAGAACAATACACGTACGTACGAACACTCAACACAACACACACATAATTTCTCCATACAAACACTATGTAACTTTTCATGTCTTTGTGTAACTCGTTATTAATATATATTTGTTTACCCATGTATATCGCCAGCAGGAAAGTTTAACCTTCTGATATCTCTTCACATCTTCACCCGCCGCACGGTCCGCTACAAAATGCTCTGTTTATTATAAACAGTATTAAACAACATTTACCGGCCTGAATGTCCGAGAAATTATCATAGAAAATATTCTTCCTCCGACAGGAATCGAACCTGTATCCTATACGGAACCGTCATATAGCCTGACGTGCATTAACCGATAGAGCGCAGAGGATCGTTTGGTTAGCAAGGTCGATTTTACTGCTTTTATACTACAATCTTCCATGAATCTCTCACGCACATTCATATCTGCTCATTGCGTATCCAAATGTAAACAAATGACGTCATACATTATGAAATGGACAAAGTCCGACAATTATTTAAAGACATTTTTATGTTTATACATTCTTTTTATAGATACAAATATTTAAGTAAATGCTCTGTTTATAATAAACAGTATTAAACAACATTTACTGGCCTGAATGTCCGAGAAATCTTCATAGAAAATATTCGTCCTCCGACAGGAATCGAACCTGTTATTTTGTATATATATATGCCAGCAGACGCATGTACATGCCCACTCCCTTTCTATACATATATATTGTCTTATTATAAGGAATTAGTATTGTTACGTTAGCCCAATATTTGTACCCTCACCTCAGATTTTATAAGCATGTTTTAAGTACATTGTATATTTGCGACGAAACATAGGAGTGTTAATAACTTCTTTATTTCTTGAATATGCAGATTGTGGGATATATTTTTTTTTATACCCAGATGAGTCCGGGCCAGTTCTCGGAAAAGAACTTTCCCTTCCTCCCTGGCCTCTGATGCGTAGGCCAAACAAACGTTGTTTGACAGATAGGTGCGAATGACATTAACAGGGTCCATGAATGGCGCATACTTTTTTTCGTGGGCCAACACGTGGCTCAACCCGTAACAGTTTCGTTTCGCACGTGTTAAGGTGGCAACGATCACTTAGTTGCTGGCCCTCGGAGGAAGCGGACGTCACCAAAACCAGTCTTAGCTGTTTGCTGTTGGAAGAAGCAGTTGTCACCAAAACCAGACTTCGTTGTTTGCTGCCAGAAGAATTAGATGCCACCAAAAACCAAAGGACCGACGAGAGAATCTAGAACAATACCCTCAACCCAAGTCGGCTACACTCCCGTGATTTTTCTGTGTGTTCAGCTCGCCATCAACACGGATTGGACGTCGCCAACCAAAAACTCATATTAGAACATTGACAATCCCACCCTTCACTTTCAGAGAAGTGTATGAATATTGAATATCCTTTTGATCAAACTGTACCCTGATAATAACCGATCGACGTCGATCCCAACCTTATGTAAGTTTTTGCATGTTTTTCTATATCTTATAATCTGCTATCTCTGTATTAATATGTATTTCGTCGCATTAGATCTGTTTAATTGTTAACTTATCTCCCCATCCCTTGTATTATTTAGTTTTGTTTTTATTATTATTACTTTCACACTTTGTATATTTTATTAAAGTCTTTGTTTTACATATTCTCGTGTCGTCTTCTGTTATCCTGTGTCTGCCCATAGTTCGTTTTCTCACTGCGTTTACCATCGTCCGGAATTGGAGAATTCCCCTCCCAACGTTCTTTTCTTTATTTTTATATCGAACCTTGGGATCTCTTATTTATTTATTTTTCTTTTTCTCGTTGCGTCCCGACTATCGAAAACCAACGAAACCCCGGGCGTAACAGTATACATAGATACAAACATATACATACTTACAAACACACTTCATCTGGCTACCTATATGGTACGGTTAAAATTCATAAATCTAACTACCCTCTTCGTCCCATTATTTCTCAAGTAACAACTCCTATTTACCAATTGACAAAAATATTAATACATTAAACACCATATCTACCTAATAAATATAATATTAACTCTACTCATGGGTTAATAAAAACCTTACGCACTCATAAACCGAATAATGGAATACTAGCTTCCCTTGACGTGAAAAGTCTATTTACTAACGTCCCCGTCATTGAAACTATTGATATAATTACTAATTACATCTATAACAACCCTCTTATGCAACCTCTTAAAATTAATCCTAATATACTCAAAAAAATCCTTTTAATCTGCACCACACAGGTTCCTTTCTATGACCACCTTAATAATATTTATTTACAGGTGGACGGCGTCTGTATGGGATCTGTCCTTGGTCCAACATTTAGCAATTTTTATATGTCACATCTTGAAGATAAAATTTTTGGTATTATTGAAACACCTACCATAAACCTCCGTTATGTTGATGATATCCTTATACTTGCTAAACATTTCGATGAATTAACATTTTTGCAACAATCCTTCAAAAATAATTCAGTACTGAATTTTACACATGAACTAACTAAAGATAATAAGATTCCTTTTTTGGATGTTTTAATAGATACTAGTAATGACACTTTTACCACTTCTGTATATAAAAAACCTACAAGTGATAACAATTGCACCCTCAACTATCTTAGTGAATGCCCCATTAAATATAAACGGTCAATTATTTCTAACCTAGTTACTAGAGCAAAACTTATCTCTTCTACCAATAAAATATTTCATAAGCAAACCGTTAATTAATAACGGTTTTCCTAACTATCTAGTTGATAATGAATTTGATAGATACTTCTCAGACCTAACAAGAGATACACCCAGAAAATTATCCTCAATTAACATCTTTTACAGAGGACAAATGCATAGACAATACAGCATGGATGAAAAGGCCCTTAAGTCTATAATACACCATAATGTGTTTCCTGTTGATTCTAACAAAGCCTTAAAACTTAATATATATTATAGTAAATTTAAAACCTCTAACCTGATAATGAGCAGTAACCCTTCTCCAGTTGCTGCGGTTGTTGATAGAACCAATGTTGTGTATGAGTTTAAATGTCCTATGGAAAAATGCTCTTCAAATCCACATACATACATTGGATTTACAACCACCCGGCTCTCCAGAAGATTAACTATGCATTTAAATAATTCTAGTGTCATTAAACAACATCTTATGTCACATACTGTTTCCTTTCTGCATTCTGACATTCGTAAAATCCTTATAGATAATACTAAAATTATTGATAAGCATACAGACATTAGACGCCTTAAAATCTTACAAGCACTACATATTAAAAGCAAAAGACCTCTTATTAATCACATAGATTACAATATTTCTGGAAACATCCTTCAATGTTTATTATATTTCTACATAATTAGATACAACACATAACCATTTCCTTTGAACTTTTTAAATTTCATAACGTATTCTTCGATTTTTTGGCTTGTATAATAAAAAAAAATTTTTCACGCCTTCACATGATTAAAAATCTTCGCCATGCACGTGATAACATCATCGCGTCTTTTGAAATTAAAATGATTTCGTAACGTTTATTTAGTTTGTAAAAATAAAATGTATCAACATGATTCCGGTACAAGACAATGTGCAAATGTTTTAAAAAATTTGACTCTACATATATATAAGACATTGTTAAAAACTTTTGACCCTGAAGATGAACAATGATGTTCGAAAGTTCTCGGTTATCCTACGGACAATACATATTTCAATATAATTTTCAAATAAAAAGCCTCATTAGAAAATATGAGAAAATACAAAAGAGAATATGCAGGACTATGTTGTCTTTGACATTCAACACATGTTTAAAATATATATACATATACATATGTATACATATATATACATAGACAAATACATATACACATATATATACACATGTATACATACACATATACAATATACAGATAGATATATACACACGTATACACACACATGTACACATATATATACACACTTACACATATATTTACACATATATACACACATATAGATATATACACACACGTATACATATATATATATACACGCATATGTACACAGGTATACAAATATATATACACATATATGTACACATGTATACATATATATATACACATATGTATACACACGTATACATATATATATATATACATATATATACACACGTATACATATATATATTTACATATATATATAAACACGTATACATATATGTACATATATATATACAGACTTATACATATATGTACATATATATATACACACGTATACATATATGTACATATATATATACACACGTAATCATATATATATATATATTTATATCTATACACGGGTATACATATATATACATACATACATATATATACACGGGTATACATATATATATACATATATATATACACCGGTATACACATATATACATATATATATATATATACACGGGTATACATATATATGCATACATATATATGTACACTGCTATATATATATATACATATACACGGCTATACATATATACATACATATATATATACACTGGTATACATGTATATATAAATATGCACATGTATACATATATATATGCACATACACATGTATACATATATGTATATATATACACATGGATACATATATATACATATACACATGTGTACATACATATATACATATACACATGTATACATATATATACATAAATACATGTATACATATATATACATATACACATGTATACTTATACATATATATACACCTATATACATATATATATACACAATATATACATATATATATACATATACACATGTATACATATATATGTACACATATACATATATATATACATGTATACATACATATACACATAATATAAATACACGTGTACATACATATACACATATATATACACACGTATACATACATATACACATGTATACACATATATGTATACACATATATATATACACCCGTATACATATATATATATATACACACCTAAACATATATATATAGACATATACATACACACGTATACGTATATATATACATATATATACACACATATACATATATATACACATATATATATACACGTAATATATATATATATATATATATATATATATATATATATATATATATATATATATACACACAGATATATATACACACGTATACATATATATATATATACGCACCTATATATATTTATATACGCACACGTATACATATACATACATACATACATATATTTATTTATACACACTTTATACATATATATACGTACATATATATATATATACACACGGGTATACATATATATACATAAATATATATATATATATACATATACGCATGTATACATATATTACATATACACAATATATACATATATATACATATACACATATATACATATACACTTATATACATATACATACACACATGTATACATATATATATATACATATTCATATACACATGCATACATATATATATATGCACATGTATACATGCATATATACATTTACATATTCACATATATACATACATATACATATATATATACATATGTATACATACATATACACGTATATATACAAACGCATAAATACATATACACATATATATACACAAGTATACATACTTATACACATATATGTGCACACGTATACATATATATACACATATAAATATACACACGTATACATACTTATACACATATATACACACATATACATATATTTACACATATACTCATGTATAGATATATATACGCACGTATGCATATATATATACACATATATATACATACGTATATATATACACATATATATACAAACGTATACATATATATACATATATATATATACACGTATACATGCATATATTCATATATATATACACACGTATACATATATGTACATGTATATATACACGCGTATACATATATACTTATATATACACACGCATATATATATATATATATATATATATATATATATATATATATATATATATATATACACACGTATGCATATATAAACATACATATATATATACGCGGGTAAACATATATATACATACATATATATATATACACGGGTATATATATATATATATATATATATATATATATATATATATATATATATATATATATATATATATATATATACATATATACGGGTATACATATATATATACATACGTATATATATACACGGGTATACATATATATTCATACATATATATATATATGTATACGGGAATACATATATATACATACATATATATATATACGCGTATACATGTATATACATAAATATATATATACACAGGTACACATATATATACATATACACGTGTATACATATATATACATGCATATACATATACACGGGTATACATATATATACATGCATATACATATACACGGGTATACATATATGTACATATATATATATATACATATACACGGGTATACATATATACATACATATATATATTCACGGGTATACATATATACTTACATGAATATATAGACGGGTATACATATATACATTAATATATATATATATATGCACGGGTATACATATATACATTCATATATATATATACACACGGGTATACATATATATATACACATGTATACATATATACATACATATACATGTGTATACATATATATATATATATACATATACACATGTATACATATATATATACACATGTATACATATATATATATATACATATATGCATGTATACATATATACATATACACATGTATACATACATATATAAATATACACATGTATACATACACAAATATATATATACACGTATACATGCATATACACATATATATACACACGTATACACACATGTACACATATACATATACACATGTATACATACATATATACACATGGATACATACATATACACATATATATACACATGTATGCACAGACATATACACATATATATAGACACTTACACATATATTTACACACATATATACACACATATACATATATATATACACATATATGCAAACACGTATACATATATATATACATATATGTGCACACGTATACATATATATACACACATATATGTACACACGTATACATATATATATATATACACGTATATATACACACGTATACATATATATATATATATACACATATATATACACACGTGTACATATATATATACACATATATATGCACACGTATACATATATATACACACGTATACATATATATATTTATATATATACACAGGTATACATATATATACATACATATATATACACGGGTATATATATATATATATATATATATATATATATATATATATATATATATATATATATATATATATATGTATCTACATAGGTATACATATATATTTACACATATATATATAGACACGTTTATACATATATATACATACATATATATATAGTATACATATATATTTATACATATATATATATACACGGGTATACATATATATACATAAATATATATATACACGGGTATACATATATATACATATACACGAGTATACATATATATACATATACACGGCTATACATATATATACATACATATACATATATACGGCTATACATATATACATACATATATATATATACACGGGTATACATATATACATACATATATATATACACGGGCATATATATATACATACATATATATACACGTGTATACAGATATACATATATATACACAGGGTAACATACATATATATATATATACATATATATATATATATATACACACAGATTTACATATATATATATACATATATACATGTGAACACATATATATATATACATATATATATATACATATACATAGATATATATACATACATATATTTACATATATACATATAGATATATATATACATATGTATACATATATATGTATTCATATGTACATACATATGTATACATATATATATACATATGTATACATATATACATACATATGTATACATATATATACATATGTATACATATATACATACATATGTATACATATATATACATATGTATACATATATACATACATATGTATACATATATATACATATGTATACATATATACATACATATGTGTACATATATATATATATATATATATGTATATATATATATACATATGTATACATATATACATACATATGTGTACATATATATATACATATGTATATATATACATATGTATATACATATATAAACCTACAGTATTTACATTAGTCGGACTATTGTCCTCATCTTTGTCGCCATATTTGTCACAACGTTTCGGCCGTTGTACGGCCTTCTTCAGGTGGTTGGAATTTCGAACTGAACCCTTTATTTCGATCACTGGGGCAGACTGTTCTAGTTCCACGTGCCATGTTTGATGGATGTCAGTTATCAGTTATCTCCTGCTAATTTTCCCTCTGAAAGTTCTCCACTGCCTTGCACTCTTTGGGTTCATACATACATACATATAAGTCTTGAACCCATGCTCTGTTCGACATATTAGTACATCCAGGAATGGGATTGTGTTGTTAATTACAATATGAGCACTGGTAAAAAAAGGTTGCCGAAAAACATTATATAATGTATAATATAATTATATATACCCAGAAATAATAACCAGAAATTATAATACCCAGAAATTCATACCCAGATGTCCTCAAGGACACATGGCACAGTGGAGAACTTTCAGAGGGAAAATTAGCAGGAGATAACTGATAACTGACATCCATCAAACATGGCACGTGGAACTAGAACAGTCTACCCCAGTGATCGAAATAAAGGGTTCAGTTCGAAATTCCGGAGCGTACAACGGCCGAAACGTTGTGACAAATATGGCGACAAAGATGAGGACAATAGTCCGACTAATGTAAATACTGTACATAATATCTCATCTCAGAAATATAGACAGATATATAAACCTATATATATATACAGTAAATCAGAATCTATCAATACACATTTACAGTTTTCTAATGAGTTTTCCTGGTTGATTAAAATGTTCAGCTATGGGGGAATAAGGATTGTTTTGACGTATGGTTAGTTTATTGTTGTTGGAGCGAAATCTAAAATTATTTCCAGATTCACCAATATATCCACTATTGGGACATATTGTGCTGAATAAATAGTAGATTATGTTATGGCTATCACAGGTGAGGCGAGGTGGGTGTATCTTGATATTGGTGTTGGGTACAGAAAATACACTATCGATTATTAAATGTTTGCAAACTAAACAACGAGGTTTGTTACATTTGTAATTTCCTGATTGGTTTGTATTGTTTAGATATTTGGTAGAGGTGAGGATAGCTGATAGGTTAGGTGATTGTTTCTTTGCATTAATGGGTGGTTTAGGGAAAATGTCTTTGATCTTTTTGTTTAACTGGAGGTTCTTGTATTCTTTTTTTAAATTGTGAATAAGTGTGTGGGAATATTGATTGTGGTTAAAAACCATGGGAATCCGATGGTGTTTTTACTTTTCTTGTATGTGAGAAGTGTGTTACGATTTATGTGGATAGTTTTATTAGTGCTTCTTTTATTATATTTATTGGGTATTTACATTTTAGGAATTGTTTTGTTAAGTTATTAATGTTGTATAGAAAATCTAGATGGTCTGAGCATATGCGTTTGATTCTTAGAAATGAGCTCTATACGATAGATTTTTTTTCATTTAAGGGGATGACAAAGTTAAAGTGTAGGAATTTATGCTGGTTTGTGGGTTTGTTGTATAGACTGGTAGAAAGTGTATGTTTGTTTAATTTTATCATAACGTCTAAGAAAGGGACGGATAACCATAAACTAACCATACGTCAAAACAATCCTTATTCCCCCATAGCTGAACATTTTAATCAACCGGGACACTCATTAGAAAACTGTAAATGTGTATTGATAGATTTTGATTTCAGTTCCACATACACACGAAGAAAAAAAGAAAAATACTGGATTTTAAAATTAAATACATATAAACTAGGGTTAAATAAAGACTTGGGTATTTTAAATCTTTATAAATATTTCAATAGTTAAACAAAAGTTGTTGTTAGATATAGTTAAAATTTTTTAAAACAACATCTAAAATATTACTACAGTTATATTTACGTTAGAAATATTCAAACACGGGTGCATTCCATATCACGCGACGTCTGCGTCTCGCAACGGACGCTACTTAATGTAAACAAACTTCTGAAAACAGTTATTTCTGATGAAAGATCGGGGCCGATCTGAAATATAAAAAAATATAAATACTTTCACAAAAAAAAAATTCAATTTTTTTAAATTTGCAACTTTTCAGTTGTTTTTTCTATATTATATACATATTAAGAAAGTATACGTGGCTTCTCATTATGCTATATATATATATATATATATATATATATATATATATATATATATATATATAATGAAATGGACAAAGTCCTTCAATTAATGTAAGACATTTTTATGTTTAACGTTCTTTTTATAGATACAAGTATTTAAGTAAATTCTCTATTTACAATAAACAGTATTAAATAACATTTACCGGCTTGAATTTATCGGAGGACGAATATTTTCTATGAAAAATTTCTCGGATATTCAGGCCGGTTAATGTTATTTAATACTGTTTATTATAAATAGAGCATTTACTTAAATACTTTTATCTATAAAAGGAATGTTAAACATAAAAATGTCTTTATATATATATATATATATATATATATATATATATATAATATATATATACGTATGCATACATATATATATTGTGCTGTTCCTTATTTTATTTTCCATACACACAATAAAAATTAATTCACACTACGGGTATCAAAAAAATACAACTGTGCGGGAACTCACTCCTCACCATACCCTGTGGGGTCAAAAACAAGAACGGCGCACCCAAAAGTTCGGACGTAGTGAAAAGCACACCACGTGGTAAAAAAATATGATTTATTGACCAATCAGGGCTCGACATAAGAAACCCATTTCTTAATCTCCACGGAGCCTCATCATTCAGATATAAGGAAGGTAGAAACTCTCATCAGACCAGAGGGAGAACAGCGACAAGCCGACATCAAAGCGACACGGACAGCTTCGAACACACAAACACACACAGAATTCAGCAGTTCACACAACAGGCAGTATCGCGTATCAGTGAACATTCCTTCACCCTCTCTTTTTTCATCTCGCTTGATACACATCGTCCTACCTTTTCCCTCTCACATTCCCAGTGCCTTTCTTTCTCCTTTTCTTCCACTGCTTTACGGACAATTTCATTTTTGTACAAAAAAAAAAATAATTCTTATATTTTTTTTTACGAAAATAAACAAAAGTTTATTTTGCTTTATTTGTAGTGCATTTTCCTTTTATTATTTGTCTGAGGGACTTCTTTGCACCCTCAACAATTGGTGACCGACGTGAGACACTACATTAAAAAACAAACAAACAAAACGAAAAGGAAGGACACAATGGAATCACAATCTTCGGAAACCCCTCTCGCCACACTATCGTTGAATATCCCGGCTTTCAACACGACTAACACTAAGTCCTGGTTCGTTCAAATCCAGGCATTATTTGATGCGAAGCGAATCACCTCCCAGAGAACCCGGTATTGTTACTTAGTGGAAAAACTGCCAGCGGACATCGTCGAGGAAGTAATGGATTTACTGGAAAATGTCCCGGATGACAACCCGTACGATAGGCTCAAGGAAGCAATTTTAAAACGGACCGGTGTATCGAACGAAGTCATGCTGCGCAACCTTTTCACTCAGGTGGAATTAGGAGACCGCACCCCATCGCAGTTATTGAGGCACATGCGAACCTTACTGGGTGACAACAAAATGTCCGAGAACATTATGCGGAGCTTATGGCTGGACAAGTTACCCACTACAACGACACAAATCCTCGCACCCATGACGGAGGGAACGCAGACAGAAAAACTCGCGGACATTGCAGATCGGATCCATGAAAGTTTTCGAAGCCGCAGGGTAAACTCTATCCAACCACAACCAGCCCAACAAAGAGACAGGGAATTTAACGACCTCAAGTCTACGGTAGAAAGGTTGTCTATACAATTACAAGGCTTACTGCAAAAAGACCGACAGTACCGCCGCGATAAATGTCCAGGCTACAGAAAGCGAAGTTTCAGCAGAGACCGGACTGACAACCGCAATAGAAAGGATGAAATTTGTTATTACCACAAAAGGTTTGGTCCTGAGGCGAGACGCTGTACACGCCCTTGTTCTTTCAACAACGCGAATGCGGGAAACGGAAATTCCAGCCAGTAGAGACGACGGCTGTTGCTGGATTTTTAACAAAAGGTCGTCTGTTTTATATCCGTGACAAAATTAATGGATATAACTTTTTAATAGACACCGGAGCTGAAATAAGCGTGATACCACCAACACAAAATCAGGAGACTATGCCGCAATCTTATCATCTTCAAGCAGCTAACGGTACCAAAATACCAACTTACGGAGATAAATCGCTCAATATCAATCTCGGCATGCGACGGAATTTTTTCTGGAATTTTACCATAGCCAGTGTAACAACGCCTATATTGGGGGCAGATTTTTTAGCCAGATTCAACCTGTCTGTCGACATGACTAATCGCACACTAGTGGATAATCAAACCAAGATTTCAGTAAGAGGAATCACCTCGAAATACAAGTCTACTGGAATCAGTTCTGCCTTACCCGAGGACCAGTACATCCGTCAGCTACTAAAAAAATATCCACAACTCTCCCAGCCATTTAAAAGCACAGACACCATAAAACATAATGCCAAACACCACATCAAGACAACTGGACAACCTGTCTATGCCACATCCAGACGATTGAAACCGGACAAATATAAGATTGCGAAAAACGAGTTTCAACATTTATTACAGCAAGGAATCATCCGACCCTCGAAAAGCGCTTGGTCTTCACTGCTACACATGGTGCAAAAGTCTGACGCTACAACATGGCGTCCTTGTGGCGATTTTAGAAGATTAAATGCTAAAACGGTCCCGGATAGATACTCTATTCCACATATCCACGATTTCGCCATCGGTCTGCAAGGTGCCACCATATTTTCCAAACTGGATCTCGTAAAGGCGTACTACCAAGTTCCAATGGCAGAAGACATTCATAAAACTGCACTGACCACACCATTTGGCCTTTACGAGTTCGTAAGGATGCCTTTTGGGCTTAGGAACGCCTGTCAAACCTTCCAAAGGTTAATAGACGAAGTTTTTAGAGGTCTGCCATTTATATTTGCATATGTGGATGACGTTTTAATCGCCAGCAGAAACCTCGACGAGCACAGACAGCACTTAGAGCAAACATTTGAAAGAATATCACATTACGGTCTGAAAATAAATACAGAGAAATGCATTTTCAGCCAACCAAAGGTTAATTTCCTCGGACACTTAATTGACAAGGACGGAATATCTCCACTACCCGAGAAAGTAAGTGCAATTTCAAATTTCCCGCAACCAACATCAGTCAGACAAGTACGCAGATTCATAATTAACTATTACAGACGATTTTTACCTAACTGCTCTACATTACTTGCACCGTTAACAGATTTGTTACAAAACAAAACAAAGAACCAACAGTTAAAGTTAGAAGGGCCTAGCTTAGAAGCCTTCAAACAAGCTAAAACTGCTTTGGCCAACTTTACAAAACTAAACTACGTAATGGACAGCGAGGACACAAAACTCACGCTTACAACAGATGCATCTGAAATAGCTGTAGGAGCAGTCATACACCAACTTGTTAACAAAACAATGACTCCTATATCATTTTTTCGGCTAAGCTAAACAAGACACAGACGAAATACAGCACCTTTTCAAGGGAGCTTCTAGCAATTTACCTTGCAATTAAACATTTTAAACATTTGCTGGAAGGAAGAAATTTTTGCATTTATACAGATCACAAACCATTAACATATGCACTACATACACATGTAGATAAATATGGTCCACGAGAAATCAGACATCTCGATTATATCGCCCAGTTCTCCACAGACATCCGATATATTAAGGGACAAGAGAACATTATAGCAGACGCATTATCTCGATCTACAATAGCCTCTTTAAATTCCAGTTCTTTAAGTATGGAATTAATCGCACAAGAGCAGAAAACAGATGAAACACTTCCAGTTGTACAACAAAAAATATCCTTACAACTGAAAGAAATGCCCATACCATTTGGTACAACAAAATTTTATTGTGATGTATCACAAACACATCCGCGTCCATATATACCACCGAACATCAGACGACTAGTTTTTCAACATTTTCACAATTTATCTCATCCAGGAAAAAGAGCCACTGTAAAATTAATAGCATAACGCTTTGTTTGGCCCAATATGAACACGGACATTCGCAATTGGACTAAAACTTGTATACCTTGCCAAAAGAACAAAATCCACAGACACACGAAATCACCACTTGGCACTTTTAGCACACCTGATGCTAGATTCACCAACATTCATATCGACTTAGTAGGACCTTTACCCACCTCAAAAGGACATACACACATTCTTACTATAGTTGACAGATTTAGCAGATGGCCTACAGCCATAGCAGTCAAAGACACTTCGGCTGCAACAATAGCCAGAGTTATACTGCAGGACTGGAGAGCAATATTTGGAGTACCTTCAGTAATAACAACAGATAGAGGTTCACAATTCCAATCCACACTTTTTGCTGAATTTAACCAATTGTTAGGAACGAATCACATCAAGACAACCGCCTATCACCCTTGTGCAAATGGGATGGTTGAAAGATTCCACAGACAGTTCGCTACACATCGTCCTACCTTTTCCCTCTCACATTCCCAGTGCCTTTCTTTCTCCTTTTCTTCCACTGTTTTACGGACAATTTCATTTTTGTACAAAAAAAATAATTCTTATATTTTTTTTTACGAAAATAAACAAAAGTTTATTTTGCTTTATTTGTAGTGCATTTTCCTTTTATTATTTGTCTGAGGGACTTCTTTGCACCCTCAACAATATATATATTCGTATGCATACATATATATATACGTATGCATACATATACATATGCATATATATACATATGCATACATATATACGTATGCATACATACATATACACATATATATACGTATGTACACACACATATATACATATATATATGTATGCATCCATACATATATATATGCATATTAGGGCAGGTTGATTTTTCACTTTTTGTAAAATATCAAAAAGAATAATGTACTGAAATTTGTGTATAGACCTATTAACAAAAAATTAGATCTGACACTTCAACGGTTTTTTGGAGCATTTGATATCAAAGATCGTAGACAAAAATGCACTGAAAAATCCACAATTTTGCAAGATTTGAACTAAATATTGATAAAAAAAAAACAATTTCATTATTTAAATCAGGAATGTTGTTATTTTGTTTTATCAAAATGAAATAAAATGTAGAAATTATAAGTATACTTCAAATTCAAAATCTGCCCCCCCCCATAATCACTGACGATTTCGAAATGCTGTTTGTTACCTTATGAATTAAGCAGTATTAGTTGAATACATTAAAAAATTGATTTTTTTCTGTTTTGAATGAAAATACAACAAACAAACAAATATGGAAAAATAAAGAATAGTTTAATAGGGCTTAATGTATAGAGTCAAATAGCTCCATATAAGAGCCTTCAGACCAAATTGATGGTCTCACTTTCTGACACAAAGCTTTTGCTATTGTGCTGGTGCCTTGCTTCAAAGCCATACGCAGATTGGGAAGCTTCTGTTGTTAACTTGGCTGCCCGTTCCACGCCTTGAGAATGTGTGGGCAAATCTGGCAAGTCAAGCTTCATACCATTTAATAATTATCCCCGAATTTCATTTTCAGAAAATTCTTGTGAGTGGTGGTTCACAAACTCCACTTAATGACAGATGTATTAACTGTGCCCAGTGCATAGCTTTAAAATTGATAGTTGTGATTCTTTTTAATCTTTTCTTGGTTTGCTCCCCACTCTTGAAAGAATATAAAAATTAATTTGATTTATTTTTTAAAAAAATCCACTCTGTACTGCTTTAATATTTATGGTGAAATTAGATAAAATCCTTAAAATGATTTCATAAATCGACATAACTAATTTCGTCAGTTTTATATGAATAAATATTTACTAACCTAATGGCCAAAATTCTTTTTATAGCTTCTTCCCCCACTTCCAGTTCATCAGATTTGACCACTGAATATAAGATATTTTCAGGCAGTAAGGCGAAAGAATTGTATTGTATATTTTTCACTGTGATCTTTTGGATTTCATATGGTTGCTTCCTAATCCTTTGGATCATATTGGAAATATACATTTGCTGATTGTGGAACTTATTTCTTTTATTTTCGAACCAGCGAATGGCATACACATTCACAATAAAATTTATTAAACTGTGGAGTTTGGTTGAAATATTTCGTGGGTATGCACCATGAGTCCATAAACACATCAGACTGATGCCTAAAGTTAACCACCTTGCCTGGTTTAATGGACCAATTTTCCATGATGCAAATCTAGAGTCCACCTTACCTCTAGAAATACCCACTGTATATTCATAAAGGAGTCTTTGGTCACAACTAAGGGTATCTGCATTTTCAATTTTAAAAATAGAATCCAGAGGACTGCCAACAGCTGAAAATGATATTTGGGGTAAATTATGGTAATCATTTGCACGTAATGCACCCAGTGGACCGTTGAATGTGGCGTTTTTTTTTGTGGTACCATCTACATGTTTAAAAAGAGCTCTAAATGGAAGTTTATTTTGGTGCAAGGAGCAACCAATAGTGTGAAGATTTCTGTTAAGTTTTCTTTCTAGAGGTGCAGCAAATCCACCTTTACAGCCTGAATTGGCATTAGTGTTTGTCAACAAGGATAGCCTTGATAATGCTTACACTGTTGATTTCATGCAAAACATCAGCCACTTGCTCGGCAAGAACCACACCAGTTGCACCAATATTAGGAAGAACCCCTATGTGTCAGATATCCACTTTCATATGTCATCTTTGTGACAGTCAAGTGGCGTTCTGGTCTCTTGGGGTTTTTGTTCAGTCTTCTCCCCATTTTTTGTCAGTCCTCCCATCAACTTCAATACAAAGATTTTCCACCTTTTCACCATGCTGTTGATGGGCATTTGTCACTTTAGCCTTTGCTCTATCAATTTTACATTTATCTATATAAATATCTTTTTATATTAATATTGGGGATAAGAAGGCCTATAGCCCTCAAATCCAAGAGCAATGCATTGGCAAGGCTGCCTCCAAGATTGGAAGATACATCACCCCTGATCAACTCAACAGCATACCGTGGAATTTTGATAAGGCTATCATGTAGGTACCTCCACTTTTTTGGCCATAAATTTTCGACACCTAAGGTTTAAAATTAAATTTTAAAAATGAAAAATCTTTCTTGAATATTTTATTTTAGCGTTGTGTAACGGACCGTGGGGGTGAAATGAGGAGAGATATCTCTGGGTTAAGATTTCCTGCTAGCCGGTCCAGCTACATAGGAATGTTGGACTATAATTATATTAAGTCCAAAGAAAACAAACAAGACCGATATATATGGGTAAACAAATATATATTATGGGTAAACAAATATATTAATACACGAAGACATGAAAAGTTACATAGTGTTTGTATGGAGAAGTTATGTGTGTGTTTTGTGTTGAGTGTCTGTACATACGCGTATTGTCCTTAGCGTGTTCCCAGAATATGGGAAACGCTGTATCTGTGAGATGTCACATATTGGCCTAAGTGAAAAAGAGAAAGTTTTACCTTGCCTCCACGCGAGATGGCCGCCCGAGGCCTAAGTTGGAAAAGAGAGAGTGAGAGAAAGGTCAACCAGTATTTATACTCGTGGGAGAGAGACCCCTGTTGAAGGATTAAGGAAATGAGGAGGAGCTAACTCCGACAATTGAAAGTTTAATAATTCAATTTATTATTTCCATTAAGTAAAATATTCTGGTGTATTTCAGATAGAAATTATATAGATTGGAATGTCATATTTAATTTTGATTAAAAATTTTCTTAAAAGTGGCCATTTTCTTAATTTTAAGAAATTTGTAAACAAAACAAGTTTTTCTATTTTAAAATTCATTTAAAAAATAAATATATATTTCTGACACGTTATTTAAGTAAAATTAGAAAATTTAAAGTTAAATTAATCTGATTTGAAATAAAATATTATTTACTTATAACATAAAAAAAAATATATAACCAATTATTAACGATTGGTCTTGTTCATTTGATCTAACGTTTGATGGATTGCTGATAGACGAGGCGATGACAGCTACTATGGATGACCCCAATTGTCAAAATTCTAAGTGAACGCATATTTTTTTCTTCAATTAATTTTATAGTTTAATAACAAATGAAATAACATGATTACTCAATTGAAGTATGTCCCACACTAATATAAATACATAAAATAAAAATATTTAGCGAGATAGTAATTGAAAAAAGTAAAACTTAGTTTAAGCTTTAAACTTTTAAAGTTGGATAGAAATTTTGAAAAGCTGTTGAAACGTAACTGAAGCGACTTAATAAAGGGACAAAACTTTTACATCGTAATAATGGTAATTTCAGTCTACCATACATGAAAATAATGAACGTAGTAATTAAAAAAATATAAAATAAAAAAATATTTTAAAAATAAATAGCACAATTAAGTTGATTAATTTTTTCAATTTTGGATTTGTAAATTTTGTTTCCACTTAATTACTATATCACATCCAGGAAATAGCCTAATACAGAGTTTTATACGATTTTAAACTATTATAAATTATTATAATTAAAATTTAAAAGAAATGAAAAAATTCTTGTAAAATTTAATTATTCATCAGAAAAAAATTATTTCTTCAGACAATAATGTCCTTAATATTACTTATTTACAAAAGCAATTAAAAGCTTTTCTAATTAAGTAATATAGTTTTATTGGATTCATTAGTTTTCAATTCAGAGCAGATTTTCAGTTAGATAGCTCAAATTTGAAAAAAAAAAAAACAAGTAGGTGATTTACAATCTCCGAAAACTCCTACTTTTAACAACAAAAAAAAAGTTCAGGAAATAGAAAGGTTTTGTTCGATATTTCATGATTTTAAATAAGTGGGGGTAACATTAAAAAGAAAAATATTTTTTACCAAAATTTTCTAAAAAAAAAAACATTCCAAAAATAATTTAATTCATTTGTGAATAAGTCCTGAAAATTTCATTAAAATCGGACAATTACTTGATTTTTACAAGAATTTCCAATTCAATGTGTTTTCAACGGAAAAAAACGCAAAAAAAAAAAAACAATGTTATTTTCATGTCACCGCGATGACGTAAACAAAAGAAGACTTTAACCAAAATTTCGAACGTGTTAGAAAGCATTTAAAATTTCAAAAAATAATTAAAAAATACTTTGGTCTTTCATCTTAATAATAACATAAGCATTTTGACGATAAAACTTTATTTTCGTTAAGTTTGTTTGTGGCATTTTTCATTACGCTGTTTTCCCACGAATAGCCTTATCAAAATTCTACCGTATGCTAGGCCCTTTGGGATGTTTTTTCTTGCCATTTTTATTAAAATATCTGACAAAGAAAATATATGTATTATCAGAAATTACACATATTTTTCAAAATAAATTGGAAAATAAAGTTTGAAATGCATTAAATTAAAACTAAAAGTAATGTTTAAAAAAGTAGATTTGTTCCGGGATTAGCTTGTAAACAGGCTTTTTAATAAAACACTAATTTTGAAAATATAAACAAATTACAATAATTATAAAAGTTGTATTTTTTTAAATAGTTCAGTATATTTTGATGAAAAATAAAATAGATATTTGTGCTAGTTAAAAGCGTAAAAACAGTAAACAAAAATAAAGCGAACTTGCAAGAGGAGGTAATTACTACCGGCAAATACCGAAAAAATATCCAGTAAAAAAGACACCGTTCATAAGTAGTTATTTGTATTTTAAACTAAATATTTTAGTGTGTTTTATTTTTTATTTTTAGTAATTTAATTTAAT
Source organism: Acanthosepion esculentum (assembly GCA_964036315.1). Classification (NCBI taxonomy): domain Eukaryota; kingdom Metazoa; phylum Mollusca; class Cephalopoda; order Sepiida; family Sepiidae; genus Acanthosepion; species Acanthosepion esculentum. Next base: position 74,418,715 of record OZ038495.1, read on the forward strand.
TTATTGAGGGAATAGATAATAAACTCAAAAATATCCATTATTAAGCGTTATTTTCTTCATTTCTTTTTGTTAAGACTCGGATTTAATTTAACTTACACATGTTTTCGATGACACGGATATGATGATAAAAATGAGCAATTTATTTTGTCTTTAAGTTCGATTCCTCAAATAAATACGGAGTTTTGAAGAAAAATATTTTTTTGTGGTAATTTTTGACGTTATTTTGCAAATTTCCTCGAGGTATTCTTCTTACAGTTCCAAAATCGGCCTACACTAATGCATATATATATCACATATATGCATACACACACACACACACATATATATATACATATCCATATATCCAAATGTATACTTATATATATATATATATATATATATATATATATATATATATATATATATATATACAGATGTATACGTTTATATACATATATATATGTATATATATATATATATATATATATATATATATATATATATATATATACAGATGTCGTTTATATACATATATATATGTATATATATATATATATATATATATATATACAGATGTATACGTTTATATACATATATGTATATATATATATACAGATGTATACGTTTATATACATATATATATGTATATATATACAGATGTATACGTTTATATACATATATATATGTATATATGTATATATATACAGATGTATACGTTTATATACATATATATATGTATATATATATATATACAGATGTATACGTTTATATACATATATATATGTATATATATATATATATATATATATATATATATATATATACAGATGTATACGTTTATATACATATATATATATGTATATATATATATATATACAGATGTATACGTTTATATACATATATATATATATACAGATGTATACGTTTATATACATATATATATGTATATATATATATATATACAGATGTATACTTATATATATATAAATATATATATACAGATGTATACTTTTATATACATATGTATGTATATATATATTTAGATGTATACATTTATATACATATATATGTATATATATATTTAGATGTATACTTTTATATACATATATATGTATATATATATTTAGATGTATACTATTATATACATATATATGTATATATATATACAGATGTATACTATTATGTACATATATATGTATATATATATACAGATGTATACTATTATATACATATATATGTATATATATATACAGATGTATACTATTATATACATATATATATATACAGATGTATACTATTATATACATATATATGTATATATATATACAGATGTATACTATTATATACATATATATGTATATATATATACAGATGAAAATATATATGTATAAAATATATATATACAGATGTATACTTTTATATACATATATATGTATATATATATACAGATGTATACTTTTATATACATATATATGCATATATATATATACAGATGTATACTTTTATATACATATATATGTATATATATATACAGATGTATACTTTTATATACATATATATGTATATATATATACAGATGTATACTTTTATATACATATATATGGGATTGGTATATACGGAGTAAATTACTATAATCAACAATCATAATTCTTTAAAGACTGCTCAATACAGAGTAGAGCAGATATAATCATTTATTTGAATATTACAACATAAATATGTTATAAAATCACTACAAAAATAGCCATTTTGTTTCAACACCTCTGGTGTCTTATCAAGTGATGATGTAGAATATAGAATAAATGGTTTTAAAAGTTTCAAATTAATTAACGATCATTAGCTAGGAGTAAACGCTGTTACATTATGGTGATGGGGGTGTAGAGTTCTCGTTGTTAATTGTTGCTTGTATCAGAAGGTAGATAAATAGTAGCAGTCCTTCGGGACCGCCACTAGTTTGGCCTAAAGGTTCAACAAGCGATCAAATTGAGGTCACCATAACATAAACATAATAACATACGAAAGAGAAGGGTATATCAAAAACACTTTGTATTTAAATACAACATCAATGAATAGTACAATGTTTCTTGATTTACACGCACAAAGTCCGTTACAAAATGTTCATTCATAGAAGAGAAATCCGATTATTAAAAGAATATAAGTGTCTTTTGTTAATACTTAAGTTCATGACGTGCTGGTCACAGGAGATGAAAGGTGAGGTCAATGGGTTGGTAGGAGTCCTTTGATATCTCCGTTGGTGAAGGAAGGCTGAAGGCATCGGGTTTCACGGGTGAGAAAAGCGTAGCGACATTCACTGACGGTACTTCAAAGCTTTCTGTCTTAGAAGTGAATTTATCGCTCTATTTATGTGTGCCCTTCGGATCAGAGTCAGTCTGCTGAAACAAACTGTTGGGTATGGCGCGGAGCTGTTTAATTGGTGGAAAATTGTTTATCATTCTTTTTATTTCTTTTTAGTTTTCCACCGGAAATTCTGCGTGGAGCCGGGTGCGCAGAGACCAGTATTGGTCATTTGCTGTCTAAACCTCTGAGGGTTAATATCCGGTCCTTCGCTTGCTCCGTGCCACCACATAACTTTCGCCCCAGTAAACGGAGTTGTTGTTGTTTTGTTTTTTGTTTTTTTTTTTTTTTTTTTTTTTTTTTTTAGTAATAAAAATATGTGTTTTCTTTCTTCCATTTAACCGTTCTACCGGACTTCGTTCTAGTTTCTGGTTTGTTATCATTAGTTTCTTCGGAACAAGATAGGGAGTTATCCAAATCCGGTCTTGATCCAATGGAATCTTTTGATTTTATATTTTCAGAAATATATGCAGGTTTTAGTCTATCTATTGAAACATTGCTATGTACGTCATCCGATCTTTTAATAGTAAAATATTTTTCATGACGACTTAATACTTGGAATGGACCTGTGTATGGAGCTTCCAATGGCTTTCTTACTCTGTCTGTTCTTAGCCAGATACTTTTACATGTTTGTAAATCTTTTGGAATGTAAGAATTAGGTATTGTATGCAGGTGTCCCCTGGATAATTTGTCCATGTCAAATTTTTGCATCTCGTCGGCTAGAATTTTAACGTGCGAGTTTGTCATTTCACTATTCTCGTTCTTGATAGAGTCAATTAACAATCGGGGGACTTGTGCATGACTCCCTGTTACTGCAGTAAATGAAGAATAGTTTGATTCGTTAGGTGTTATCCTCATTCCCAAAAGGACGATAGGAAGAGCTGACAACCACGATTCTTTCCTGGCTATAATAGCCGTTTTTAAAGTTCTGTGTGCTCGCTCAACTAATCCATTCGTTTGCGGATGGTACGCCGTTGTTCGTAATCTGTGGAAGCCTATTATTTTTGATAGTTCTGAGAATAATTCGGATTCAAATTGGCTTCCTCTGTCCGTAACGACATGAAGAGGAACCCCGAATCGGGAGATCCACAGATTGACAAAAGCCGTTGATATTGATTTTGCCGTAATTTCTGTTATTGGGCATGCTTCTATCCATCTCGTATTTCTATCAATGCATGTTAATAAATATCGATATGGTGAAAAATAAGGGTCAGTTTGGTTCTTTACTGGTGGTAAGGGACCGACAATATCCACATGCACCGTTTCAAAACGACTGGAAGGTAATTCAAATGGATTTACTTTGCTCTTTGTGTGTTTTATTATTTTTGCTTGTTGGCAGTGCTGGCATTCTGTGCACCAGGTTTTTATTGACTTGTCCATCTTCGGCCAATAGTATCTGGATTTTATTATTTTTCTTGAAGATGTTATTCCTGGATGTGATAGATTATGCAGACTGTCAAATACCGATTTTCTGAGCTTTTCAGTCACAAAAGGTCGTGGAAAAGGTAATGTCGTGTCACATAATATGGTTTCATTTTGATTTATTGTGTATGGTTTCAGTTGATCTTTGAATGCCTGAATTTCATTGTCAGTAGCTTGATGCTTCATTATTTCTTGTAAGTCACATATATCAATAGTGATCGCGTTGACAGGTCGTGATAAACAATCAGCTACTATATTTTGTGAACCTCTTATATGTGAAATGTCATTTACATATTCGCTGATAAAACAGAGGTGACGCTGTTGTCTATCTGATTTTAAGGAAGACTGGCTTTTAAAAGCACTGCAAAGTGGTTTGTGATCCGTCAGTAACATTACATTTCTGCCTTCTATTAAATGTTTAAAATGGAGTACTGCTAGATAGGCAGCTAGTAGTTCTCTGTCAAAAGTAGAATATTTTTGTTGGGTTTGGGATAATTTCTTTGAAAAGAAACCTATGGGGATGGGTTGATTATCAATCATTTGATGAAGTGCTGCACCCACCGCATAATTCGAACTGTCTGTTACAAGTTGATAGTTGTTAGCTTTCGAGCTGGGGAAAGCCAAAACAGTTACATTTGATAAAGACTTTTTCATATTTTCGAAAGATTCAATTTCTTCCTTTGTTAGGGTTAATGACTTGGAATTTTGGTTTAAACGTATTTTTTCCGTGAGAGGTAGTATGATATCGCTGAAATTTGGCACAAGTTTTCTGTAAAAATTTGCCATTCCGATGAATCGGCGTAGTGATTTGGAATCGTTTGGTTGAGGAAATTCACTTAATTCATTCAACTTTTTAGCACTGGGTTTGAGACCACTAGCAGAAATATGAAATCCTAAAAAGTCTAATTCATTAGCACTAAATATGCATTTGGAGAGACAAATTTTAAAATCGTACTCACTCAGTTTTTGTAGTACTAGGTCGATATGCTTGGAATGAGTTTCTTCATCTTCTGAGAATATAAGGATATCGTCGATATATACAAAGGTATAATCAGTATCACGAAAGATATTGTCCATCATTCTCTGAAAAGTACATGATGCGTTCCGCAGTCCGAAAGGCATATAGTTATATTCAAATAACCCAAAAGGGGTAGAGATGGCTGTCTTGCAAACATCCTCCGGATGTACAGGTATCTGATGATAAGCAGACGACAGGTCTATCTTTGAAAAGAACTTCTTATTATGAAGCTTCGAAGACAAGGAATTTATATTTGGGACTTGATATCGATCGGCTTTTGTTATGGTATTTAAATGTCTGTAATCGCCAACAGGTCTATATGTGCCGTCTGACTTCGGTACCATATGTAAGGCTGAACTCCATTCAGAGTTTGAAGGGGAAATTATTCCTGCCTTTAGGAGTTTCTTGAATTCCTCTTTTGCAATTTCACATCTCTGAGCTGATAATTGTCTGGCCCTGGAGAAAGTAGGAGGGTTGCTACCAGTTTCTATTCTATGGAATATCTTTGGTTTTGTTGCATTCGTGTCGCGATGAGGAGAAATTAAGTTTGGGTATTTCTCCAGAATTGCTCGTACCATTTTGTTAGCATCTTTATTCGGTACTAAATCTATATTCATGATAATAGACGATGGATGTGCATCGGATTGTCTATTAGTCATTTTATCAATCAGCTTATTGTTTGTGCAGTCCACCATTAGCCCGAAATGGTTTAGGAAATCGTATCCTAGGAGTGGCTGAGCAGTTTCGGCTATTATAAATGTCCAGGTAAATTCTCGTCTGAGGTTCCGTAGTGTTAGATTCAGTACTGCTTGTCCTGAGCATTCAATCTTTTGACCGTTGGCAGACACTAAAGAGATATTGGTTGGGTATGTTACAGCTCCGCTTAAATATCTCTTCGGAAGTATAGATACGGCAGCTCCTGTATCCACAATAAAATTTAAACTTTGAGCTCCTAACCGTGCGGCTACAATGAGAAGCGGCGAGGAAATGGAAGCTAACACCTCTCGCCTAGTTAGTTTTCCGAAATCTCACGAGGAACTGGTGAATTTGGGCGAGAGTTGGGTTGCATTTGAACATTCCGTTTATTTGGCCATCTGCACCACGGCTTACAAAATTTTGCACGTTCCGCAAAGTATAAATGCGCTCGGCAAATTAGAGGTTTTTGGTCCTTGTTAAAAGGGCGAACACTGGTAGGGAATTTATTTTCACTGTGGGAACAGCCATGTATCCTTTTAGTTTCATTTTTATTTTGCTGTTCATCCCTTTGCTTCCCCGAAATCTGTCGAATATGTGCGGTGTCTTGTTTGTTAAAATATAATAGTAAGTCATCCGCCATTCTTCCAAGGCGATCTGTGTCTAAATCGACTTGTGCCGCTACCACTGGTTTAATGGAGTGAGGTAGGGCTTGAATAAATTTGTGACGTACGATATCGTCCCCTACGCCAATTCGGCTTGCTAATGACATAAGTTCATTCAGGTATACTGAGGGACGACCTGTTACAGTCGATGACGACATTAATTTGTCCAGCATCTCTGGTTTTGTTTTCTCGTAAGCGCCCGTCACTGCTTCTCTTAGTGCGTCGTAATCTTTTGATTGCAGTATAGTTGGCTGTATATTTCCTACTATGTCCACAGGGAGAGCTGCCAAAGTGTTAAAAAATTTTTGACTGGTCTGTCTTATATTTGCAATATTAAATTGC
>OZ038495.1:74447685-74762685 GCA_964036315.1 Acanthosepion esculentum
AATGCACATGTGATTCTAATGACTGACAACAATTAGATATGTTGTTCCACTAGTTGTACCAAATAAGAAGTAAACCTAGAAATGCTCTTCTGATTAATACTTTTATCTGCTATACCACATAACTGTATTTACATATTACTAACATTATATAAAAAATTTTCTTTTTTTTTGTAAATGTCAGTCAGGAATTATCCTTATTTACAGATATGAATGGATTGAGTAGCAAGTTATGCATATTATGTTTTAAAAAGGATGAGATCAAAATAATAACAAAATCAATCACAATTCTGTTTTTTTAATCAAATACCAATTACCTACAAGTTTATCATCGAGTTATTATCATCCAGTATATTAGTGGAGTACTGGAATCATGAAAGAAAACACTCTTCATAAATTATATTCTACTATAAATACATACACATTTATGTATTCATATGCACAGATACGAAATGTCCACATATGTAAAAAAGAAAATAGATGATTTTGTTTAATATTTCAATATTTATTCACATCATCCTTAAAACATATTAGTAACTTTGTCTATTATAAAAGTAACTAGATGCAAAATATAAAAATAACTGAACAATTAGACTCAAATGATAGTAAATAGATAAAGCAAAGTACATAGATAAGTGGTCAAAAGATGAAAATAAAAAACATTTTTTTTTCTTGTCTATTTTTATCCTTACAGTCTTTATGTCCATGTCTGGATTATTACTAAACACTATGAAGTATGTTGTAAAGTCATCATACACACTTTCCTCTGCATTCTCTTTTAGCATAATGGACAGTAGCAAATCAATAAAAATCTAAAAAACATCTGAACATTTAACTGCCACCAGCTTTGAACGCTAAAATACAAAGTAAACAACTGAATTTGATATACATTTGACATAAAAACTGTACAATTGAAAACAGATAACTCATAGTTTCCTAAATAAAATATAAATATTTATACTCAATTCCTATTGTTGAATAAAATAGTTTCCTGATAATTACAATAAAGCCAGTGGGAAATTTTGATTAAAGTTATATATTGCAATGAAAGTGATACTAATAATTATAATAATTTATGAATAAAAATGCTTTAATCAATACAAGGAAATGGTAACTGAGCTTATTCATAATTCTTCAGAGGCTGAACTTAACATGAAAGCCTTTTTCAAAGCTGCTAAGGCTTTTCCTCGATGTGAGATTGAATTCTTTTCACTTTTAGACATTTCAGCAAATGTTAGACTGTATCCATCAGGTTGAAAACAAGGATCCCAGCCAAAATCTTTAGGTCCACGTGGCTCTACAATCATCCCATCTGTTTTGCCAATGAACAACTGTATTGGCTCCTCAGGTCGTCCTGATGAGTAGGCAAATGTACACATGGCATAAGCAGTTTTGTCTTCAAACCCATGCAGCAGTTTGTAAAGGCCTAAACAAAATACAGAAAAAAAAAATTTAATTGTTATAAAGGAGGTAAATACATAATGTTTTATATAAAAGGATATAACTAACAGAGATAGATGGTGTTAGCCAAAGGAAATAATTAAAATACAACACGAAAAAAAACATATTTCTTCTTACAAAACAATAAAATGAAAAAAAAGATTATTTATACTATTTACACATGAAAAAGAAGCTGTTACTGAAAAACATTTTATGCACAAAAAATACATGTAGTTCCTGAAGTTGACAGTGCTTCTGGGAACATATGAGTGCTTCTTCCACTGGGTAACCAATATGAAAAGGTTGGAGATCCAACAATAGAATAACTAACATACAACTAACTATTGGAAAGTATGAAGAAGTCAGGTTGAGGCCATGGATATAGAGAAATTTTCCATGTACCTTGTTGATGGCTATGGAAAAGCTGAGCATCATGGGGGAATTGGAGTCCTCCTTCCATATTTATTGAAGAGAAGTAGTGGTTTATCCCTTGTTTCCTATTTAGGATATTGTTTACCAGTTTCTTTCTTCCATGAGCTTATGATTTAAACTGTTTTAATTTTTTGGTGATGTGACTGATCAGTGGCTTTGACTTTTCATTTTGAGGTTACCGAATTGGCAGTTTTCTGGTTGCTGCATCCTGACTGGTAAGGAGCCCAAACTCTTTCATAGCACTTAGAGAGGCTCTTCTGGTCAACAGTCATAAAATATCAGGGTATTTGTAGTTCCATGTGGATAGGTGTGTTCCTGCATGTACTTCTGGTGGGTAACCCTTAGGCCACATGATGCTTTAGTTTTATCCAACTTCTTGCCCTGCCCTTTTCTAAGGGGAAAAATTCCCCAATAATTATCACTCTCCGTTGTCTATGGCAATACAAACCAGTATTGCCATAGACAACGGAGAGTGATAATTATTTGGGAATTTTTCCCCTTAAAAATTAAAATAATTTTCTCATGAGAGTTACAACTAAAAGAAATACAAAAAAAAAAAAAAAATCGCCTACCTCCCTCAACTTTTCTTTTTCATCGTATTTGTACCAATTTATGTGGTGTAGAATCTTTTCTCTTGAAATGTTCTCCAGATATTTTAGCACTTTGCAAAACTAATTTAAACTCTTCTATTGCTACCAATGAATTATCTGTCCTAAGTTATCTTCCACATTGCTGAAAAGATTCTAGGATACATATGCATGGCCCTAGTGTTTACATCTAGGAAAATCTCCCAATGGCAAAAGAATCAATTCTTGAGTCCTCAGATAATTCTTTCATGTGCTTTCGACTTTCTTTATTGCACTCTGTTAGCTATTACTTTTTCCTTTATCACTCCCCTTCTTCTCAGGACTACATATTAAACAAAAATCTGCTGATCATTAATTAATGCTCATCATGTCACCTATACTATCATCTTTTTTTCTGTTCTACATACCAATTCATCACCAAGAATGTAATTGTTTGGTTACAATACAGATAATAAAGGTGACTAACTAACTTCAATGCCCTCAGTATTCATGGCAGTTGAATTTGACCTTAACTTCCTCATCCTTCTTGAGGTCAAAATACAATTTTGTACTTTGTAGCAAATTCAATACTGTTAGAAATTGATTCAGTTGGCTAGAAATGGCATGTTGTTTGCTTTGATCATCTTTTGTGACTTCAAATGACCTTTGAGATCAGCATCACAGACTATGTTATTATATAAGGTCTTGTAGTTATCCATGCAAAAAACTGAGTCCCTATGACTTTTCATTTGGCTGCGATGTCTGAACATACATACAAACTTCACCATAGTATCTCCTCATAGTAATACATTTATCTCTCATTTTTTATTATATTTAAGGAGGAGAAAATATTGCTCTATCACTGTTTCATATAATTATTTTCAAACACACTAGCCCATTAAAAACAATACAAACCAATTTAATTTTAAATTTTTTCATCAACCAGTAATGGAATAAATAAAGCTCAATGTCAGCTACCTCAATAAAATAAGATAAAACCTGAAACATTTTGATCATCCAATGACCAAAACAGGAGGGTCTAGTTAAAATTTTTATTCAACTTACTTTGCACACTTATTATACAAGAATTAAATAATTAAAATATATTTAGCTATTGCAAAGAATACATTCTAGTAAAATTTCAACAACTGCTGATTGCTGCGATGCTTGTCTTACTAACAAATCATTTATCACGAGTAGGTGCTGAAAAGTTCTTGGCCCATTTGACTTTAAAAAAATCTGATCAAAAATCATTGTATTTTTGAAAGATTTTTGGTTGAGCTGGGAACTTTTCAGCTATCCTATATATTGATAGTGGCTTTCAATTGAAAATATGTTGTACACGACAAATATGACCTTTGTTTTGTGACCTTTGTAAATGCATTAAAGTATCTGTTATATAGTAAGGCTGAAAAGTGCAAAACCACAAGGCTCCACATACCTTGAGCATTGTACCATAGTACTTCAAAACACAGTAACAAATACTTATGTCAACAAGTAATCTGTAATTGTTTTTTTTTTTTTGTGAGAATGAGATTTAACAGTTGTAACAGTTGACAGAGAAATAACATTTCAATTTACTTAAATGAAATCAATTTTGGCTCAGAGCATCTAATAAAAAATAAAGTTATCAATAGCTGCAAAATGAGCAAACATTCCATGGTACCATGAAGAATTAATTTCATCCAAACTATAAGCAAAGAAACAGAAGAATTTTAGTATCCAGAGGTCTATTAATCAGAACCATACTCTCATATACAGAAAGTAATTTGCCCATTTGGTTTTTTAATTAGCCTGATTACTGACACAGTGATCTATCTTACTGATTTGAATTCCTTAATTGGGTAGATTAATCCTCAATTCTTATGACATGTAGCTGCTATCACTTAACCTTTAACTGAGTAATTGTTACTTGTAAAATATTTTTAATGAAAAACTGAAGATTCCTGAAAAGTAGTGTAATCATTATATAGTGATTTGCATTCACAAAGAGACACAAATATCTTTTGTTTATTAGATTTATATTATTATTGTTATTATTTTTCTTTCTTTTTCTCATATGATTTTGTATAATTCTCACCTTCGGGTTTAAGCTTGTCAAGGAACCATTTTATGTAGGGCCCTGGAAGACCACCAAGAGCATTGAAACAAAGGCAAGTGTCTTCGACCAAAACTGGGCCTTTTATTATCTTTGCTGCTTCTTTGCATTTGGCCTGAGAGATATCATCAGGTTCTCCTTGGAATTCAGGTAAATCTATTTTTTCATTGACCATCTAAAAAACAAAATAGTGAAAAACATGGCTACAAAGGTAGGTTTTTTTTGCTCAAACCACACCTAACAATCTGACCAAGTTTTTTGGAAGGACTTCTTGGTTGGTTCAAGAAGTTTACAGTACCTCTTATATTTGTTAGTGGTGGCATTCTGTTGAGTATTTTGTATGCAACAGATATGACGTTTTTGAATGTACAGGGTGACCCAAAAAAACGGGAATTTTTGAAGTGAGTATTGCCAGATATGAGCAAGTGGCAACACTGTGAGACAGTGCCCTTGCGCAAGTAAACATTTTGCCATTTTAGTAACGAGAATGAAATTCACAGTATCCCAGCTGAGATGTTGCAGCAGTTAATGAGGAATCTCAACAGCAGATTTCAAGAATGCATTCGTACAGGAGGACACCATCTACAGGACGTAATTTTAAAAAAAATGAAAATTCCATCATTGTTTCTTAAATGGCATGTTTTAAGGTTTCAATTACTATGAATTAAATATTTTTCTTCCATCACTCTTGGTTTTATTGGATTGTTAAAAAGTTCCAGTTTTTTGGGTCACCCTGTATTAAAATATTTATTGTAAGACAGAAAAGAACAAACAAAACAACACACACCTCCACAGTATTAGATAAGCCTTAGACTTTGTACCATGGTAGTGTGAAACACAGCTACATATACTCATGTCTATATATATATATATATATATATATATATATATATATATAACATATATTATTAAATATAACAGACAATGAATGTCTATTATGTCTGATCATAAGACGTTCTAATGTTTGAATGTTTGCTTTAATTTCTGGTGAAAATAAAGACAAAAATTGTCCAACATTTGGAAATTTTTTTTATTAAATTTGTCTCATGAGCCATCCTCAGAGTGGTTATATAGACATGAAACAAAGATATCCACTGTCAGAGATATTTTATAATGATGACATAGAAGATTACTATGTGATGTTAATGGTCGTGGAATAGCAGATGCAGATCTTACGTTCAAGATGCAGTACTATGACATCATACCACATGATAGACCGAAGTATTACAACAGAACCAATGTCTAGAATGTGACTAGTTTGAAATCTAATTTTGTTGAGTGTGGGTTGCTTTGTTTTAATGTAGATGACCTCTAATATCTGAAGGTTCTTTTTATTGTGTGTATGTGTGAGTATTGTGTTATCAACTAATATCTATCAAATATTCTGTACATGGCTATGTTTTTATTTTTTATTTTTGTCTTTATTTTCACCAGAAATTTGAGCATTAGAACAGTTCATGATCAAACATAATAGACATTCATTGTCTGTTATATTTAATAATATATATATATATATATATATATATATATATATAGATAGATAGATATATATATATATATATATATATAAATGCATATATAGACAGAGCATATTTCTTTCATATATATAACCCTGCTTGGTAACATCTATCCATTTTAGGTAAAATTTGCACTTAGAAATGGATAACAATAAATCATTGTTTAGATATTAAAAATTGTATTCAAGTGATATTCAAAATGTAAAAACAAATTAACAGACAACCCATTGTTACCAATTAAAACAGAGCACCAATACATGCTAATTGTTAATAGCTGAAATGTATATAGTACAGATTTTGTGGCCTTGAAAACTAGTATTTGAAATCTTGGGAATATTACACAAAGATTTAGACATCTATATGCTGGTCAGTTGTAATTGCTATAGATATTTTCTTAATTCTAATTTCATTAAGTGCATTTGTAAGAAATAAATATTAGTTATAACATCATTGTTTTATGTTGAGATTAATTAATTTCAAAATATCAAAGTGGTTATTTTAGGAACATAGCATTTTTATAAATTCCAAAATTTAAATAAATAAAAGACAAATTGGTTCGTGCCTACATGCTTAATTTAAAAATACAGTTTTCTGGGCAATATTTGTATTGGTATTGTTTCTCAGTGGAAACACTTAATATTGAAACACTGATAACAGGTTTTAACCTCTTCTGTGTTATAAACTGAGAAGCTTTTATAAAAAAAATTTGAGAACAGATTAAAAACTTTTAAATAAGACCACACTTTTTCAAAATGTTTTCAGTAAAGTGTTGTTTTTCTTTAATTAATTTTAAATATTTCAGCTCAAATTTAAAATTCAAATGAATTTGTTAGAAAATAGTGAGTTTTGCCAAAGCTGAAAATGTGTTGGTACTCTCTAAAAATGTTCTATTTAAGCTAGGCATACATTGATCTTTTATGAGGGTAGATTTGGGGAACAGTTATTAGAGGTGTCAAAATGTTCTTGTTCAAGATGCCCTTAAAAATATATGTTGTTTGGTCATTTATTCAGATTTTGGGAAGTAGGTTGAACTGAAAACTTTACAGTACCATCTCACATATAGGTCTATGGCATTTGATTAGTACTGAAATTTAGAAGAATTTGAGTTTTTTAAATTAATAAGTTAATAATAAATCTGTGGTTATATAAGAATGAGGAACAATGAAATTATATAATTTTTTTTTTTCGAAACTTGCAATTGTCAAATACAGTGAAATATATTTTTCAATTAACAAACATTGGAGCTTTACACAACATTGGAAAGTTTTCCTTAGTGATCAAATTTCAAAGGAACAAATGAGTATCTTGAAATTTGTACAAAAATACCAAGAAAAGCATTAAGGTTTTCCATAAAACAGTTTAACTGTTATGCAATATAAATGTAGTCACTGAAAGTGTTATTTCTTGAAAAGCTATTATAGTTTTTGAAGATAGGAAACACAATCATATTTATTTTAGAAATACATCAATCAAGTAAACAAGATATGCAATATTAAAAACAAATTTGATAACTTTCTTTTAAGTAAATGAGTTATGCACTATTTTAAATAATTTATTTTGGAGATTCTATCTTTCAAAATTTTATATGGGACAATAGTGCTAAAGATTTCTAAGGTTTAATTATATTTTGAAAAGGATAAACAAAAATACGAGTTTGACTATGAGTTTACATTTTAAACCTGAACAATTTTTTTTTCAATTCACTTTGTTCTATGAATTCCTAACTTGCTGCTGACCAGGCAGAATGTTGCTTAAATTTGGCAATGAAGAGAAGACTTGAATTTTAATTTTAAAGAAGAGCATAATACAAACTTAATCCCAAACAGTCACACATTCTTAATAGCACTGATTAAAAACACGTACAAAATGCAATAATCAACATATAATTAAAGTGTTTTTCCAATACACAGTAAATAAAGACTGTATTAAAAGTAAATGGATGATAATGGAAAAATAAATTCACACAAAGTATAAAATTTAATACTTACTTTGTAAGGGAACTTTTTTCCAAGGATAACAATAACTTCTTCAAGTTTCTTAATATTACCAGTGACAAAAGTAATTGTAGACATATTTTCCTCACATGAAAGAAATGAAAAGAATTAATTATTTATATATATTTAAAAAATTTAGTTTTGATCTGAAAAAGTGATACATTAAAATGAATATTTAAAAAACAAATTCCTAATATTTACAAAGACATTAACAAGCAAACCTGTTGTTGAATAAAATTAACAATTGTCTTTATCTCTGAGGTATTATGCATTGTTATATTCACAACATTTGTCCTCAAGGACACATGGCCCAGTGGATAAAGACGTTGGTTAGATTGAGTGACTAGACCCAAAAGGTTGTGAACCACAGCAGTGGAGAGTTGAGTTAAAGGGAAATAACAGACATCTGGAAGAGACATGACATGTGGAACTAGAACAATCTACTCTGGTGAACAAAATAAATGGTATGGTTCAAAATTTCAATTACCTGAAGAAGGCCAGAGCATACAATGGCTGAAACATTGTGAATATGGCAATGAAGATGAGGATAACAGTCCGAATAATGTAAAAATGCAAGTAAAATTAACAGAATTACAAAAATGTCAACAAAAATTTATCAGCCATTAACATCATTTGTTGCATATTTTCATATTATTTTATGTTATCTTAACATTAATTCATGACACTTTTTGTTATAGTGGAACAACCTGGCACACCCCGACATGGATTGGTCCGTCTATAAAAGACCGACGAGCTATTAAAGAAGGAAAGTGAGACAGACAGAGAGAGCGAAGGCTACCCTTACGAGCCTCCGTGACTTATCTCCTGTTTCACTCGGGATTACTTTGTTATTTATATCGTATAATCCACGACATAACAGTGGGCCACGAGGATTCGAAAAGAACTCACGACACAACATAACAGTGACTACGAAGATTCGAAAACAACTCACAAGACAATAATGTAAATTCAAAATAAACTCACAAGGTAACTTAACAGTATCGAACGAGAAGTGAAAAAAGACACCCCTCCAAAGATAACAGCGACGACCAAGTCAAACGTCGAATAATACGTTTTTACCAGTCGCTGGACTAGTTTATCGACTAAAGGTACAGTGATTTATATTTTGCCTTAAAAAAGTAATGTGGAAGAGTTCTTGGAATTTTCGAAAACAATGTGTTCTGCTATGCAGCAGCAACAGATACATTGGGAAGAACAAAATAAATTGATTCAAAAACAAATCGAATTATTGCAAGTACAACAATTCCAGTATCAACAACAACAACAGATACAACTGCAGGAATGGCAGGAACAGCAGTTAGACTTACAAAAGCAAATTTTAAAGCAGCAAGAAGTCTTGGAAAAGATATTAACAAAACAAGTCGATCAAAAGGAAGGATCAAGATTTTTCTCTGCTGAAGGGATTACTAATTCACTTTCAGAATTCCATTACAAACCTATGGAAAGTGTAACTTTTCCAGCGTACTTCAGACGGTACGAAAAATTTTTTCAAAAAGATGTCAGTTATGGTCTGACTAGGAAAAATTTATATTACTATTACAAAAATTAGGTGCTCCGAAAACACCAAGTACACTAATTTCATTCTACCAAAGAAGCCGGGGGATATATATCATTCAAAGAAACGATTGAAATATTGTCTAAAATATTTGGTGAACGTGAAAGTTTATTTCTTACACGTTATAAATGTTTAAATATGGTTAAACAGGAAGAAGACGACTTTATTTCATACGCAGGAAAAGTGAATTTCCAGTGTGAATTATTTAAGATCAAAGAAATTAAAGAAGACATGTTTAAGTATTTAATTTTTGTTCAAGGGTTAACTGCAACAAAGGATAAAGAAATTTGTTCAAGAATACTGGCAATTATGGAACAAGATACAGAAGTAACATTACAGAAAGTTACGGAGGAATGTCAGAAATTACTCAATATAAAACGGGACAATATAAGTATAGAAGAGAAAAATTTTGCCCAAGTAAAAAGAGTTAAACAATGAATCTACAAGGAAGTAAAATACTACTGCAAAGCATGTGGTAGAATAAACCATGCTACAAGTAAGTGTTATTTTAGAAATATAATGTTATGAATGTGGTCGAAAAGGTCATAAAGCTACTGTTTGCAAAAAGAAAAAACATCAGAAGCCCAAAAGGATAAATACAGTTGTATCTAAAAGAGATACAAATAATGATGGAAGTATGTAGACGTTAAAATAAATGGTAAAACTATAAGCTGTCTGCTTGATACCAGAAGTGACATAACTATAATCGACAAAGTTACATGGAAGAAAATTGGACAACCAAAACTACAAAACATTCAGAAAAGGGCCAGAGGTGTTTCTGGAAGAAAGCTAAAGTTCAAAGGAGAATTTTACGCGAAAGTGTCATTTGACGATAAAACGTACAAGGCAAAAATCTACGTCATATCTGGAAGAAATTCAAATTTATTTGGTATTGACTGGATTGTGTTATTCAATTTATGGGGAAAACCAATTAACACATTTTGTAGAAACTTAAATGTGTCAAATATAGAAAATAGCAAACAGACAGAAGAATTCGTTGAAGACTTAAAAGATGAATTTAAGGACGTATTTACTGATGGATAGGTTGCTGTACTAAGACTGAAGTAAAGTTTGAGTTAAAGGATAATGCAAAACCAGTGTTTAAGCAGAAAAGAAAGGTACCATTTTCGTCATTGGAAATGATAGACAAAGAATTACAAAGACTAGAAGAGATTGGAGTAATTAAAAAAGTAGATTACTCTGAGTGGGCGTCACCCACGGTGTCCGTAAAAAAGAAAAATAAGAAAAAAGAGTATGTGCTAATTTTTCAATGGGGTTGAATGAATGTCTAAAGGACCACGGCTATCCTCTTCCCACGCCTGAAGAAATTTTCTCAAGGTTGAATGGAGGAAAAATTTTCTCGAAAATTGATCTGTCCGAAGCTTATTTACAAGTCAGTCGAGGAAGAATGTACAAAGTATCTAACTATCAATACACATAGAGGGCTATATAACTTAAAACGTTTGCTGTTCGGGTTGAAGGTAGCCCCAAGTGTGTTTCAACAAATTATGGATACGATGCTGGCTGGTCTTGAATTCGCAATGGCATACTTAGATGACATATTGATAAAGAGCCTTAATTTGGAAGAGCACAAAAATCATGTTCAAGAAGTATTCAAGAGAATACAGAATTACGGATTTAAAGTGGGCCTTAACAAATGCGATTTCTGCATGAACAATTTTTTTTTTATTTGTTTGCTTTTATATATATATAAAAAAAACTTTTGTCCTTTCAGAATCGAATCAACTTGATTTTATTTATTTTTCTGTTAACCTGATTCTCACCCTACGAACTTGCAGGTGGACCAACGGAGAGCTTCCGGATTTCTACGATCTGATGACCACTCTCCAGGATCAAAACAATCACAACGTGGCTGGAGGGTGGCCTGGAATTGACATTGGGAACTGGAGACTTCTGTCTAAACTGTAATACTGGACCAACAACTGGTCTTGTGGAGTGTGTGGGTCCAGTGAGGTGAAGATATGGTGTTACATTTCAATATTATTCTCCTTAAGAAAAGGAGATATGTTATAGAAACTTATTGAAGTAAAAATGTTGTATGCTATGAAAATCTAATAAGGATATGTTATATGCAATCAAGCAGGAGCTAGAATATATATACACACACATAAATCACAGTTTTCAAATTTCAGTTATTCACCGAGTACATTTTCACCTTCAATCATTATATAGATAGATAGATAGATAGATAGATAGATAGAAACACAAATATATTTAAAGACTTAATGGATTTTAAATCCATTTTTATTATTTCAAAAGTTATAGTATTTGTAATGCCTGATTTTTCTATCAGGCATGAGCATGTCTTGCATTCTAGAAAAACATTTTCTTTATTAAGATTTCTTGATTACAGTCCATAATACACACTGTTTAAAATAAAAATGTATCATTTATTTCAAATATCAGTGTGTACAATAATAATGTTTGAAGTAATGGATTAAAAATAAATCCATTAATTCTTTAAATATATTTATATATATGTACATTTATATATTTATTTATAAGAAAGTGACTGAAGTCCAGATGCCAGGTCGAGACATAACATTGCAGACATTTCTTTGGATTTTGTCGAGAATCTAGAGATATATAGCAGGAGCACCAGACCAAATATAATGGTAGATTTATAAATGTGCAAAATGGATTCTGATGGGAAAAGTTGTCTCTCATGACACAGCAAACCAACTTTCTAAGCAGAAAACCTAGAAATTGATTCAATATAAGTGGAGTACTTCATGTCAGTGGAAAACATGAGACCAAGAAGGCACAATGAGTGGCTCTCCTGGAGATTAACATTGGCCATGCTGATGTAAGGCAAAAATGTTTCTGTATGATGATTAAAAGATAGTTTTGAAGGTGTTAAAATTTCTTGCCCAGTTAACAACAGGTTGTAGGTCATTTTAAAGAATAGCTGCCAATTTTACTTTGTCAGACTTATAGGAGTTACTATTAAGACAAGAGTAAATAGTTGTTATTAGCATAAATACCTAGTTGGAAATTGATGATATCGGGAAGATTGTTGATGAAGATAAGAAACAACATTGGTTCAAGCAATTTGTGTTGGAATGGTGAATTTACTTCTTATTGAGACTGTTCAAAAGGCTCACAATCTTTATCTGATGCACTGAGATGTTTTTGATGTAACATATTTTTAGCCTCCAGAGGTTTGGTGGTCGACTGATCATTTTCCCCAAACCAATCCTGATGCTATCATTTCCTGAGACCAAGGACATCAGCTATAGCATTTCAGAGCTTGTTATTAAACATCCTGTTTAGTCAAATTCCATGTTCTTTAATGCAACAGATCTAGATTTATGCATGGTGTGTAGTTTCAGTTTGCTACATACAGACACACACATATATGTGTGTAAGTGGTCAGATGATAAAATATAACAACTCCTAATGTTTTATTGCAAGAAAGATCTTCAGATTAATAATGTTTTATTGATGGAGTAAATTTTATTAGGGGAGATAAAGGAGAAATACAACAAATGCTGGTAAGAATTTTACATAAAAAACATTAAAGTTACAAAGACACTTAGCTTTATATTTAAATTTTGATATCCAGTTTATGTAGATGTTTAACTTATTCAAAGTGAAGCACTAAGAGAACTGGACAATTTATAGGGCTCCATATAATGACCTTTTGTCAGACCTACCATCACTGAGAAGTATTAAAATAATTCTGGTTATTTTATATTTTCTCTACCTCCAGACCTATAATTGGGAGTTATAAGGGGGGGGATACAGCAAACACTGAATTTGTTTAAATGGTGATCATACTGGATGAGATTTTGCAAATGCCTCATAAAGCAAGAAAATTCTACAAAGTGAGGACATGAAGTTGAAAATGTAAATATTTGTCAATAACTGACCAACTCTACATCATTCGAGATGATTTTGAAAGACTTGAATCACTTGTGAAGGAAATGTAGCTTTTAATGCACAGCCCCAGCTTGCAACTATTTCAGAAACAAGTTACCTAATGATGGAGATCAACATTTCTGACATAAATTTCATCACCGCTTACACAAGTGTTGAAAAGCTTAAACCCAGGTGAGAAGAGAGATGAATGCAGAAATAGCAGACAGATTTTATTTTTTAAATAAGCAACCAAATGTTGTACCATAATCTAATGTTCAATGTTTTTAATAAACATGAACATTAATTTCTCTTGTGCTTCACTAGTTTCACATGCAAATGAAACTAAAAATCAAATTCAGTCATGTTGAACTTTATAAAAAATTGTGCAGCTTTGTGTTCATTTTCTTGGTTGTAGCATATCAAAATTCCATATAGAACAATGCTAAAAAAGAGGTTGGAGACTTTATATTGAAATACTGAAGCAGAATTATTAAGGCAGAATAGGTTTCAGGTCTTAAAGACTTTGCAATTAAAAAATAGAAAATATTTAAAGTAAATTTATGCAAAGGTTTTGTTAAGCTAAAATCTGCTTTGCATTTTATGAAAATGACGCCATTTTCTTTGTAACTTAGTTAATTTTTGGAAAGCAAAAAAAAAAACAAAAATAAAACCAAAGCTTTGAAGTTGAATAGAGTGAAGCAACTTAAAAGTAGGAGTTCAATTTACAATATAAGGATAATACCAAAATGGATTCTAATTGGTGTCTGAGATAACAATGTAATGTAATCAAATACAACAACTATGGACAAAACTTTTCTTAGAATATTAAAAAGTATTGTTATATTGGAACAAACTCTAAATGCATGTGAACAGAATGGCACGAATTCTGATGGATTCCCAGACAGTGGCACAAGAAGTGGACTGTATGTCAAAGAAAATATTCAAAAAGAATATAAGAAACAAAATTGAATATATACACTGAATATATACCAAATTTTTTAAAAACTATATTTTAAAGATATATTTTACTTGTTCAATCTATTGAGATGCCCATTGAATCATAAATATTGCTAAACTATAATGTAGGCACGTCCAAAGAAATGTGATACCTAAGGTTTAAAATGAATTTTTAAATATGAAAAATCTTTCTTCAAGCTTTTATTTTAGTTTTAATTTCAAGCTAATAGATTAAATTTAATACATTTCAAATAAGTAAGATACATTGCTATATTTCAAAACTAATTTAAATTGACTAGAAGGAGTTTAAAAAAAAAGAAAAAGATCACTGAATATCACTGATTGTAGCATCATTTTTAGCCATCTGTCAACACAATGCAATTCTTTTTATTAAATCGTCCAAAAATAAAATATGCTTTTCTGAAACTTTATTTGATGAATATTAGCTGATTTAAAGTATAACGAATCTGATTTAAACATATTATTTACTTGAAGTTTAAAATATAGCAGAAATGCATTTATTAAAATAGAGGTAGGTGGCTATTTAAGTTCCTTTTTTATATAATTTTTAACTACCTAGTAATCTTGAAAATTTAATGTTTTATTGAATTTTAGGTACTTTGGCTTTAAGTTTACAATAGTTAATGCTCTTATTTTCCTATAAATGTGTATAGATGTGTATGGATGTCTGTATTTAAAAAAATTGTGACATTTAAAAACATCCAAAAAAAAAAGAAAAAAAAAAAGAATTGGAGCAGATTGCCCTGTTTAAAAAAAAGAAAAAATATTGATGATTTAAAAATTTTCCAAAGAGTTCTGCCTATATAAACATTGAGTAGTACAAAAATTAATTTCTTGAAATTTCATAAAATTAAAAGTGGGGTATATAACATGTAAAAAAAAAAGAAAACAAAAAGAAAAAAAGTTTTTACCAAGATTTTCTAAAGAAACATTTCTAAAATAATTTAATTCATTTCTGAAAGTTTAATTAAAATCCAATTATTTGATTTTTGCCAGAATCAAATAATGCTAAAATTTCCTATCTAATTTTTGATCCCCCACTGATGCAAGAAAAACAAGGTTTTAAAAAAAAATTAAAAAATTGAATGTTCTGAAAAAGATAAAAAAAAAATACAATTTAATATTAATAAAAAACATCTTTCCTGTTAGGTACCTCCACTAATTCGATATACCTAAGGTTTAAAATCAATTTTCATAAATGAAAAAGCTTTCTTGAAGCTTTCATTTTAGCTTTAATTGAAAGCTAAAGCATTAAATTTACTATTTCCAGTAAGCAAAATACTCTGTTGTATTTCAAACAGAAATTATATTGAGTGGAGTCGGTGTTTTTTATTTTTTTTAAATAGTAGATTAGTGCCCTTTTGTAGATGACTTTCATCGCAATGTAATTCTCTGTATTAAAAAATCTTCCAAAAATAAAATATACTTTTCCGAAACTTTATTTGAGGAATATTAGCTGATTTAAAGTATAATTAATCTGATTTGAAAAATATTATTTACTTGAAGTTGAAAATAATAGATAAATGGATTTTTAAGACAAACAGTAGCAGTGATTTATGTACTTTTTAATGCCTGTCAATCACTTTACAAGCACTGATAAGGTGTTGTCAGTTTCATTGTTGTTCTGCAGAGACTTTATCTGTTAAAACATAATATAAGAAAAAGTCAGGGAAAGCTTTTTTATATAATTTTTTTAAATACTCAGTAATCTTAATAATATTGAAAATATTCTCTGTAAATTTATTTTTTAAATTTAGTATTTTAAATTTACTATCATAATTGATCTTATTTTCTGATAATGGTCATCTATAATTTCAAAATGGATACGTTTATGCACATAAAAAATTATGTTAAAAATCTTAGTGTGCGATGATTTTCAATTTTCACTTAGTAAGTATAGTCTTCACTTAATAACCTATTAAAGTTTTGAAGAATTTAAAAGATTTTTGAAACTTTATAAATTATTATAATTAAAAATAAAAATGAAATTCTTTTAAAAATTCATTATTCATCGAAAAATCTTTTTTCTTCAGGTTATAATGCCCTTAATATATATTATTTATAAAAGCAGGTAAAAGCTTATCTAATTAAATAATTAAATAGTTTTATTACAGTTTTTATTTTACTATTTGCAGCAGATTTTCGGGAAAGCAAATTGTTTGGAAAGAAAAAAAAATGATGATTTACATTCTTGAAGGGGTCCCTCATTTAACTAATAAAACAAATTTGGAGGATGGAATGTAATTTCTAGATATTTCATGAAATTAAGTAATATGTAAAAAAAAAAAAAAAAATATATATATATATATTTTCATCACAATTTTCTAAAAATAATAATTTCAGAAATAAATTCATTTATTTGTGAATAAGTCATGAAAGTTTCATTAAATTCTGGCAATTATTTTACTTTTGCAAGAATTTACAAATCAATATGTTATTTTAACGGAAAAAAGGTGCTATAATTTTTTTAAAATTAAGATTGGGGCCTTTTTTCATCATGCTATGCTGTCTTTTAGCAAAAAAGTGGAGGTATTTTAGACGATTATAAAATTTTGTATTTAGTAAGTTCGTGCAGAGCATTTTTTCATCATAGTATGCACATTTATTTTTGTGGGGACCTAAAATGGTTCTTGATTTTATGTTTGCATTTACCATTTATGTAAAGTAAATATGGGAGTAATTTAATGTAAAAGAAAAGAAAAAAGACTATCTTTTGACTTATTAAAAATAAATTTTAAGCTATTTTAATTTTTAATAACTTGAAAAAATACAATACATAATGTTATAAAAATGTACAAAGTGTTTTCGTAACATTATGTATTGTATTTGCAAAGAAAAAAAAATGAAAGTTTATTTTTATTTTTTTAGGTTTTCTTAGTTTTACTTTAACAAAAATTATTACCATTATGGACTAATGAAAAAACAAAACAAAAAACATTATTTTTTTAAAAATTTGCTAAAAAAGAGCTTGATGAAAATAATTTTTTACTGTGTAAATGTTTATGTTATTATCAAGAGGAAAGAGGAATATTTATTTTTTGGGTATTTCTTAAATTTTTTAATCATTCCTAGCACATCCGAAATTTTTGTTAAAAATCTTTTTTTTTTTTTTTGAGTAAGCAAAATTGACAGAAAATTGATCGTGTCAACCATTTTATAAACAAAAATGCATTTAAGTTGTTAAAATATTATAAAATTAGTAGTTAAAAGCTGCATTGGGTTTCCTAAGTGTGAGATAGATCTTTTTTAGCATGTTGTAATTTGTATCATTTTGACTGATCAGAAGATCCACAGTAATTAAGAAATGTAATTTTGTGTTTATAATTGGGCTGCAATAATAAACTACGGAAGACCAACCAGAATACAATTAAGTTGCGTTATTTGAGTTAAGCATTGTTCTCCGCTGGTAAGGCCTTTACTTTTGCGAAACACGTGTGGAGAAGTTAATTTGATTTTTCAATTTCAACTGAGATGAGTACCTACAAGTATCAGTATCATCTTATGAAATTTATATGATCTTATTTTTATATTAATCTCAGTTATGACATTTTTCCATAAATGAAATATCAAAATTAATAATAAAATCAATGGAAATACAAATAACACAGTAAAATGTAATAAATGTACATAAAATTATAGTATATTATGTACACTTCTGATAAAATTTCATAAGAAAGGTACCTATAAATTAATTAGATACCTTTCTTATGAAATTTAATCTCACTCTTAACAGTTTTATTTTTTTCATTTCTTCATAATATATTTTCCATAAAGCATCGTAAACTTAAAGGTGAAAGCTAAGTAAAAAAAAAAAAAATTAGAGCCCTGAAAGTTTTCCTTAAAAATAACCAGGTGAATAATTTGTTCACTTAAATCTAAATAACTTCACTTCTCTCCATCCGTAGAAAGAATTATCCTCACGTAAGCTATCTAAACGCCATGAAAATATCTTTCGTCACCTGTCAAGTGACGCGAAAGGTTATGACCTGCTTTGTTTTATTTTAAAATTACATCTTTTTGGCGCAGAAGCTAAGTTAAGCTTGGTTCAAAATATTTAAAATAAACATCATAATTTCTGATTTTATTAAAATAAGTTTTGAAAAAATGATAATTGATTTTTAAAAGAATTTCAAAGTGAGATTTTCATTTTTTTATAAAATGGAAAAAAATGATTGAAAAATGAAAATGATTGATTATCTGCCAGTTTTGATGACAAAAAAAGAAAAGAAAAGATTTTTAACGAAAATTTCGAACGTGCAAGGAACGATTAAAAAATGTAAAAAAATACTATATATATTTACGATAAAATTTTGTTTTCGTCAAGTTTGGCATCTTTTTCATCATGCTTACTCTCTTTTTTAGCGATCTCATGGAGGTACCTCGATGAAATCGCTAAAAAAGAGCCTGGCCTGATGAAAAAGATGCCAAACTTGACGAAAACAAAATTTTATCGTCAACTCAAAATGTTATTATTACGAGGAAAGAACAAAGTATTTTTTGATAATTTTTCCGTCTTTTTAGAGAACATTCTAACTTTTTATTAAAAAAAGAACTTGTTTCTATTTGTAACATCGCAACTACTAAATAACAAAATTTTAGCACGTTTTTTTTTTTTTTTTGTATGACAGGCATTAATTTTGAAAATCTTGCAAAAATAAAAATAATTGTCGGATTTTAATGAAACTTTCAGAAACTACTATTCACTCACAAATGGTGGACATTTATGTTTTCCTTTTTTAAAAAAGTCATGGCAAAAATATTTATTACCCCAACCAATTAATTTTATGAAAATAAACTCGAAATTCATTACTGTGTACAAAAAAGCACAAGGCTTTGAGGAAAGCAATCATGTTTGTTTTTTTTAATCAGACCACCTCTATCAGAAAATCAGCTATGAATTGTAGCATAACTCAATAAGTTAACTAACATTAACAGTAAAAATAAATGGAATGAAAACTTGATATTTTGTCAGTTAAAGTAGAAAAGAAAGAGCTCCGTTGTGGAAAAAATAAAAACTTTGGGCATCGACTACCTGCACGTTTTCTTTGAATAATACACTAAGTCACTAAAAAACAAGTCAAAATTCTTAATCATTCTGTCATAGTTATCACCTTTCTACAAAGCAATTTACTTATAAATATGTCGTCTCCATAACTGGGTTTTCTCTAAATTTTCAACTTTTAAAAAAAATTTCTTTCTTACAAGTAAGGTTAAAAAAGAAAATATTAGTGAGAAAAAAAACCCCCAAAACAACGCAAGTAAAATTATCGATACCCACATACAAAAATCAAAACGTAAATAAAAAAAAAAAAAACTTTTTAGTGTTGATATTGACTACTCAAATACGTGTAGGTAGCGTAGTAATTGTAAAATAACCTAACCACAAATCTAAATAACATACACTTGAACTGGTTAAAAAAAAAGAACACAAAAAGTAAATTCTGTCCTTTCCTTACGTTTTTGTAAAAACTTTGAAATGCTCGTGTACATTTCTTTGTTGTTTTTTTTGTTTTTTTTTTTTTTTACTAAAATTTTCCAATTACCTTGTTTACACGTATTTTTATGATCAATTTCAAGGGATGAAAATAATTTTCTAAATGTTCCCTTAAAACATTCCGGATATCATTAACGGTAACCGATTAAAACAGCTTTATACATTTCACTTACGATAGGTCTATTTTCTTTTTCATGCAAGAACAAATTTTCACCTATTGCAGAAGACCATGTGGAGCTCAAGCGGTGAAACGTTGTAAATGTCCTGTATGAAAATGAAGTTCTCGTTATTAGCTTGAAATTTAAATGTAAAATTAAGAACTTTGCCTGTAAGGATTTTATAATGTTAGTGAAACATTTTTTATGGTTTAAGTTTCAAATCAGCCATTTAAGTACTTTATTGTTAAGTTAAAGTTTTAAATAGTTCACTCAACGTTAAAAGTTAGGTGAAAAACTAAGGAAGGAGTAATGTCGGAGTTAGCTCCTCCGCAGTTCTTTAATCCTTCAACAGGGGTCCCTCCCCCCTGGCTATAAATACTGGCTGACCCCCCCTCTCTCTCTCTTTTCGACACGATTTTGTTTAGTTTCTTGTAAATAGTTATTTGTCTCATATTGTAATTACTCATTGGGGTTATTTTAAATTGTTATTTTACCCCCCCCCCCTACAAACGATAAATTGTACATATGGGGTCTAGTTAGTATTTTCATAGAGTCATTGAGGTATTATGGTGGGTGTGGTAAGAAAGGTAAGTAAGAATGTGTTGTTTTGGTGCAAGAAATATTGTTAGTATGATTGGGTCAGCGTTTGTGGCTAGCTAAGTTTAAAAGTTAAGACAGAAGACCGACATTTTCCCCATTCCCCACTTCGGCCTTGTGCCACATTTTCTGTTAATACAGAAATAAATAATCTTTTTTTGACTTAGGCCTTGGGCCGCCACCTCGCGCGGAGGTGTTGTAAAATCTCTCTTTTCAACGAACTCCAATATGTGACCTCTCACAGATAGAGCGTGTCTCAAATTATGGGAACACGCTAAGAACAATACACGTACGTACGAACACTCACAACACACACATAATTTCTCCATACAAACATGTAACTGTTCATGTCTTTGTGTAACTTGTTATTAATATATATTTGTTTACCCATATATATCGGTCTTGTTTGTTTTCTTTGTCTTCTTTGGACTTAATTAAAGTCCAACATTCCCATGTAGCTGGACCGGCCAGCAGGAAAGTTTAACCTTCTGATATATCTTCACCCGCAC
This sequence comes from Acanthosepion esculentum, assembly GCA_964036315.1. Classification (NCBI taxonomy): domain Eukaryota; kingdom Metazoa; phylum Mollusca; class Cephalopoda; order Sepiida; family Sepiidae; genus Acanthosepion; species Acanthosepion esculentum. Next base: position 74,468,924 of record OZ038495.1, read on the forward strand.
GGTCCACTACAGTAAGAAAAAGAAAAGGAAAAAGAACCAACATACCTACAACATACGAAGAAATTCCGAAATGTGGTAGAAGGACAAACATTTTTTTAGTAAGTTTTGGGCATTTTTTCATCATGTATGCTCATTTTTTTAGCGAATCTTTGGAGGTACCCACTTCTTGATGACGTTTGTGGGGGTTGATGATCATTGATTATTGCAGTGTTTCTCAACCTTTTAAAGCAAAGGCAAACCTAGGTCAGTTAACGCGCATGCGTGATACATGCATGACGAAGCAGATTTTTTCCCGCAGTAGGTTGCCATTTCTTTCTGTGGTAGACCAGTTGCTATCCAAGGCTATAGAACCCGGTCTGTCCTGCTATACCCATAGCTGGGTGGAAAGAAGAGGATTCATACCCTTCCCAAGGGTATTAGCACGTAAATGAATATTTTTAAAGAGTTATACTAACAATTGTAGGGTGATTACATGTGGTTATCTTTGGATAACACCCTTAATCCAAATATACCATTTTTGGCCTTTTAAAAATGCATGCAAAGATAATTCGTACAATATATATTACTTAAAATAAAATATACAATATTTAAAGAGTTCATAAGTTCATACCAAAGAGTTTTTGTGTTAAACGTCTAAGTCCTTTATATAGAGAGAAAGAGAGAGAGAGAAAGAATATAAATATTTTATTTTCTTGTAATAAAAAAATATATGTTAAATTTCGTGTAATTTTTATGACTCAAGCGGCGAAGCGCCAAGATCTTGTGAATGTACTTTTTTTGTAATATTCGGAAGGGGTTTTTACATATATTGGCCAATAGGAATCAAGTTTTTTTTCTAGCATCTAAAAATTGTGGCTGGAGCCGAATTTTATGACCTCATTGAGAATAAAAAGAACTGCTATCAACAGTTGACGGAGAAGAAAGTTGAAAAGAAAACGACTGCTCAGATTTGTTTTAAAATTGTTAATGAGGTTGTTAGTGAGGTTGCGTTTTTAGTGAGAGCACATACATTTAAATTTGCAAAAACACAAGGAAAGAAGAACAAGAGATCAAATTGCATTCAACAATAAAATATATATTGAAAATCAACGAGCACAAGAATTGTGCTTATGTATTTAGGGAGAGAAAAGTAGCTTCCTTTACACTGATATCTGATACAAGATAGGAATAATGTACTTAAGAATTTTCTTGTTGAAATGTTCAGAGTTCAGTGAACAAATAAGATTTGAATTCAAGAATGAAAAGTTTGTACAAAAAGGATAATAGAATTTGGTTTGTGACTTGACTTGTGACAGACAGTTTACAGTGTAGTGTAATGGTAGTTCTGTGTCTGTGTGTGCGTGAGTAGAAGAATGTAGATACGGGTGCGTTGCTGAGTTCTGCTGATTTATTGTTCTACTACCTTATTTCTGGAGTACGAACTATTTAAATAGTTTTTGGGTAGGCTCCAGAGAGAAGCGGGAAAAATATCGAAAGGAATATCTAAAATACACGATTGGATAAAAATTGACCAATCACTGATTTTTTTACAAAACCAAGTTAGACAAAGTCATGACAGAAAATTTTGTGTGGATACTGCGATAGGTAAATTGTCCTGTTGTAAACAGTACTTATTTTCTAACCAATTATAACTGAGTATTTTGTGGGCGTAGTAAATCGGAGTAGTCACTACAACATCACATAAAAGGACATCCAGTGAAAGGTTATAAATCTAACAGATCCAAGGCAGATTCGTACGACAAATTTCACATCCTAGCCTACAAGATTTTGCCTACGTCAAAACCCATTCGAGCTGAGAGGTCCTTTACAGAACCGTTACAACAGAGGTTGGTGTCATTTAAAAGATTATGCCTTGTGCCATATTGTATATCCTCTTACTCCGAGTTTTCCCTTATTTTTCTATTTTTGAATGGATATATTTTGCATACGTTGGTCTTATCAACATTCTGGTGACTTGTATTTTTCCCTGTTTATATCTTAACAAAAATGTTACTGTAGTGTAGCTTAATTATATATATATATATATATATATATATATATATATATATATATATATATATATATATATATAAGAGAGAGGGAGAGAGAGATTTTAAATGTGTATGTAAGCATCTCGTTGATAGCAGTATTCCTTTCGACTCTCTGTGGGATTTTTAGTTGTCCGAAAGTGTAGGCATGGGAAAACGGACGAAATTATTCCATCGATGTTCCTTTCCTGGTTGCCCTGGTGATTTTTCACTTTTTTCAGGACAAAGGAATTCATTTCAGAATTGTTTCTTGATTTCTGATTGGTTTTTGTTTTTATATCTTTATGGCAAAACAAAATGGTTTGCCAACCTTTTAGTTTTCTATTTTTGAAATAGTGAACTTTTTATTTTTTATTACTATACACCCTTTCCTCCCTAGTAAATGGAGTTTGTAACAATTATTTGTCCACTGTGATATTAAGCGTATGGCGGCAGAACAAAGAAGAAGCAACGAAGGTTTAAAGAATTGTATTAACATAAAATACAACAATGATAAATCGGTGTAAATGTCTCTCATTGAAAAAGGAGGTAAGTGGAGTTGTAAAAGGCGTCCGTTGAGACGTACGGAAGGAGAGGGAGGAAGAGTTGTAACTTACTGGGGCGGCGGCCTTTGGCGACCTCCTTGGAGATGGGAGGTCGCTTTCCGACGAAATCTGTGAACCCAGACCAAGATGCCGTTCAACTACCGAAAATATCCACTTGATGGGCTTTTATGTCCTTTCTTAGGCTCAAATCGGCTCCGGTTTTTATTTTGTTTCTTTAGGCGGGAGTGGGTGCCATTGGATGGCACCATTGTATTGATTATTTTTTCTTTGAGTGTGTAAGTAAAAATGGAAGTTATGTGCGAAGCCGCGCAAGGTTTCGCACATACCTTCCATTTTTACTTACACATTCTTACACACTAATTGACGGAATTTTAGTTACGTTTTGGGTGTTCGGAGCGTTCACATCCGGCCAGTGATGGAAATTAGTGTAGAATGAAACAGAAGATCTGGTTTTAGGAAGAATGTAACAGCTCCCCTAGATCTTATTTTGATTCACGGATGGGTTGATGTGATATGGTGCGGTGATACTCTTTTTTTAGGGCATAGTGAAATTTTTAATGTTTCGGTAGCTGACCAAGTGTATGTACTTTGAATTTCTTCTTTTAGAATATCGGGACTGATAACTCTGTGGGATCGCTAGATACGTAGTCTTTATTGTTTACATGGTTGTCAGACGAAGGATGAGGTGCCGAGTCGGGCATCACTTAGAGATTCTGTGGAGTAGGGGGTAAGTTCGTATAAATAAGGTGGTCAGGCCGAGGTACAAGGCGACGTACGTGAGTGCGGTGGGCCCAACTACTTTCGTCATGACCGTTTGCAATTTGGAGTACCATGTTCGTCTTGATGACATGGAAACCATGTTTCCAAGGCAGATGTGATATGTGGTCTGTGGCTGAATGACGTCTGTGGAGTAAGACCTTATCTCCGATATATATCGGATCTTTATAGATGAGCCGTTTCAGATGTTTGTTCGTGTTGTGGTCGGCCTCATTGTTTGCTGGGGCGACGTGTTGGTGAACTGGTTGCAGCAACGCGTTTATCAGCATGTCGTAGGCACCGGTGTTGTCATTGAGCATGATTCAGAAGATCTGACCTTAGGAAGAATGTAACAAATGTTAGAGTTAGTGTTATTTAATCTTTGTTTGAATCCATAACTTTAATTAATAATAAAAGTGTTGTGCCGTGTATAATGCTAAGAAGAATTATTCACCTGTTCTAGTTGGTGTCAGTTTATATATATATGAGCTACCTGTTCATATGCAAATTATACTAATTTGCATATCACCACATCTCCCTATAACGGAGGGGCCTTATGCCGCGAGTACTTCTTGTGCCCTCCTGAACATCTTCCCCTATCTCTCTCCTTTCCCTTGGAGATCTAGATCTATCACGTCTATGATCAAACTGTTCCTCTTGCATGCTCTGGTCTTCTTCTAACTCGTCCCATTCTACTTCTTCCTCCGCAGTTTCACTCTGCATTAACTCTTCTGTTACATCAATAATGGGCATCTCTGAAGGCATTTCCTCATCCGATTCTTCTCCTTGGGATCTTATTTGGTCAGCATGAACTAGAACACTGTTCCCATTTTCTTTATTTAATATTGCAGTATTATGTCCTTTCTGCATAATAAATTCGGCCGACTCGGGTTGCATATTCCTATTTCTTTTGTACCACATCTTTTGATTTGTGGCATATGACAGTCAAAGGGGATCTTAATTGTCTGCCCATTCTTTCCGGCCTGCCCGCATGCGGAATTGTTCTGTAACTTAATAATAGTCTTGGTAGGAAAGCATCGATTTCCTCCTTCTGTTGCAAGCATGCTTTTATGCCCTTCTTTACCGTCTGGACCATCCTTTCCGCTGTCCCATTACTTTGAGGGTGGTAGGGAGGGGTCTTGTAAGGTCTACATCCTATTTTTCTTGCAAATCAATATCTGCAAATTCTGGTGCGTTATCGGTCACCAATGTTCTCGGTATCCCATTTCTCGAAAATATTACTCTTAATATTTGTTTTACGGTGGTACTTTTTTTATCAGGTACTCTCACCACTTCAGGCCAACCTGAATATGCGTCTACTAATATTAATAATAATCCTATCCCATTGACATAGGCATGGTCCATGTGTACTCTGCTCCATGGTTCCACTTCTCGAGGCCACACATGTATTTTCTTTTGCTTGAAATTCCTGAGTTCTGTGCATTTTTTGCATCTTTTTACGTAGTCTTCTACGTCTCTTGAGAACCCCGGCCACCACGCTTCCAATTTTAATCTTCTTTGCGTAGCTGCCACTCCACAATGTACGTCATCGTGTACACTTTTTATAACCTGTCTCCTCTGTGTTTCTGGGGGAACTACCAAGTCTCCATTACATATTACCCCGTTTTCTATCGTCATTTTATGTCTGATTTCTTTGAATGGTCTTTCAGCCATTGAACAATTTCCCCAACGATTCTGTTTTATCCTCGACATTATTCTATTTAACACTGGGTCATTTGTAGTTTCAGTAGCCATTTTATCTACAGATATTACATCGGTTTCTACAAGGTGCAAGAATGTGTCTTCAAATTCCTCGTCGTTTTTGTCCTTCTCCTCTATATAAAACCTCAATCTAGATAAGGCATCAACGTGCGGTATCGTATTCCCTTTAACATATTCAATGTCAAAGTCGAACGCCATCAGTCTAATCGCCCAACGTAATATTCTGGACGTTGTAACTTTCGGTAGTTCTTTTCTTGGGTTGAAAATAAATTCCAGTGGTCTGTGATCACTTTTCAACAAGAATTTTTTCCCCATCAAAAACTGTCTTGCTCTATCCGTTGTCCACACTATGGCTAGTGCCTCCCTTTCTATATTCGAATAATTGTGTTCAGTCGTTGTTAATCTCCATGATAAGTACATTATGGGATGACCCTCTTGTGACAAGATACCAGATATGGACTGCTCACTGGCGTCAGTAGTTAGAGTTATGTCCTTAGGGTCAAAAATTTGTACTATTGGCTTTTTTGCCAGAATTTGTTTTAAGTTTTCAAAGGCTTTCTGTTGGCGTTCTAACCAAATGAATTCCACATTTTTTTTTCTTAACTTCGCTAATGGTTCTGTCAACTCATTATATTTTGGTACGTATTTTCTATAAAAATTTACCAAACCTAAAAAGGACTCCAACTCTTTTTTATTTTTCGGTGTAGCCACTTTTAAAATTTTCTCTATTAGTACTTTATCTGGAGAGATCCCTTCCTTTGATATTGAGTAACCCAAAAATGATATTTCATTACTGTTGGTTACACACTTTTGTATTTATTGTCATACCAGCGTCTCTTAGCCGGTTCAGTATATTTTCAGTTTTTTTCTTTAAATCATCTTCATTTAAATCTCCAACACATATATCGTCTTGATAACAGATGGTATTTTCAACATTCCCTATTACTTTTTCAATAGCTTTTTGAAAAATTGCACTTGCCGTTTTTATGCCATACGGCATCCTTTTCCACCTTAACAGGCCTATAGGTGTGTTTATGGTCGTCACTTCTTCAAAATTTTCATTTATCGGTATTTGCTGGTAAGCTGATTTTAGGTCTATCTTCGAAAATACTTTCATTCCAGCAAGTTTATGTAAAGCTACTTCCACATTCGGAATAGGGTACGAGTCGGCGCAGACTTTATGGTTCACCCCTATTTTATAATCTCCACAAATTCTCAGGTCCCCATCTTTTTTTTTCAATACGACAATGGGTGATGTCCATTTACTTCCTCCTGGAGGGGCCGGTTCTAGTAAGTCTTCCTTTATTAATTTTCGCAATTTAGCTATTACCAACGGTAATAAATGCACTGGTATTTTTCTCGCTTCATGGTAGGGGGGGGGGACATTTTCTTTTAATTTCAGGCTAGCTTCATAATTTTTTAATTTTCCTGTTTTTTCAATTTCCATCTCATTAATCAACTTCGTTGAATTTATTTTTAATACGTCATTCCCCAGTAGTCCATGCGTTTTTCGGCAATTTGTAACTATAATGGGTACTATTTCATATTTTCTTTTAGTTCTATTGAACCTTCAAAGTAACCCATAATTGCTATAATCGAGCCATCAAACTGACGCAATTGTATGTTGCTTTTTTTTAAAAACGGTTTTCCCATTTTTTCCCCACAAATTTCTGGGTACTATCGTGACTTCACTACCTGTGTCGATTTGCATTTCAACAACACAGTCGTTGATTTTCATTTTTATATCTCCGTTCTTAGATCCATTATTTTGTATATTATCATTTTTTACATTAAAAATCTGTCTATTTTCATCCTCTATTCTTTCCACATTTTTCGTCTTACATACTTCTTTGAAGTGATTTTTTTTTAAACACTTTGAACATGTTTTTCCATAGGCTGGGCATTTTTCTTTTTTCATTTCATGAATTTTTCCACAGTACGCACAATTTTTTCTTTTTGTTTGTACCGTATATGTTTCGGCCATTATTTCTTCGTAGGATTTATTTTTATTTTGGTTGTAGGTATGTATTAATTCCTGCTGTTGTATAAATTCTAGACACATATTCAAGGGCATGTTTGTAAGTTGTAACTGTTCCATTAACTTATATCTATGTGCTGAATTATGCATACCTTCAATTAATCTTAGTTGGATTAATTCTTCTTCCGTTGTCTGCTCTCCTGTTCCTAGTTTTTCGAATTCACAGTATTTACTCGCACTTCTTAACCGGTGTAAATATTTTACTATTGGTTCATCCACTTCCTGCTTCATTGCCATAAACTTGGTCCTTTCTGCAATCACCAGTCTTTTCTTTGGCCTCATGTTTCCCTTGATAACCTGGCTTATTTCTTCGAAAGTCATTTCTTCTAGTTCTCGAGGGTACACCATTGTAGCAACCTTCATAATCGCTTCACAACCAGCGGTAGCCATGAACAAGTCGGTGATTTCATTTTCCCCATCTCTATTTTTGTTGTCTTTCAACTTTTTACATCTCGCATTAGCAGCGAAGCAACGAATCCATGTATCTACGTATTCTGGGTCTTCAAGGACCAAAGAGAATCCTATCGGCGACGCCATTGTTGTGTCGTGTATAATGCTAAGAAGAATTATTCACCTGTTCTAGTTGGTGTCAGTTTATATATATATATGAGCTACCTGCTCATATGCAAATTATACTAATTTGCATATCACCACAAAAAGTATGTGTTTTCCTTTTTACATTTAATCCTTCTTCCAGATTCGGTTTTGACCATTTTACTTTTTTGTTCATGGTCATTAGTTCCTTTTGAATTCGAGAGAGTGTTATTTCTTTCTGGTTGGTATTCAACGGAACTTCTATCGATCTTAATTTCCGGAATTAATGCAGGTTTCAACCTATCAACTAATACGGTATTATTCACATAGAAATTTTTAAAGCAAAAATTTGACTGCAATGTAATACCCTAAATGGACCTGTAGTGGACCGGCCATGTGAGAATGGAAGAAGTAGAGAAGATGAATTATCTCTGGCCGGTCCAGCCACATTAAAATGTTGGACCTTAATGGAGTCCAAAGAAACAAACAAGACAGATATATGTGTATGCGAACAAATATATATTAACAAATAGGTTAAAACAGATTGATACACGAATTACAAATACCTCATTTAAAACATGAAATAAAACGTTTACTGTCTGTGTGGAAAGTTATTGTGTGTGTGTTTGAGTTGGAATGTCCGTACGGTTGTGACATTTTGTTTTAGCGTATTCCCTGAACATGGGAAACGCTGGTTGTGTGTGAGAGTTCACATACTGGAGATGTTAAGAAAAGGTTTTTTGTACCTCGCACCACGTGCGACGGTTGACGGCCTCGAGCGAGGCAAGTTGGCCGCCCGTGGGCGCAGCCGTGGAAAGAGCTGTGGAAAGAGAGAGAGAGGCGAAAGGTCAGCCCGTATTTATACTCCCGGGAGAGAGTGACCCCTGGTGAAGCGTTAAGAAAATGAAGGGGAGCTAACTGCGACAGACCCGTGTACGGAGCTTCTAGAAGTTTTCGCATTCTGTCAGTTCGCAGCCACACATATTTACTAGTTTTTGAGTCATTGGAGACATACGAATTCGGTAAAGACTGTTAGATAATTTGACTCAAATTTCTGCATCTCTTTAGCCAAATTCCTTACTTGTAAATTTGTTATTTGAGTGTCCTCCTTGTCTTTGTTTGTATCTATTAATATTTGAGGGACTTATGCATTAACTCCTATTACAAAAGTAAATGGCAAGTAAATCGATTCATTCCGAGTAGGACAATAAGTAGAGCCGATAACCACGATTCCTTCCAGGCAATAATTGTAGTTTTTAAAAACCGATGTACACGTTCAATTAATCTATTTGTCTGTGGATGGTAGAATGTCGTTCCCAGCCTGTGGAACATATTATCTTCGGGAGTTCTTAAAACAATTCCGATTCGAACTGATTACCTCTGTCTGTAACAGCATGGAGGGGGACTCCGAATGTGGATATCCACGTGTTGATGAAAGCTATTGAAGTTGAAATTTCCGTCAAAGGACATAATTCAAATCAACAAATATCAAGACAAACAAAATGTCTGCCAATAAAGTGACTGATCGTAATCTAGAGCAGTAAATATTGAAACAGAAGTTATATAAGTTCATAATTCTTATCAGAGGTCAACTCAGAGTTTCATCTCAATTTCTCACTCATCAATATTTGGATATTATTGATTGTATCAACTATCACATAGACATATATAAACATATGAATATATAATATCACATTGAGTGTTGGTGTTAATAAAATGGTGCTTGATGCAATATAGTCAGTCAGTAATGTGCCATGCGTGATACACGCTTAGGCGATCATCTTCATTGAGTATTCTAGAGATGTTCTCATTTTGCTCTTAAGATCAATGTAGATAAATGTATCTTTGGAACCGACAGCTTACAATTCCTCGGGTACACCATCGACCAAGCCGCCCTACACGCAAGCCACCAATCTGTCACTGGGTGGTATGTCACTAGGGTTTACCGTTGGTAGCCCGCTGTCGGACCGCCGAGAGTGTTCCTCTCAGCAATGCTACCACTGGTGGATCGCTAGAGGCCCACTAGTGGCTTGCGTTTTGGGCAGTATTACCCCAGTGCCGACAAGAATCGAGGCAATACAAAACTTTCCTCCACCAACCACAATGAGACAACTTCACTGATTCCTGGGACTAGTAGGATATTATAGACGGCTTATCCCTAATTGTTAATTACCCCTAACAAACATTCTGCGGGATCAGAAAAGAATCAAGACATGACACCACAAAAAGGTGCACTCGACGCTTACCACACAGCAAAAACTGCGTTGGAAAATTACACCAAATTATCATACACCAGCGTTGACGAAAGCACAACATTAACACTCACCACTGATTCATCTAACATAGCAATATGTGCGAGTACTACACCAAGAGTATAACTCTGTAAAAAACCGTATTTCTTTTTTCTCTGATTAAATACAGCAGGTTTTGTAGAGAATTGTAAGAGATCAAACGTTACCGACAGTGTGAAACTTCATAATTTACACTGATTACAAGCAATTATTACACATAATGGAAATATGCAAATGAGATAAGGCACTTAGACTACATCTCCCAATATTCTGCAGACATACGACACGTAAAGGGTAGTGACAACATAATTTCTGACACACTTTCACGCGCAGGCGTTAATTCTATAATACAAGACATTAAAATTAGTTCAATACCCATTGCCATTCAGTAACAAAATGTTGTACTGCGATACCACAATAGGATGTTTATACATAACCTCTTAATCTCAAACAAAGGATATTTACACATCTCCATGAACCGTCTAACTCGAGCAAGCGTTACATCAGCGATCGTTTCGTTTGGCCAAACATGGTGTCTCATATCAAAAACCCAATAACATATTTGCATTGTGAATGGAGCAATGTACACAAACACAAGAACAACTGTGGGGACCTTTGCAACGGCATTTGAAGCCACAAATAATCATATTGTTTCCCTAAATCTGCAGAATACAAATATATCACAAAACAGCGAAAGAATTGACACAATTATTACAAAACAAAAACAATTCAAACTAAACAAAACACAACACTTAAAACCAAATCCGTACGATGATAGGAGAAAATGCCCTGCTTTCGGATCAATATGTAGATCTTGTGGCAAAATAAACCACTGGGAGAAATTGTGTAGAGCCCCGACAAAGAAACAAAATAAAAATAAAATCCACTATATTGAATACGATGAATCGGAAGATAACCCAAGATAAAATTCATTTACAAGAAATGACAGAAAAAAAAAGAATAACACAATAGAAAAGAACTACGCACAACACTCCAAATAAAGAAGCTAATACGTAAGCCTACAAAAATAAACGTAAAAATAAAACTAGACACTGGAGCACTGAGCAACATTATTCCACTAAGAATATACAAGAAGATTTTCCCCGAAAAAAATAAAAAAGAATGTATACTCGAAAACAGGTGTACTAGAAACAACTGACACTATATTAACAGTGTATGGGGGAAGTGAAATTTAACAACTTGGCAAAACATAAATAATAGGATCACATAAAGGGAAAAACATCAGCTGCACTTTTTGGTGACAGACTCTGAAGGATCAGCAATCCTTGGACTAAACAGCTGTGAAAAGTTAAAAATAATCATAGTAAACCACAGCATAAACAACTCCAAGCGAATAAAGAAAGAAACTCCACCATAACAACGACCTCACATTAAAAACAAAACACGCTTAATATCAATGTATCCAGAATGTTTCGACGACACTGTCGGATGTTTTGAAGATTTTGAATATCACATAGACGCGAACTTAACGATCAAACCTGTGGTCCATGCTCCAAGAAAGATTCCTCTAGAGCTCACAGAGAGAGGAACTTAAAATGGAAAAATAAAATAATCGAAAAGGGAAACGAATAGATTGACTGGGTAAACTCTATGGTTGTCAGAGAAAATTCCAATGGCCGATTAAGGATCTGCCTAGATCCCAAAAATTTAAACCGAGCCATAAAAAGAAGGCATTACCCAAAACCAACACTAGAGGACATCAAACCGGAACTTTCAGTATGCAAACATTTTTAGCAAGCTAGATGCTAAGAATGGATACTGGAATATCAAACACAATAAAGAATTCACTCTCCTCACTACATTCAATTTCACATTTGGGCGATATAAATTTCTGCGACTCCCAGAGACGCTATAGGAATTGCAGACGGCATACATATTTATGGCAGAAATGAAAAGGAACACGACCTTCACTTTTACGAAGCAATGGAGAATACCCAGAAATCTGGTATCAAACTGAATGTTGATAAATACATTAGTAAGGAAGAGGGATATAGGTTTTTTTTGGATATTATACACACCCACATGAATTAGACCAGATCCAGAAAAGGTCACAGCAATATCAAAGATGAAGGCACCGAAAGATAAAAAGGAACTTGTAGCTTCTTTGGTATGATCCAGTATATGAGTTATTTCATACCAAAGATACCTGACCATATGTCTAACACAAGAGAACTAATGAAGGAATATGTATGTTTTCAATGGACAGCTTCCCATAAGTGAGATTTTGATAGACTGAAAGAACTATTATGCAAAGAAACAGAGCTCCACTACTATGATAGGAAAAAGCCAGGAATACTGCAGGTAGATGCATCTAGCATAGACTTAGGAGCAGCATTAGTGCAGGAAGGAAGAACAAGAGCATTTGCGTAAAAGGCACTAATTTCAGTAGAAACCAGATATGCAAACATCGAAAAAAAATTACTGACGGTGGTATACGGATGCGAGAAAATTCACAACTACCTATATGGCTGAAAATTTATAGTAGAAAGAGATCACCACCCATTCATAAAAAGAATCTACACAAGGCTCCAGCCAGAGTACAACGTCTACTCCTACGACTACAAGCATACTACGACTTTACTTTGACTTATAAACCAGGGAAATAAATGGTGATAGCTGATGCCCTATTGCGCCTATATGGAAACGATAAATACAAAATAAAGATATGGGCATCAAATACACCAGACTGTTAGCGTCACCACCAACAAATTAGAACAAATCAGAGGCAAGTAAAGAACAAGAAGTACAAATTCTCTCACAAGTTACACAAGGGTAGCCAGAAAAACAACACCAGAGATATCCAGCCATACACCAATACTGGTCTATCAGAGATGACATATTAGAAAATGGTGTTGGCTAGATCAAGAATAATAATACCCAAAACACTACAACCAGGAATCCTCCAGAAAATACACGAAGGCCACATGGGTACAGAATGATGCAAACTGATGGCAAAATCTGCAGTTTATTGGATCGGTATATACAAAGACATAGAAAACACAGTCTCAAAATATCACACAAGCCATCAATACCAGAATACACAATAAAAAGAAGAAATTATATCTCCTGACATACCAAGTAGACCTTCACACACAGTAGGCGCAGGCCTGTTTATAATAGACCAAGAATGGGATCTAATCATAGTCTGCTAGTATTCAAAATTCCCAATAGTCCTGAAATTAAAAAACACAAATAGAGGAGATAATGTCAAAAAAAGGAATACCCGAGAAACTTATATGTGACAATGGCGTCCAATTCACGTCAAGGGAGATCGGAAGAATAGCGGAGGAATATGGATTCCAAATCAAAATATCATCCCCACATTATTCCAGAGGACACGGACTCATTGAGAAACATGTCCAAACAATGAAGAAAATCCTTATAAAATGCAAGAAAACGGACTTTAAGAGCGACATCATTCAAGGCAGATATGAAGTCCCCAGCAGAACGGCTGAATTCCAGAAAATACAAAACCACACTACCCAGTAAGATCAATCCCCCAATAGATCAGGAGGAAACTAGAAGAAAACTAGCCACTAATCAAGACAGAGGTAAACAATACAATAAGCATGCACTCTCCCAACTTGAATTATTCAAAGGACAACATATTCACACACAAGACCCAATAAGGAAAACCTGGAGAACAGCACAAATCATTACCACCGCCAATACCCCGAGATCCTACATCATTAGAACTGAATCCGGAAAACATCTCAGGCGAAACAGAACAGATATTCGACCAACACTAGAACAAACAAGATATAAAAACAAATATTCAGACAACCCCTGTCACAATGAGGAAAGACAACCCCAATCAACAAACAACTACGATTCCCAATTATCGACAGATACACAACAGCAACTACCACATTGTGACACTGAGTTGGATATATGCGCACGCGTGTGTGTGTGTGTGCGCCCGCACATCTGTGTGCGTGTATATATACACCCCCACATCTGTGTGTGCGTGCGCGCGCGCGCACACATATGTGCGAGAAGATTAGTTAGATTTGACCTGGGCATCAAACTTCAAGACCAAATGATTAGATTAGGAATCTAGATAAAAACATATGGCGAAAAGGGTAGATAAGTGTTAAGTACTTGTCAAAATACGACGATAGGAAAAAGACCGGCTCTGGTCAAAACTTAAAAGGGTTTGAATTTAATGTCCCTGAATCGGAGTCAGCTAGGCTAAGAAATATTTTTATGTCCACTTTCTTCAAAGAGAGAAATGGTCATGAAAAAGTTATGGGTTTATTCGTGGGTGTCCCTTGTCCGGAAATGATGAAAGAGGATTCTCCATATATACGGCAGAATCAGCCCAGAGTTATCATCCACAAAAAGTTCACACGCCCTCCCTCCTCTTTTCGTCCTACCCAAGTTTGTAGTTGTGTTTTTCTTTTGCTTGTGAGCCTACCTCTCGCTCGATCCACCGCACAGAAATTCTACGACGTGGGGTCTATATCTTTGTGCAACGAGTTGCAGAGGTGGGTAGTCTCACAACATGACAACAGAGTCGCGGCCCGTCACGTAGAGCGCTGCTGCTACCGCCACCATGACCTTCACCGCCACCATTCAACATGACCGCACCTCTTAACGACCATTGACACTCCCAGGTTTGACTAACCACCTCGGTTATCCAGCTTCGACTCAAAAATATCTCAACTTCGACCCCATCCAGCGACAAACCTTCATCGTCGACGACTGACTTGATAACACCTCAACGGCAAATCAAATACCGCAAACAAGCAACTCTGACCCGCGCAGCCAAGCGACTCCCACTCCGCAACCAAGCTGCCACTGCAAACAGCAACTCCGACTCCACAAACAAACGACTCCGCAAGCATGTAACCCACTCGATCCACCAACGTGACGCCAATCCGACGTCACCCCGGTTCAACACAACAGATCTACCAAATAAACGACTTACAACCGTAATCTTGATCAACCGAACGTGCACCAACCGTATTCTGTGACCTCACACGAAACCCACACAAGAATTAGGTCAACTCCCGGCGTTACCCTTACACCCGACCACCATCCTGACGACCGGCCACTGTACGACATGCCAACAATAGATGTTATTCAAATCTAATGCTCCTTATTCCTTTCTCTCGCTACCAAACGCTTAATATAACAGTGGGTTCTTAGGGAAAATAATTTCTGAGAAATGGTTTTATATAAACTCGGTCAGTCAACCGATATGTGGTGTTATTTATTTGCATAAAGACATGTTCGTCGGTGGTTTCACAAGAACAGTTTTGGGAATTAGTTTTCCGATTTAGGCGAAGTGTGGCTGGTCACGTTCTTTTCGAATAAAGATCTCTAAAGAGCATACATTAATCTTACCTATGCATCATTGGTGTCAGTCAACAGTCTTTAGTCGATACGGTAAGAGACGCTCTTTGGAAGCTACGCCACTTTCGGCAGTGGCGTAACTTTGGCAAACACTGATGGATGCCAGTGACAGAGAAGAGTAATGCGTGTATGGTGGTTAAGAGGTTATCAGTTATGGCTGAGTTTTTTTTATCTTATGACAACGTCCGTTCCCATTGTGGAAAAAGAAAGAGTGTATAGTTTTACATATAACAGAACAATATAGCCTTCTGAAGTCGCCAGCTGGTTACGCAAATATTGCATTTGGCTCTGGTTATTTTACGATGATCGCAGCATTAGAGAATGGACAAAAATTATTTATCGATTCTAGTTTTGTTGATTTTCCATCCGCTTTGAAACGGTCTCTATTATTTGCTATAGACTGATAGGTTGGTCGAACTACGGTTTTGCTTACTTGGCAATTTTAAGTATACATCTATTTTTAGAGATGGTGAAATTTTGGTCTCCTTATTATTTCTTTCTTTTTATATTCCGATTGTGAAAGCTTTCTGATTGGTTGGTAGCCTGGCCATTATCCGTCTGTTTTTAGAGATGGTGAAACTTTGCTCTTCTTCATATTTACTTCTCTATAACCACACGAGATAAGAGTAAGACACTAAGGGAGCAGATCATAGTAGTAGCCGAGAATGAACAATAGAAATTTCATAAACTCAATAAAGTTTTAACTCATCACTATGGCTTTGAAGGAGAGACTTTGCTAGCCAACTTGCTGCGGAAAAGACAGAGCAGACCTGTGCCATTCTCAAAACGGAACTATTCTGTCACTGCGAACGATGATTCTGCTTTCACGTCCTGTTAGCACCACAGGAAAAATGCTTAAAATAATTTCATAACTTTGTCTATGTGCTGTTTCCATTTAGGATGTTGGTGATCATGGCTTCGCAATTTCCCATCCTTTGTAGCTCTTAATGAATTTTGTCTTTTTGTTATCTCTCCTAAACCTTGCTCCACCATCCATTTACTAAATCTCGACAGAAATAGAAAATTATCTGCTTTAAACTTTCAAACTATTGTTGCTTTTATCGATTGTCACTTTTAAACTTTACTAGCAATCAGATGATCCAGCTGATTTATTGCAATTAGTACACTAGAGAACTAGTCAGAGCTTTAGACATGGTTGTTGACAGACGTGTCACAACCAACATACACTTGTTGGTTAAGAACTATACAATCAGGAAGGAAATATATTTTTAAGCCTCACCTTGTCATAAAGGTAAAAAATCTTTTTGAATCAATCACTCTTTGCAAGTACTATGTTTATGTATTGTTCATGTTAATAAAATTGTGAATGTTATTTTCTAAACTTCCTTTTTATTTCTTTTAGTACCTCGTATTATATGTTTGGGAGTGCCTTGAGCTGTTATCTAATAACAACCTAACACTGATATTGCACAAGCATTTCTGATGTTACTACTGTGAATAGCAAGGAAAATAATAAAATGCATCTTACAACTCGAAGTAAACACGGTCACTCTCAAATTACAAATGAAAAGAAAATCCTTGTGAAAATTGGTGATGGCAAAAAATATTCCAAAATAATTATTAGCTAGTTTTAGTAAAAGTGGTTGGAATAGCTAATACTTAAATAGAATGGAATATTACTTGTGTAATACAGAATCGGAAGTATTAAATTAACTTGTCTATATTATTATTATCACACACTGAGAATGTTAAATAAAGAGGAATGTAGACAAAAGAAAGAAAATGCCTGTTATTGAATGCCACAGTTTTCACCTGAGATAGCCATGTGAAGCCATTATCTCTTGAGCTATATAAGTAAAGGGAAAAGCCTGTTCCTTTATAAATGGGTATTTGGATGGTTGGTGAACAAGAGTTCCTGATGTCAGGGAACCATATATCAATGGGAGTAGTTGGGTGAGTTTCTCTAGTACTTTGCCAAAAAGAGGTAGAAGGAACAAATGGTTTGCCTGAGTTCTATAGAAGAGGATTTCCAACAAGCAGGAAAGCAATAAGCTGCAAGGTATTTATTGTAGAGTTTAAAGAAAAACAGGAGCCAGTTCAGGAGCACATTTCTGAAGGACTATTGCAGGGATACCATCAAGTCCACATGCTTTGTGGGTATCCAGTTTAGGGATGATAGTATAAACCATGGACAGAGTTATATGCATATCATTCAATATAAACTCAGTTTTAAGTTGAAAATCACGCAAAGATATTCCAGATGAGACAAGAGTTGAAATGGAAGAAAATTTACACGAAAAATATTTTACTTGATCAGCAGAAGTTGTTGATACCTAAAATTCAGTGATGAGAAGAGGGATAAAAGACTTACTTTTATTTAAAACACTGTTACAGAAATGCCATTAGTCAAGAGAACCAAACTTGTTAGAGGCTATAAGGTGACTCATTTTATCATCAAAGACTTAGCCTATTTAAGGGCACATCTACAATTATTATGAACAGATACAAAGAGGTTTTTGTTGTGATCAGAACTATCACATTGGTACAAGCAGAAAAAGTGATGCCTGCCAGATATCAGTTAAACAGGCAGGTGTTAGCTAATGAGAAGATTGTTGCTTCAACTGGTATTTCTGAGAAGGTACAAAAGCACTAATACCATCTTTTAACTGAAGAAACCTCAGTGTCACAATTATCAATAGGAAGTTTACAAATATCAATTCAAGGGGTATCTCAAAGAAAGCCACAAAATTAATCCCAATCCATATGCTGAGAAAAGAAAAAAAAGTCTTGTGAATAGGAGGATCATGTCTAATAGACAACTCAAATGAAATATCAAGATACTACAGCATGATACGAAATTGCCAAGGCATACCAAAAAAAAAAAAAAAAAAAATATTTTGACATATTCTAACCACAGAATAAATTTCCAATACATAATTTTCCACAAATTCAGAAATGATGAGATCAAATGCCACAAATTGGATTGACAACCTATATTTATTACTCTTCTCCAAAAGGACCACAAAAAAGATTTAGTCTACTCAATGACCATTCAGGTATAAGCAGGTTTATTGTTATATTAGTTTTATTCTATAATATTCACTGCCTGAGAGATGTGTTCATGGTCCCTAAAGAAATTTGTTTTTTTATCTTGGTCAGGGCAAAAATAAAGATACATGTCACAAAGTTTGGCAACTTCAAATTAACATTGATTTTATTCTCATCAATATTCAATTTGTGTTAAAATTTGAAGGAACATCTTGCCACACTGATAAATGAAATTCATGTGTGGAAATCCAAAAGTTAATACAAGCTGGACTGTGATCCAGAATATATGACAAGTAGTCATTTTTCACTGACCCAGCTATTTTCCATTTTCTTTAAAAATCCTGAAACCAGATAATGATTCAATTATCTTTTTACAAAAAATATTTGCTTTTTCTCATTTTACAGCTACATGGGGAGAAAAATTTCTTTATGACCATCTTGTATTCTTCAATGAGCATAGCAATTTCCAAATTTTAACAATTTTGGGTACATAGCAAAATGCACAACCCATGTTGTAAGCACAAATCCATTTGTTACCCTGGTTGGAGCATATAGGTACAATTGGATTATAATGATAAATACATTTAGTATATTAAAAGTTCGAACCTTGAGTTTGATCTGTACCAATTATTTTATTTTTTAAACATCAGTTTTTTGCAAATACTTAAGGAATATGTAGAGGAAATAATGGGTACTACTGAATCAAGCACCAGAATTATCTTTTCCCGTGTGTGAGATGTTTCAAGATAATACTAAAAACATGTTTTTTACCATGGCAACTGCCAGTGTGATGACAATTCTGACAAGAGGGAAATTAAAAAAATATTTTGTGGGAAAAAGAGAGAGTTTATATGGACAGAAGATAAGCCTAGTAAACGGAGAGTAATGAAATTGTGCTTACAAACATGAACATATGAAAAAATTGCCCACCTACAACTCTCTATGCCAATATTGTTTTATTTTGGAAATAAGAGGTCTCTCTTGGTTGGCATATACTATAAACAAGGGAGTATATATATATTTTTAAATATATCATGCTTGTTTTATTGTACCAACATTTTGTTTTGTTGTACTTGGAGCATCATACATATTTGTATATTTCTAAATTAATAGATTTATTTTTAATCCAACATTTTTAATACTTTAAATGTTAGTGGATACCTGTATTTGGGTGAAGGCCCCATTTTTTAAAAAGTGCAATGTCTACCTGCTTTCATACACAAGAAAACTTAATAAAAAAAAAAAATGTGCCCTCAGGTAGGGTTCAAACTGTTTTATAAGAGAAACCATTCTCTGATCCAGTGTGCTTGGCCATGGAGAGAATCACAACCCAGCAAGATTTGATTTACAAAGATGGAAGCATGGTCAAACTCATCTGGAGGGCACAGGTTTTTTAAGCTTTCTTGAGTGTGTAGGCTGATTGATATAAGATACACTGTTTAAAAAAATATGAGGCAACTACTAAAATACAGGTATCCATTAAAAATAACGTTTGAAGTCATAAAATATTTATGTAGGTGTATAAAAGCTAATTTTACATCAAACTTAGTGCTTTGTGAGCAACACTCGGCACATTTGTGCACGAGAAAAATTTTAGCGAGACATAAGATTTCCTAGTTCTTCATTTCGTCATTAAATTTATGAAAATTTTGAAATTTTAAAATGTCACAATTTCTTAAACACTAACCATTGTAGCTTAAAAAATTTTTACAAAATGAATAAGTGAAAATTACTGTTGACAAGTAGTACTTTAATTTAAAAAAAAAAACATAAGTCTTGTAAATGCCAATGTCAAATAAGTAAAAAGGATGATTCCACATTTTAGCAAAGAGAATATTTTAAGAAATACTAAGTTTAATAGTATTAAAGATCAAACATTGGCTTAATGAAAATGTTGCACATGAAGGTGTGGTTAAAATATATATTGCTGCAAAATAGATCAGAGGGCTTTATCCAAAAGAGGGAAGTAAACAAAAAAAAAAAAAAACAGACTATGGATTGAAGAATACTGTTATTCAATTCCAAAACAATGAAGCTACGTTTTACAGGGAATTCAACAGAGAAAAAATATGCAGGAAAAATATTTGGAGTGAAACACAAAATCACATAATAGTAGGAAAAAGAATTTTTCAATATCTATCTGTATCTCTCAGATGAGGCATTATGATTATTTACATTATTTGGACTGTTATCCTCATCTTTATTACCATATTCATGTTTTGGCCATTATACGCTCTGGCCTTCTTCAGGTGATTGGAATTTCGAACAGAATAATTTATATGAGTTTAGTGTTGGTTAGATACAGTGACTAGACCCAAAGAGTTGTGAGTTCAATGCCAGGCTACAGAAATGATGAACCAAAAACTTGGAGAGTTAAATGGAAAATACTGAGACATCCAGAAAAGGCATGGCATGCAGAACTAGAACAATCTACCCCAGTGGATGAAATAAAGGGTTCAGTTCGAATCACCTGAAAAAGACCAGAGCATGCAACAGCCAAAATGTTGTGAACATGGAAATGAAGATGCGGATAACAGTCTGAATAATGTAAATAAAAGACTTCTTGTATTAGAAGGGAGAGAAAATGAATGAACTAAGTACATCTACTAAACAATATTCAGAAAATAGTAAAAGGAGGATGTATGAATTCAGTTTTAAGAATACTACATATTATAGTATGTGAGCAACAACAAAATTTTAGAGAAAATGGAAACAAAATGGACACTTATACTTATCAGAAAGAGTTGAAATTTCTCAGGCACATAATGAGGAAAGAGAGCTTGGAAAATTTGACACACACAAGATATATTGAAGGCAAAAGAGACAGAGTAAAACAGTGCATAACCTACCCAATAAGCTTTTGTAAATGGATGGCAGAACAGGGAATAGGAAAAATAACAAAAAGACAAAATTTACTAAAGAGCTACAAAGGACAGGAAATTGTGAATAGTTATGATTGCTAATGAAGTAATACAGCATATACAAGTTGCTGGGCAAATTTATTCCTAAGCAATTTACTAAACAGCCTGAAGGAATGAAGAGTCCCAGAACAGTTAACCAAATGTAAAACTAGCCAGATCTTCAAAGAGAAAAATACTATGTCAAGCAATTATAGCTTGTCTGCACCTGATACAGAAAATTCTTACAAGGAATTGCTGACCTAAAATTTCTTTAAACCCTTTACCTCCTACCATTCTTTCTACAGCAATCATTTTGTTCAATAATATAAATTTTTGTCAACTCAGCTTCATAGTTGGTTGCTGATTTTATATTCAGACCTGAAAATAGTGAAATATTCAGAAATATCCTAGTTTTTGCTAGTTTAAAAAATAATTAACAGTATTTACCTAACAACTGCTTGTTAAATGATTAAGACAGTAAGATGATATTTCTCAAATTAGCTGACAACCCCACCAAAAAAAAAAAAACTACTTAATAGAGTAAATTTTTCACTTCAAGAAAATCAATTACTATTTAATTAGTTGGATGCATAATTGTATCTTATTTTATTCATGGTGTTTTCACTGATAGGTTCTTTGGCCTGCTTTTAAACAACAAACATATAAAGAAAAGAAAAAATTAACTGCCCACATGAAAAATAAAAACAAAAAACACAACATTGACTTAGAATGAC
The DNA here is from genome assembly GCA_964036315.1 of Acanthosepion esculentum. NCBI lineage: Eukaryota > Metazoa > Mollusca > Cephalopoda > Sepiida > Sepiidae > Acanthosepion > Acanthosepion esculentum. The sequence goes on from OZ038495.1 coordinate 74,490,859, forward strand.
AAGACTGCAGCAGCTGTTCAGATATGACAAAAATAACTTTACTGCATTAGTTCCTTTTTAATCACTAAAATATAAGATTGTAAAAAGCTTAAACTGTTGTATGGAAATGAGTAATTGCCTACAACTTAATGAGAAGTGTATGAAGATGAACAATTGCTTAGTTTAAAGTGAGTCATATGGAAATGAGAGAGTGAGTTATCTTGAATTAAATCAGTGCATTGTGTACTTGAAAATTTAAATATCGCTATGCAAGTTCTGTCATTGATTTCTATATGTAAACAATTAATTTTCATGTTTTTTTCGTTTTTTTTTAAATAAAATATTTCTTAACATAATTAGCAACTTAAAAGCCAAAGATTTGAAACTTCTAAAAAACAAAAATTGAATGAATAAATAAAAATATAAAACAACTATATGCTAGAATAAGAATTTAATAATTTGGGTAGGAACAGACAATGAAACAAATGGTAAGAAATAAAAAATGTTTTTTAAAAGCACATTAAAAAAGGTTTGTATTTCTGAGAAGAGAAAACAATTTTCAAAAATGTGTTACATTGTCTTGCTCATGTTATATTATTTGGGCTGGTCCTGTAATCTTTTACCATTGTGTAGCTGGCTTGTGAGATAAATAAACATAGCAATAAAAAAAAAAGAAAAAAAGAGATCACCATCTTAATTTATAACAGTACATATGAAATTTCCCGTATTCACAATGAAAAGATTAAAAAATTAAATTTAGAGTCTTGGAGAAGATTGAAGTGATTATTTTTCTTTGAATGACAAACCCATGAAAACTGTAACTCATAAAAGACAAACGTAAGGCTAAGTAAATATCCTAATTGTTGTATGATGAAAAATAATTAAAATGTAAAAACAGAAAATGTCAGACAAAGGTTCTCCAACCCAATTGGGTGATTTTCTATGCTAGCAGTGGTGGATGAGACCACTTGTCAGCTCCACTGAAAAAAAAAAAATGTGTCCAGCAAAAGGGATAAGAATAATTTATAGTATATAAGAGATGCAAAGTGAGATTAAGGAAGTTTCAAATATTGAATCCAAATCTGAAATTCCCAGTGCAAAAATGTACCCAACAATTTGTACATTATATCCAGATTTTGATGAGATAGGCCCAATACACAAATATTGTTCTAGAAATTATTTTTGTCCAATGTTAAAAAATATGAGCAGTTTCTTACCTTCATATATTGCAAAACTAGAATTTAGCTGTTACCAATTGAGAAATTTTGAAAATGCACATTGCTTTGATTTAGCAGATTTTTAAGAAAGCTTCAAAAACTTCTAAAAAGCTCCCAAAAGAAACAAGAGTTTACCATATTAAAAATACTTTTTCACAGTATATGTATTTGATACATTTTATTTCTTTAAGTTTTTAATTGAAATAATTCTAAATACACATGTAGCCAAAATTATTTATTTGAGCCTTAATATAATATATAATTTCAATCCTAAAATCTTATTCTTAAATATTTCCTAAGACTATAGAATTTGAACATTAAAAAATATTTGTTTTCATATTTTCTGTTAATTTTGCATAGGACAAAGAAGACAAAGCTTAAAGTAAAATTTAAAATTTGCTGAGACCTTAATACCAAGATAAAAATTACAAATTATTTCATATATGTGAGAGTGCTGAAGACTTCTCATTCCAAACCAGTTTCCAAAATTAATATTCTGATATTTGATCATTTTAGAAAGTGGGTTGGGCCAAAACCTTTTTGGCACCCCTTCATGGGATACAATTCTTCAAGGAATTATAGAAAGACTTTTATAAAGCCTTAAATTTTACTATATTATCATAAATTTTTTTTCAAAAACTTCTTGCTTTGAAAACTTAAAATGTGTACAATTACATAACTTCTGAAGCATAGAATTTTCTTAATCCATACTATTTTCAACCAACGTTTTACTGGCTATTAATACAAAATATATCAGAATGTAATATTTAAAACCATTCAAGTTTAAAAATATTATAAAATGGGGATGATGTTACAAACACTTCAATTGCAAATCATTGTTAAAAACAAAATCTAGGAATAATACTGAAAGTATTTCTTTGAATTTTTATTTTAAACTTGAACCCTAATCAACATTTGATTTTGTTTAATGATTAAAGTTGAATGGTTTGTATAAGAAATACTCAGTCAAACCATATTATTTAATCCCCAAACTATTTATGACTTCTGTTTATTTCAGATTTTAAACAAAAAGAAAACGTACACAATAACAGCTGGTATATTTTTGCACTTTTAATCCCAATTTGCATTTTCTGACTTACTAACATTTTTTGCACTGGGTTCTATCAACTGATTTGATTACTTTAAATATAGTTTTGCAAGGTCCAGGGCTTTTTGTTTTTCTTGCAGCTGATCCTTAAGTTGTTGGATTCGGGCAAGTTGCGGGCTTAGGCCGATATCAAATTTATCTGAAAAGGCACTACTTTTGATTGTGGAGATGATATTAGGGAAAGGTATGTTATTGTCTGTGTTGGAAAGGTGTGGCTGGTTATCATCAGTAGATGAATTGTTGCGTATTCTATTTAAGTGTTTAGCTTGGCTACAAGAGCTTGGAGCAATATTCCTAACATGTAATAATGGCTCTGCATCATCTTCAAAAATAAAATTTCCTGAGTCTTCTATAATAGTTGGGGATGTTAGCTCTTGCTCAGTATCTACTTTTGCATTTTCATCTGCAGGGTTACTTACAGATGACAGTAACTGTGCTTGAGTAGAGATTTCAATTTTGGGGTCTTCTTTCTCAAAAACCAGTAGTTTAGATGCACTTGCAGGCTGGGCTAGAGCTTTTGAATGTTGTTTTTTGTTGGCCGATGTACATTTTCGCTGACTATGAGGGATTCGATTTCCTCGAAGTATGGCTACTGTTTTAACATTAGTAGAATCAGAAGATATGGGATTGGTCACAATTTCATTTTCAGAGATGTTGCAATCAGTATTTTCTTTTAGGTTAGGCTGACTGTTTGGAATATCTTGTTTTGTATCTGCTACTACTGATTTTTCTTCTGTTATGAGATCAGCAATTTTAGATTTGCTCCCAGATGGTAAATTTTCATCTTCAAAACTTCTTATAAGATGTAGAGGTGGTGACTCATTGCTATGAGCTTGTTCATTGTGAATTTTATGCTTGTTTAATTTAGTTGTTCTTGTGCTTGATTTTTTTATCTCTATATTGGCTGGATCTGTTTCTACTTGACTAGGAGCTTCACATAAATAGTTTACCTTCTTCAAATCAGCTTTAGTGGCTTCTGTCTGAGCAACTCTTGATCTTGTGGTCCTAAGCACAGGAAGAGGTGACGAACAGGTAAATTGTAGAGCCTTTTTTGTAGCTCTCTTTTCATTTAGCTGCTTTCTTTTTTTTACTAAAGGAACTATTAATTTTTTATGAGCAGGCTTTAATGCTTTATTATTTCCAGCATCATCATTATTATTAACTAGAGTTTTTGAGTTTCTTTTTTTTCTAATGTCAGGCAATTTTGAACTGTTGAATATTTTTTTAGCTTTTGCCACCATTGTCTCTTCTGGTTTTGCAGACAATGTTGGAGTCCAGGATTTTTTCTTGGGAGATGATGAAGTTTTTAGAATTTTTGTTTTGGTCTTCTTTGACCAATTTTGTTTCTTTTTTTTAGATTTAATAGAGATTGTTTTTGCTTGTCTACTGGAAATATTATGAAAAGCTCTGTGTCTGGCCAGAAAAAGAGGCCTGTTTTTAACAGGCTTTGACTTTTTGCCTCGACTTTTACACTTTTTATAATTAGAGAATTGTTTAGCTTTTTTGATGGCCATCACATTTAGTGTATGGTTTGTGATTCGATGTTTGTTGAATGGCTGACGAGAGATTGTCTTCCAGTTGATATACAAAGTCAATGGGGCATTAAGCACATGTGAACCATTTTTTCTTGCCCGATTCTTTATTCGTGTGGAAACAAAATATTTATATAGTTTCAGTGTGCAACGAGGACTACCAGGGCCAAAAGCTGGGAAGCCAGAAGCAATATTGGTGATGATTTGCTCAATATTTGCTTTTTTAGATTTATCCCAATCAGTTTTATGAAATGTTGAGTCAGTTGTTTTAGTAGAATACTTCATGAAAGATGAGGAAGTAAGAAATTTGTGCTTAGATTTGTGTTCTATTTCTCGAAGCAGGAAGTTTAATGTAGGTGGACGTGAAAAACGATTACTAGTAGAGGGATACTTGGAATGTGTGTCTTGTACCTTGTCTTTAGCCAAAAATGATAAGGATGGTGTTTTTAAAATAGAAGGCTGTTTTGGTTCTGAGGTTTTACAGGGGGATTTTCCTTTGGATGGTCTACCTCTCTTTTTTGGAGAAGTAAGACAACTGACAGAGTCATCAAAGGTTAATTGGAGGTCTGTATCAGTAAGAATAGGTTTGCCATCTGGTGTAAGCATGACAACTCTATCAACTGTTGTTGGTTTATCATACAGATGTTTGGGGTCTCTCAGAGATATTGGTCTCTCAAGAAGTGGAACAGTGATTTTGGTAGAAGTGGTTGATTCTGAAAAGCTCTCTTTGGTTGATTTTGGGGATGATAAAACTTTTCTTGGAAGTGTTTCTTTCATTTTACTCATACGGATTTTCTTTGTAGGTAACTTTTTGGGAGGATTTTTTTGATGAGAAGGTCGTCCACGTTTTCGTTTCCTAACTAACTGTGATTCATTTAAATTATTGGTTTCATCTTCCTGTTGTTCAAGGGGTTGTGCTAGTACAGGGGAGATTGTTTGTATTGGATTGATGGATGACTTATCACTGTTAATTACATAACTTTGAACAGGAATCCTTGTTTGCTTTTCAGGACTATCCACATTATTGGATTCTTTTTCAGGGCAGTTACTCTTGCCAGAGAGGCTTATGTGGCCTTTAGGAACAATTTTGTAACGTAGTTTACCTGCCAATTGAAACTCTTGAGCGGAACTCGAATGAGAGGATACTTTTAAAACAGAAGACAACTCATTTGTATTATTGCAACTATTTTTGATTTTGTATGAAGAATTGCGCTGAGATAAATATACAGAAGAGTGTGTCTTCTTGTATTTACCATTGCAGAAACGAAAGCTTCCTCTTTTCTTGCTTTTAGCACAAGAATTTTTACGAGAGGCGGAAGTAGTGCATTCTTTATGGACTGCAGAATAAAAAAGCTGTTTTGTGCTAGTTGATGATTCCTTGAAATAGTCTGAACTTGACATTTGGCTGCACTGCATCAAAGATCTGCTATCATAGTTAGTTGAAAAGGAGCTGAAGGATGAAAAAGATTCAGCTGTGTCTGTAGCAAACTTTTGGGTTGATGCTTCTGATGTTGTTGATTTTCTGGGGTGAACTGAATCAGTCAGGATCTTCTGTTGATGGCCTGAAGAGTATTTGTCATAATCAGGCAATTCTGTTTTGATATTGAATAACCCTGATGTTGAAGTTGAAGAGAAAGAAATCATCTCATTTGCTGAAGATGAATTAGGACCTCTTGAATGATAGCACTGTGATGACCTTTCACCAGTTAAATCTGAAGGTTTAAGAATAGATAAACTGAATCGTGGATCAAGAAGAGGAGATATACCTTTCTTAGCAAAAACTTCTTTTATGATTGCCCGTCGACATTTCACTGAGCATTTCATTGATTCTTCAACACAGAAAGGAAGATCATTTAAATTTACTGAATCTTCAATATTCATTGTAACAAGAACAACACAACAATGGATGCTGTGAGCAACTTGAAACATTATTGCAGAGTGGCTAGAGGCTTTCTTACTCTTCTTCTTGTCTGCCAAAATCTTGAAGTGATTAAACAATTGACCAAAGGAAAGTTTTCTGTTTTTGTCTAGGCGAGAAATGAATTCTGAACATTTACTATTTAATGCTGACAAACTGGCTAGTGTTGGGAAGTTATCTTTCCTGACAATAGGTTTGATGTCTTGACAAAATGATTGACATTCATTTGTCATTGATGACAGCAAAAGAGGGTTTTTGAGGTAATTGGGCTCACTGCTTGATTTGATCTCTGAAGCTAGTTTAGCCAAAGGCAAACAAGCAGGAGAGAATGACTGTACTGGTGGGGGTATTTCAAAATTAAATGGCCCATTTATATCAGGTCCATCTTCTCGTTGTAATTTGGGAGGGCTCAGATCTTCAAGGTTTGATTTTTCTAGGGAATCATCAATGAATTCTTCTCTCTCTTTGATTATCAATAGTTCAGAAGGACGCTTTCTTTTCCCTAACTCTGAACAGTTCTTTTCTGGTGGTGAAAAGCCAGGTGCAATTGTCAATTTTGGAGGAGATGTATAGATTGGTCGCAGATTATGTAAACACTGTGAATTCTGATTTGCAGAAAATACACTTGCTTGGCAGTCATTGTTGGCAGTTTGTGAACTGACAGACTGAGTTGATGGAAAACTGCCATTTGAAGCTCCATTCACAACAATTAATTGTGACATATTTTGATACTTTGTAGAATTATCTAGGCTCCTCATACTTGTTTGATTTTCTATATTTGGGTTTGGCTTTTGCTGGTGTCCTGTACTGGGTGACACTATCCAAGATAAGCCAGAGGCAGACAAAATGGGATTGGAACAGTTTGGCTTTAATTGAATGGCTGAAAAAGGCAATGAAGAGGGGACTGTTATGAATGATGTTGCTCCACTACTGTTGTCAATTTTGGGGATTGTTTTCTTTGCTCGATGTCCTGGAAGTGGTCGAGTGCGCTTGGCATGTAGTGATTCACTGGCAGCAACTGGTTTAGTATCTGACTGAGGAGTCTCTGATGGTTTTGATACATTCACAGGAGATATTCTACAATGAGGGCTTGAAGTGAGGTGATTAGTTTTTAAGGAAGCTTGAGGCACTGTTGGTGTGGTCATATTTAAAGAGGCATCTTGAGTAAAAGCACTCATCTGTTGTAGCGGTGTGGTTATTAGAGGACCATGAGGAGCCAGGTCACCAATCTGGGTTAATTTCACATTGCTTTGTTTTTGAGTTGTTTGGACACTGACTGGGGTAGAACAGATACCTCTTGAGTTGGTTGTACAAGCAACTGTTTTGAAGACACCTGATGGAATGGACGAAATAGTGGAATTGGCACCAAGCACACTGCCTCTTCTTCTGGAAGTGTTGACTGGTTTAGTTGGGCTGCTACTACTAACAGCAGACTGTCGAGTCATTTTTCTACTTGGGATTTCTGGTAGGTTAGAGATGGGCACAATGGTGGTAGGTAGTTTGCTGCAATCATTTGAATTACTTATACAGGCTGTTTGGGTAGGAGATGTAATTGCAACAATAGGCTTGTCAGAATTAGGTTCAACTGAATGTGAAATCTTTGAATTTAAGATCACTGCAGCATTTGCTTGTCTTTTTGTTGTAGAGGAACTGGGAATGAGCAGGTATTTTTTCGGTGCCCCACCTGACTGAGATGGTGCTGTTGTACTGAGTAAAACCATCCCAGAACTTTGAGAAGAAGGTATTTTATAGAGAACCTGTTTACTAAGGTTTCCAGCAACTACTGAACCAGAGTTTGAAGTGTTGTTACCTAACTTCACAGGCAAGAGAGTTTTGCACAGAGTCTGGTTAGTGCTTGTTGTGGGCACACTGACAGCAGAATTACTTGTGATTAACAAAAGCTTTGGTGTACTACCAGTTGAAGTAGAGACTTGGACCCGTGGAAGAATGTTGGAGGATACTGCTACAGGCAGTTGTTTAATTGCTGTTGGACCTGATGATGTGACATGTTGTACCAAAGTCATAGGCACTGATCCAGATTTGGACACAGGGCCCAAAGTACCAGTTTTCCCATCAGCAGGTGTAAAAAGAAAAGTAGTTATTGGAGTTGAATCTTTGGCTGGGGCAATTGGAAAGGTTTTTGCAATTTCAGATGACTTGTTTGTTGCCTTTGCCAAATTTTGAACTGCTGCCTGAACACTGGGCAATACCAATTTGACAGCTCTAGGTTTGGGTTTACGGACACCGCACACAGAAGGACCCAGGCATGATTTACTCTTTGGAGGTGAACCAATATTTTTCCGAGGCCTGCCACGACGGGGAATGTTGCTTTCTAATGATTGATTGTGGTTTGAATTCATTTTAGCTGTATTTAATACTGCTGCATTAAAAGTGTCTGAAAAAGAAAAAAATTGGTTAAATTTAAGTAGGTACTTCCACTTAGTCATGTAAAAAAACAGCATAGCATGATGAAAAAAGGCCCCAAACTCAATAAAAACAAAGTTTTGTCATCAAAATGTTTATGTTATTATTAAGAGGAAAGACCAAAATATTTTTATTATTTTTTGAAATTTTTTACTCCTTTGTAGTATGTTGTAAATTTTGGTTAAAAATCTTTTTTTTTTTTTTTTTTTTGTCAGCAGCGGTTTGGTTTGGTTTTATGGCATACCAACCTCAATGGGTCATATAATGCCGACAAAATTTTTATTGTTGGTAATATTTTTTTTAAAAATCTATTTCTGGTAATATTTTTCCTTCAAAAAAATCTATTTCTGGTAATATTTTTCCTTCAAAAAATCTATTTCTGGTAATATTTTTCCTTCAAAAAATCTATTTCTGGTAATAATTTTCTTTCAAATATGTATCACTGCTAATTTTCTTTTTTTTTCAAAAAATATGTTTAGCTGGTAATATATATTTTCCTTTTTTTTTCTGAAAAATATATTGCTTCGTTTTCCAAAAACGTATAGCTGGCAATATTATTTCTTAAAAATATGTACAGCTGGTAATATACCCCCCCAACTCTTTTTAAAAAAACAAAAAAAACATATAGCTGGTAATATCATTTTTCCAAAAACACACAGCTGACAACATTATTCTTTCAAAAACGTATAGCTGGTAATACTTTTTTCTAAAAATGTATAGCTGGCAACATTATTTTTCCAAAAACGGACTTTCTGTTGCACGTAGTTTATTGTCATATCCAGGACGCACGTCAGCGGCGGATCAAAGCTAAAGATGTGTTTTTCCAGCAAAAAACACATTAATTTAGAAATTCTTGCAAAATTCAAATATTTATTGGATTTTAATGAAACTTTCAGGACATATTCAGAAATGAATTAAATTATTTTTGAAATTTTTCTTTTTAGAAAATCTTTGTAACAAATATTTTTTTTTTGCATATGTTACCACCCACTTACATAATTTCATGAAATTTTGAGAGAGTAAATTTTTAAGGTGGGGATTTATTTTTATTAGTTAAAAACAGGACTCTTTGGAGAAAGTAAATCATCAATTTTTTTTGTAAAACAGTTACCAGTGTCACCAAAAATCTGCTCTGAATTGTAAAATGAAAAATGCAATAAAACTATAACATTAATTAGAAAAGCTTTTAATTGCTTCTGTAAATAAGTTATATTAAGAACACTATTGTCTGAAGAAATAAAATTTTTTTGATGAATAATGAATTTTTACAAGACCCCCCCCCCCCCGCACTGAATTCAAACCAATTGGACATGCTGATACTGGCTGTAGAATAATGACCCTTCAACTATCAGCCTTTAGTTTCTCATGCTAGTGTCATATATTAATAATGAGAAGTGCATATGACTCTACCTAAAAGGGGCTCCAGACTAACTTTTTCATCATTGTTCAAGAATTGCCCTGAAATCTTTTTTCACCTATCCCAAAATCAGATGTTTCTTTTTATTTTTTTATCAATTATAGTTGTTAATAAGAAAACTACATTAAATCTGTTCAGTGGGAAAAAAAGGCTAAAATATTAAAATTGACAAAAATTAAGAAATAAAAAAAATCACTTAAATTTTAATGCAATTTTTATAAATTTACAACTTTATTTTTAATAAAAAATTATGGATAATGAATAATTTTACATTAGAAGTATTTTCTAAAATTAATTTTCATGCTCAGAATATCTTTTAGAATATTTTAAAAATTGTACGTCATATATTCATTTTCTATATAAAGTATATTAGTGCATTTTAACTATTCACAAATCAAAAGATTTTCTCAAAAATTTACTTTCCTCACAATGTGACTAAATTTTCCATGTTTATCAATTTAGCTTATGATAAAGAGAAAACATAAATGTTGACAAATACAAGTTTGCTATACAGGAATTCCAGGAAATGATGGGAATACAAATAGAACATCCTTTTTATTGTTACACAGGATAAAAATATATATAAGAAAATCAATGGTAATGTGGAAAAAAACAAATAAATATTGATACTTTTACAATCAAAGCCTGTTTGAGGAAAATTCAGTTAAAATAATTTCTGGTACACTTCATAGTCCACATTAAATATGAAATCAGAAGAATGCAAGGACAGTCTTGTTAATAGATGTGAAGTTTAGCGGAAATTAAAATCTTGCATATTATGCTTATTTCCAAGGCCAAGAATAGACATTACGTAGGCTACCATGGAACCAATGAGAATCACTTGCATGAATGTATAAAAAAGAGTAACAAGACCCTTTTCTTCCTTTTTTTTCTCTCTCTCTGAATGTTGGTTTTGATGCTCTGCCTTTTTTCATAGGTTCATTATTGTAGAAAGACCTTGTTTGATATCTCCTAAAATGCAGCCTTCACAACCAGGACATATTTCATTGTTCTGAAAAAGACTCACACACAATTGTACATTTCAGGTACAGACATTTTATACACCAACCATTCTTGTACATTTCTTTCTTCTTATTTGTTTGTTATAAATTGTTTTCTAACTCACAGTGAATGGTTCAGTCTTATTTACAGTCTCACATGATTTGCCTTTCTCTTTCTTTCCAAATCTGTATTCTATCATGACTGGGCTTAATGGGAGCAACAGACAGTAAAATCACTTGTTACTTCCAGGCAGCATGACCATGTATATTTGTTTGAATGTAGTCAGACACGTTATCGTTAAGAGATTTAGTTAAGAAGAGGATTATACATGCAACAGACGGTGACCACTGACAAAGAATAGGACACAGCATTTTCTTCCCACAGGAAAACACCAAATAACCTCCTGATACTAAGGAATTGAGTATGATGACAAGCCAATTAAATCAATATGGCTACACCAAATACTGAATACCCAAAACAAGCAATTGTATCCATAATACTCCTGCGATTTAATAATGGTGATATTAATACATGGTTTTTGCAGGCACAAGCAGTCTTTGAAACTAAACATATCACATCACAGTGGATAGAATTCTCTCATGTTATTAATTTACCAAACATAGTAACAGAAATGACTGATATCTTGGAGAACATTTTAGAGGATATTGGTTAATATGGCAAACATGAAATTAACAAATAACAAAACTAAATTAAAAGTTGCTGATACCCATACCACATACAACACCATAGGAATCTGCATGGCACTTATGCCCAATAAAAAATCCTCCAACACTGTATAGCAATATCTGTAGATTACAATACCAAGATTCACAGATATTGTCAAACATGACACCAAATTCTAAATACACACCACAGGATGCTCAGTCTATTCATCATGATGTAAACTCTGGTCTGACAAATACAAGTTTGCTATACAGGAATTCCAGGAAATGATGAGATTATGAATAGTACATCCTTTGAAGAGTGCCTGGTCATCTTTCATCCACCTTATTCCTAAGGATAATAACTCCTGGAGCATCTGTGGTGATTTTAGAAGACTTAATGCCACCATGACACAAGTTTGCTATCCATTCCCAGATATCAGTGAATTCACCAGCAGTCTAGAAGGAGAAATAACTTTTTAAAAATTGGATCTTGTGAGAGCATATGCTCAAATACCCATAGCAGAGGAAGATATTCATAAAATGGCCATTTCTACCCATTTTACGTTACATGAATATATCCAAACTCGGTTTATGAATGTTACAAACCATTTAGAGATTTAGTGAGAATATTTTTAATGGCCTTTCAGTTGTTTCTGCACTGCCTAGTCAATACTTCAAAGATCACACTAATGCACAGTCAACTTTGAATTTTGTTCAGGAATTAGAACGTAAAATGACAAATTTACAATTCACACCAACAAGAATGGTCACAACACAGATTCCTAAAAACTTATGTGACAAGGTTTTTATCTGGAATGATGCAATTAAGAAACACATTTATGCAGGCATTTTCAAAGTGCATGACTGGGCTGATATATACTTTCATCCTGTGTAACAATAAAAAGGACACTGTGGCCATTGACAGGCTCAAACAAACCTTTGTTGATATCACACAATCTACAACTACTAAGATGCCTATTAGAACTGATCCACCTAACAATTTGTAACATACAACTCGACAATAAGTGATGACTCAAGAAATGAACTAGGAAGAGATCCTACACTATAATTTACAAAAAGTGGAAAAAAGTTACTTAAGGGAGAAGGGTATTGTGGAATCTAGTGGAATTTGAAACGGCATGTTGATGTCTCCCAAAATGCAACTTTCACAACCAGGACATATTTCATCATCCTGAGAAGAAGACTCATACAATTTAATATTCCAGGTACGGACATTTTATACACCAACCACACTTGTACATTTCTCTCTTACTATCTGTTTGTTATAAATTGTTTACTGTGCAGCTCCCACTAAATGGTTCAGTCTTACTTACTGGTTGTATCCAGTCTTGCATGATTTGCCTTTCTTTCTCTCTGCTTTGTACAACTACTAGGATTAATGAGAGTGGCAGATAATAACATCACTTGTTACTTACAGGCAGCATGATCATGTGTCTCTGTTTTAATGTAGTTTAGGGAGTTACCTTTAAAAGGTTTAGCTAAAAAAAGGATAATATTTGCAGCATAGATTTCTTGTCTGGCATCATTTAAATGCTGTCAAAATATTATTTTGAAGTATTTTAGGATATTAAAGAATCTAAATAAAGAAAAAAATATAAGTTGTATTCATTACTATTTGAGTATTGGCTCTTAACTTCAGCAGAAAATAAAATTTTAAGCAAGAGAGAACTACCTTGTAAAATTCTAATAAACCTATGGAAACATGTGAATCCAAAAAGGTCATAGCTATCACCTTGGATGAAAATGTAAACTGCAAATGGAAGTCCTCAACAAGTAGTTCATATTTGAAAATATGAAGACTTTGAACATATTCATTGCACTGAGAACTCATTGAAAAAATGTAGAATTTAAAAACTTATGTAAAATGAAAACGCTACTTTGAATAGTCCTGTTAGTTTTTACAAACATAAAATTTAATCTTAAGAATAAAAAAAAAAATTTTGCTTATTTTAAGCATATTTTCAGGAAAGTTTTATGTTAACTTTTATTTTAAAAATAAGTTCTCAAATTTAAATGAAAGTGTGTATTTTTAACTGCAAATACTATATTCTTGTAAAACCTACAGTAATCAAAATTAATATGGCCAAAATTTTTTATTTATAAAATAAAAAATAATCTATCTTTTATTAGATCTGGTAATGAGTATGAATTTTATTGTGAATTGAAAAGTGAAAGAAAAATACAACTATGTATGAGATTTTAATTAACTACCTTAAAATAAAGGAAAGTTAAGAAATTAAAAGATAACAATTTTATCCAATAAAGCTTGTAAATTAGTTTACTAAACGCATCTTGCCAGCTGTCAAATTAGATTACTATGCTATAAATTTTGTGAAGAACCGTATATATTGCAGAAAATGAAATTTGAAAGTAACTATTTATGAAAGCAAAAAAAGCTGAAAAAATTATTTCTAAAGTAAAATGTCTGCTTGACAGAAGAGCATAAAACATTTTTTATCAGTTATTCATTTAAAATTAAACAACCGAAAAAGGAATAAAATAAAAACTTGTTCACTCTTTAATCGTAGAGAATAAACAAATGTTTCCTGGTATACACCCTACAAGACCTCCTGTTTTATCTTTCTTTTGTTTCTATTTTTATTTAGAAAATGAAATAGGCACATATTTGACACAGGAATATATATTAATTTTCGAAAAAGCAATGAGCATTGATAGAACTAGAACATATGTCAATATTTTTATGAATGACAAAAAAACAAAACATTTTATTTCAATTTCTGCAAACTGTCGTTTTGTTGTCTCTTATTATTTAAAGTGGTGATACAAAATTTATTCAATTATTTAAAATAATTATGAGAAACTTTCAAATTTCCTGTATGTACATTTTAAATCGAAGAATTTATAAAAAAAAATGTCAAAATCAAAGAACAAAAATTAAAAGTTTTTGAAACATTTCATCTATGAAGTTAAAAAAAAATAAACTGAATCATAAGAACCTGTAGTGTAAAGGGAGTTAAATTTTAATAGCGAGTTCAAATAACAAAAGTGAAATGACATACTTACATTGCCTTTTGGCAATTTTATGTTTAAATACTTCCATTTATTTTAGAATAGAGTAATATAGAATGGGCGACTTTATTATCGTCCTGTATCAGACAAGAAGAGTAATAATATAGAAAGTTTGAATAACCATTCTAAGGGAGATAATTTTTGCATGTCAATAATGGCGGAAAGTGTAGCAAAATTAATAGTAGCTGTGTAAAATACACATTCTGAAGTTACACATAAAAAACGTAACATAAAAGAGATCAACAATCGATTGGTAATGGCACAGGGGTATGATTGAAGAAATAAGTACACCATTTTCCTAATAGCAAGTAAGTCGATATTAAAAAAACAAAACGGGGAAATAAGCGAGTTAGTAGTGTGGAGAGTCTTTAGTAACTTACCCTCTTTTTTGTTTTTAGTTTTTATTAGCCCATTTACACACAAATACACTTTCTTATTAATAGCAACATACAGAAATACTTAAATAATATCGTTTATGCAATCCCATTGAATAAATATTATAAAATGACAAGGCTGAAAATATTTTTTCGTTATTTTGATTAGGTTTTTATACACTGAAGAAATTCTAAAATTTAAAGAATTTATCGCAAACTAAATATCACACTTGTGTTCGTACGTGTTTGTTCTAGGAAATCAATGCTGTAAACAAAAATATTTCACTCATATTTAAAAAAGAAGTAAAAACATCCGGTAAAAAGATTTTTAATGAAGTTGAGATTAGTTAAATAAATATTACAGACAAAAAGTAAACTTCGAAAAAATAAAAGAGCTATCGTTACAAACGATCGGGCATTTTTGTTTATAGAAAAATAATCAGCATTAAATTAAATGAGAACGGAAAGTACATTTCATGATTCTTAAAAATTTTTAGTAACCAAATAAAAACATGCACAAGTATACGTTTTTATAGACTATATCGTATATAATTTTTTTCTGGTTGATGGTAGAATAACAAGTCAAAGCGATAAAAAGAAAAACGCAGCCAGTCCTGCTACCTACTGGAGAGCCATCAAGGTCTTCGTTCGATGACACACAGGAATAATCAAACCATTATTACTTGAAGATATGAAACAATTTCTAAAATCTCGAGACGATAAAAAATGGACCAATTGAATTGTTTTTGTTGACCTGTAGTGTTTATGTGTACGTGTGTATATATGTCGTCCTCTAGCCACACACATGGCCATGTTGAACTCAAGGGCGATAACCTGAGGTCTGAGGAAATTGATCATGAAACGTATCCGTTTCTAAAATCTCATTCTTTCAAACCAAAAACTGGAATTTGCCAAATACGCACAACATACAATGATATTTGAAATATTAAACAACCTCCCTCTTCACTCTCTTTCTCTCTCATTTTCATGTGTGTGTGTGTATTGACTAGCCGAAAGAACATTTGGACTGTTTTTACTTTTTACACACTTTCTTAAAGTGTCCAGAAAAAAAAAACACACACTTATACAAAAAACAAAACACAAGAAAAAATGAATAAAAAGCTTAATTGCAGTAACTTGTCAGTTGTCTTTGATGAAGCTTCGGTGAAAGAGGGATTGGTGCCCAAACACACACACACACACACACATGTTTATTAATAAAAAAAGAAAAAAGCAACACTCAATAATATCAACTATGAACACGGCCACAACGTGTTGACCGTGTTCAGAAAATGAAAAAATATTCCATCACTATAGATACACATATATAAAAATCTACATATTCAGTTAAAAAAAAAAACTCTTGATAATGGCTAATTGAATATCCGAAAGTGCTCTCATGAATAGAACATTTGGACACACTTTATGCCCAGAAGAGAAAACACTTATACGAACGCAAGAAAAATTGAATAAAAGCTTAATAGCAGTACCTTGTCAGTTGTCTAATGGAACTATATATATATATATATTTTTTCTTTTAATCATTTTACCCCAAGCAAGGCAATAAAGCCACTATGACGCAAGGGTTTATTTAATGTTAGAATATATATATATATATAAAAACACTAATAAGGAGAAATAATAAAAGAATAAGAATTAAGAAGACAGAAGATAACGTTGCATTTAAATTTTTAAATATCAAAATTGGCTGGGGAGGAAGAAGCTGGAAGAGAGTTCCACGAGCGAGAAGTCCGATAGAAGAAACTTAGCATAGAACATACGGTTACATCTTGCTATTTTAAGTGTTAAATGGTGAAAACTTGCCGCAATGCTAGTACCGCGTTTAAATTCATAAAGTCTAGGTACCACAGAGGAAAGTTCCTCAGTACAATTACCATGAAAGTTATTTATAGAAAGGGCTCAGGGAAGCTATGTTGCGGCGGTGGGAAAGTGACTGAAGTCGAGATACCAGGTCAGGACCAATGACATTGCAGATTCTTTGGATTTTATCAAGAATCTCTATATAGCAAGAGCACCAGACCAGATGTGACAGCAATATTCAAAACAAGGACGGATGGTAGACTTATAAAAAGATAGATTCTGGCGAGAAAACAAAAAAGGAAGAACATTGTCCAGAACGACACAGTGAACCAACTTTCGTAGCAACAAACCTATTAATTGATTCACTATAATATTTTCATTTCAAAGCATTTATTGTAGAGCTTAGTGAGAGCAGGAGCCAGTTTAAAAGCATATTTTTAAGGACTATTACAGAAATATCATCAAGTCCATATGCTTTGTGAGGTCCAGTTTAGAGATGATAGCAGAAACCATGGATGGTGTGATGCGCATATCACAATAGACTCATTTCTTAGTAGAAAGTCGGGCAAAAATACTCCAGAAGAGTAAAATTTGAAAAGAATTTACGAGCAAAACATTCTGCTTTATCAGCATAAGATGTTAACATCTCAAATTGTGTGAAGAGAGGAGGAATAGAATAATTATTCTTATTTAACACACTATTACAACGCCGCCTGTAGTAACATGAACTAAATTTGTTAGAGACTATACGGTGCCTCATTCTAGTAGCTAACAAACACGTTTACAATTATTGCAAGGAGACACAAATAGGCGTCTGTTGTAATCGAAACTATCATACTGGTACATCTGGAAAAAATGTGATTGATGTGGGCTATAGCGGCTGAACAGACCGGTGTGAACCAAAGAGCATATTGTGGTATTTACGAGAAGGTAGAAAAGCATCAATACCGGCTTTAACATAAGAAGAAACCTATGCGGCACAATTTTTAATAGGAAGATTAAGAATATCAATCCAAGGGGCGTCTAGAATAAAGTCACGAAATGAATTCCAATCAGTACGTTGATAACAGAAAGAAGTCTTGTGAATAGGAGGTTTCTTTTTAATAGACGACACAAAAGAAATATCAACAGATACTACAATGTTATCCAAATTGCCAAGAGGACAGAGTTGTGATGCTCTACAAGACCTAGGATATGAGGTAAGGAACACATCAAGTAAAGAAGTATGCTGATCAGATTTATTAGGGATACGAATAGGGAAATTCACTATTTCACTGAGAATCTGAACAATGGAAAAAATGAAAGTCTGAATACCGGCAACATTAGTAACATTAGAATGCTTAAGCCACTTGACGTTATAAGTATTAAAATCATCAAACACAAAAATATTCGCAGATGAATGGAGGGAGGGAGAGAGAGAGAGAGAGAGAGAGAAAGAGAGAGAGAGATTTCTATATTATCAGAAATTTTGTTTAATATATTACAGTGCTGAGAAGAGGGAGAGCGATAAAAGAATATATATATATATATATATATATATATATATATATATATATATATATATATATATATATGTGTGTGTGTGTGTGTGTGTGTGTCATGACCGAAAAGAAGAGGGCGAAAAGTATAGGAGCCATGACACAACCTTGTTTTGTGCCATTTGTTATATCAAAGGTTTCTGAAAACTCTCCATTAGATAGAACAGGTGCTTTCATTCCTTTGTGAAACGAGATGATGACATTTAGCATACTTTCAGGTATGCCAAGCTTTTTAAGTACTTTCCAGAGGGCACTCCTGTTTACATTGTCAAACGCTTTGGTCAGATCGATAAAGACGGTTTATGGTTCTTCTCGCGAAGTTTCACAGCAACCTGACGAAGTGAAAAGATCATATCAATGGTTCCACGACCTGAACGAAAACCACATTGAGATTCGGGATAGATGTCAATGAGAGAATAACACGAGCGAGAATTTTGCCAGCAATACTTAGAAGTGCAATGCCACGGGAATTAGCACATATAAATTTTGTTTTGTTCTTTGTAGTCCTGTGGAACAGAAACAACTTTCCATATGACTTTAAAAAACTCAAGGAGTTTCTTAACCAGAGTCTTCCCACCATATTTTAAAATTTCAGAGGGAATAGCATCTTTTCAAGGGACTTCAAGGACAGTTGCTTGATAGAATCCTGAATTTCCTTTTGGCATGTCTCAAGAGACAGCTGGGAAATTTCTGTTCGCTGATGAATTGAAGCAATGACGTTGTCATCGATGGCAGAGGTGGAATTAAGGACACTTTCAAAGTGTTCTTTTCATCGTGATATAATTTCCGTCTTGTCTGTGTAGTGTGTGTTACCGTCAGACGACATAACAGGTGAAATTCCATTTCCTTGTGGACTGTACACCTTTTTAAGACAATCATAGAATGCTTTGGGATTTTTTCTCTCAGCTGCCGCCTGGATTTCCACAGTCTTAGCAGACCACCAGGAATCTTTCATTTTCTGAGAGCATTTTGCACTTCCCGCATGCACTGCTTGTATATATATATTTTACGGACAATTTTTGTTGTTTAAGAATATTTTGTGCGAATCGTGCATCTTCTCGATGAGTTGTTTAACATGAGCATCATGTTCAACAACTCGATGGTCGCCACTGGTCGCTTCTGTGAGATCGCGTGATTTAGCCCGCCAGCTGAAGCGGTTTACAGGGTTTGGCGCGAGGAGATTTAGTGGATGGATGAAGACTAGTGTTGCCCGTCCATCTTAAGAATAAGAGCAACAGAGGTATTACTTCTACTCACTGCCCTCTACACGCATAAAACATACACTAGATGTCGGAGTAAACAGATCGTCATCAATATGCAATATATTGCTATGAAGTATAAATTAGAAAGTATAAGAGAAAATTTTATTATTATTATTATTATTGTTGTTGTTGTTTTAAAATATTTGAAATATAAATGATAAAACAAATTGGCTAGTAATAAAAACGAAACAAAACGTTATAACTGGGAACGCGTTTTAAATAAAATTGAAATTACGTTACTTTGCAAATAAAAAATAAGAAAATGTAAAGAAATAAAATTCTTACAAAATCTTGTTAAAAGAAACTTTGAATATAAATAATAATAGATAAAAAATCGGCGATAATGAGACACTAGCCAAAGATAAACAAAATAAAAAAAGAGTTTGAGAGGAAGTGAAACAAGGCTGAGTCCATATAGCTTGAGTGAAGCTTTATTCCACTAGAAATCTACTCCGATAGCGAACCGTAAGAAGAAAATGGCCGACTACCTCGTAAAGAGAGAAAGACGAAAACAGGGGGAAATCAATCAGTCCTGGAAAGTCAGGGAAAGATTAGAGAGTTCCTTTATTTTCATCACATTCTCCGCCACTTAAGAAAAAGTTCAGGTTTGTACGTTCTTCTGCCAAGGGGTGGTTTCTATGGGTGTCTCTGCTCACACTGAAAGTAGAGAAAGGAGAAAAACAGTGTTCAAAGCTGATAATTTTCAGCTAAATCCGGAGGTTTTCGACGAATTCTAGAAGAGCGTCGAAGATTCGATACATCAGTGTCTTCTGAAGAGTTCCTCTGGAAGCTATCCAAGGGCAGAGGATGGGGAGATGTAGGAGTGGAATTTACAGTGGGGTGGTTTTCGGGGGCAGCTGAATCGTCAATAACAGTATTTTCCAGAGCACTCGGCAGAGGAGGAGGAGTAGGAGTATTAGACTGGTTAGGGGCGTCCATTGGATCAAGTTCTGTGTGTGAACCGTTTGGTTTGCCATCCAATGGTGCAATATGGCGTAGAGACATTGTCGTTTCTCGTCCGTTGTTAAGTCGCACGTGAGCGTAGTTCGGATTGACTTCGTGTATGTCAACTGTCTCAACTAAAGGCTCATATTTACTCCAGCGTACATGGCGCCTCAGGAGCGCCGATTTTGATTTTGTTAACCATGTTGGTATGGAATCACCAGAAACTGATTTCCTTTGGAAAATAAACAAACGTTCATGAGGAGTACAGTTCGAGGCAGTGGAAAGCAATGAGCGAATGCAGTGGAGTGCTACATCTAGAACCTTTTCCCAACTAGCAACTGGGTCATTACTAGACCGTAGAGCCAGGCTCACCGTTTGCCAGATGATACCATTGTACCTCTCTGCTTGTCCATTGCCCTGTGGATTAAAGGCAGTTGTTCGGCTGGTAGCAATGCGTCGAGAAAGTAGAAACGCCTTTAATTCGTCCGACATAAAAGCTGTACCACGATCAGAGTGCACAAAAGAAGGGTTTCCAAAAATGGAAAATAAACTAGTTAGATGTTTCTTGACAGTCGCTGCTGAGACATCAGCACAAGGGTAAGCGAAAGGAAAACGGGAGTATTCGTCAACCACAGTAAGTATAAACCGATTGCGAGAATTTGAAGGTAAAGGTCCCTTGAAGTCTATACTTAATCTTTCAAAGGGCTGACTTGCTTTTATGACTGTTTGGGAGGGGGCATTTTAATGAATCTAGGCTTTATCTCGGAACACACCTGGCATGACCTGGTTACTGCTCTTACATCTTCTACAGAGTATGGCATATTTTTACTTCTGACGAAATGCAGCATTCTTGTTACCCCAGAGTGACATAAATCTTTGTGCAAGATATGTAGTTTGTTAACAGAGATGGTAGAAGAGCAAATTCGTGATAAAGCGTCCGCATCAGCATTTTGTTTTCCCGGACGATATACTATGTCGTAACTGAAACAGGCAAGTTCTAATTTTCATCTTGTGATCTTCTCGTTTTTTATCTTGTTTTTACTTTTATGATTGAACATGAAGGAGACAGATTTCTGATCTGTGATAAGCTTAAAATGTCTCCCGAGTAATAAGTGTCTCCACTTTCGAATCGCTTCTACAATTGCATAAGCCTCCTTTTCAACTGATGAGTGCTTTTGCTCGGTAGAAGTTAAAGTTCTTGAAAAGAAAGCTACAGGCCGACAGTTTTGGGTTAGAGAGGCAGCAATAGCATGTTCCAAAGCATCAGTCTCAATCTCAAAAGGTAGAGTAGAGTCTATAGCCACCAGGCACGATTTTGTGATCTCCTCCTTTAGATGCTTGAAGGCATCCGTTTGTTCTTTAGCGAGAGGAAAATGGGCAACTCTGGTTAAGGGATGTAATTTTTCGGAGAAATTTGATATCCATCTAGAATAGTGAGAGTACATTCCCATTGCTCGTCGGAGAGAGGTATGGTCTTGAGGTACTGGCAGTCCACCAATCCTTTGAGTCTGTCAGGGTCAGGTTTTATTGAACCCATGCTTATAGTATACCCAAGCAAGTCCACCGAACTAAGTGAATAATGACATTTGCTTTTATTCAGTTCTAGGCCGTACTTTGCCACACTATTCATAAATTTCTTTAGATTGTTGTCATGTTCTGCCTGGTTATGACCACAGATAGTAACGTTGTCGATATAGGCGTAGGTTCCTCGGAGGTCTTCTCACCTGATAATGTCATCAATGACTCGCTGGAAACTTGCTACTCCATTGGTCACTCCAAAAGGGATTCGACAAAATTGGTACAGAGACCCAGCAGCTTCGAAGACAGTATATTTTCGTTCTTTTGGCTTGATGGCAACCTGGTGATAGGCACTGGTTAGATCAAGAGTGCTAAATACCTGATAACAGGCAATCTCATTTACCATGTCCTCTATCCGAGGAAGTGGATAAGCATCCAGAAGAGTGAACCGATTTATCGTCTGGGAATAATCTACGACGAGTCTCTTCTTGTGATTTTCAGGAGACACTACCAGTGTTTGGGCTCGCCATGGCGATTGAGATGGCTCTATAATTCCTTCCTTCAGCATACGCAATATTTCTGAATGAATGAATTTAGCGTCAGGTAGGCTATGTCTCCTGGATTTTACTGCCATTGGATGACAATCAGAAGTTAGATTCGCAAACAGAGAGGGGTAAGGGACATTATTAATTGCAGTAGATCCACAAACAGTGAGAGGTGGAAGCAGTCCCCCGAAAGGTATTTTTACCGAAGAATGCTGACGTAGGAAATTATGCCCAAGAATGACATCACAGCATAAGTTAGCCATAACGGACAACTTGACATTACGGTACTCTCTACCGCTTAGATTGAGGGATACTATACAATGTCCAAGAGTAGAGGATGAATGGGAACTGCTAGCCATAAAAATTCTTTCTGAACTTGGCAAGATTGCTAATCCGAGCCTTTTAACCTCGTTAGAATTAATAACATTTTCTGAACTGCCAGTATCAACAAGTATTTTTAGAGACTTATCTTTGATTTTTCCACGCAATGTCGAGCAAGATATACTCTCTGAGAAATTATAAGAAGATGGAATGGAAGACGCGAGAATAGACTCACCGTGGTTGATAGCAGCCGCTGTAGATGATCTGCAGACACGAGCAAAATGTTCTTTCTTTTTGCAATTTTTGCAAATTGAGTTTCGGGCAGGGCATCTAATTCTATCATGTCTCTGATTCCCGCAGAAGAAGCATTTTTGTCCAGAAATGGCGGCCATGGTATGTTCCTCATAGCACCCAGACTGATCGTCATCGTCAGTTACCTCAGTTTGAACAGTAGAGACAGATGCGTTTAGTGAGTTCTGTTGAGAGTAGGACGTTAATTGTTTTTGTGCCATCTCAAGTGTTAGCGCCTGGTCATAAGCAGTGACTAGATCTAGTGTTTTGTTTTCTAGGAGTCGTTGTCTAATGTGATTAGACAATATTCCGTTTATAAAAGCGTCTCGTATGTATTCGTCTCTCGCCTGTATTGCTGTAACAGCCTGGAACTCGCAATCCTTCGCGAAGGACCGGATTCCAACGAAGGTTCCAACGCAAGAATGTACAGCAATGGAAACAGCGGACAACCTTGACGCATAGAGCGAGACAAAATGAAAGGTTTCGATTTATCCCATTCACTTCTACCAGCGCACCGGGGGACGCATACAGCAGTCGGATCCAAGTGCGAAAGTGCAGCCCGAAACCGATTGTCAACCCTATCGAAAGCCCTAAATTGATCAGCGCGGCATCACTGCCGACTTGCTCGATGATCAAGCGTGCCGAATGAAGGTTGTCCTGAATAGTCCTGCTCTTCACAGCACAAGTTTGCTCGGGACCACTCAGACTAGAGAGTACAGCCTGCAAACGATCGGCTAAGACCTTGGCTAATTAATATCTTCAACTCTGTGTTTAACATCATCAAAGGCCGATAATTATCTAACCCATCCCACCGTCCTTGCTCTTGCGAAGCACCTTTTTCACACTCCTGGTAAAGTGTTGAGGTATAGACCTCTGCTTCATCCAGTTGTTGTAAATCAGTGCTGTCAAGGGGACAAAGATGGGTGACTGCCTCAAGTACATTTCATAAGGAAGACCATCTAATCTCGGAGTCTTGTTCAGGCCAACCTGTTTCAGCGCATCCCAGATCTCAGACTCAAGGCGGGGAAAGTCGGCTAAATAGTCATCGAACTGAGCAGGGCTCAGATTGGGCTCCCTGGTAAACAACATCTGAAAGTTGTAACGGAAAGCCTCACAAATGTCCACGTCTGTAGTCACAGTCCGTTTGCCCGGCAATGTGATGCTTGCGATATGCCGACTAGATGTTCTACGAGCTTCCTCTGCACGCAATGAAGCGGCCATGTTCGTAGCCTCGCAAGACATTCTTTCTAGCCTAGCCCTAACTACTAGAGCTTGATCTTTCTTGATAAGCAAGGAGGCCACTATCATGGGATTTGATCGCCCGATCTACTTTTTCTCACAAGACTTTTGCCCTGCTAATCCTGCTAGATTGAGTCGGTGACTAAAAGCAAAAGTCCTGAGTTTGGATTTAAGATAATCCCACCACTTATTCCCAACCACAGCCCCCGTCCGCATTAGCATTAGTAGAAGCTTCCCGGAAATCTTGCTCACCAAATAATGATGCGTTCAATTTCCAGTAACCAGTCATCTTAACCTTAGGCTTATCTAAGTTTACACGAACAAGCCTGTGATCCGAGTAAACTATATAATGGAAACTTGGACATTATAAAAGCCCTACTTCGACTCTCTTAACTAGAACTAGGACAATGTAGCTTGCGCTCACCACCGAATCCGAGCTGCCGCCATACTACCTCCCGGAGGTGCTCATTTCGATACTTATCGACAAGATCAAACCCATCGATAAAATCCCCAAACGGCTTAACATCCGGGTTGTTAGTACCCGATTTTTGCCCTATATGATCTATATCGGGATCAAGGACTGCATTCCAATCACCCGCTAGAACTACCGAACGAGATGTCATAAAAAACGGCGCGATCTGCCGAAACAAATCAGACCGCTGCCCATTATCATTGGGCGCATAAACCCCAATGAGACGAAGAGCCTTATTCTTTATGGTAACATCCAGCACTCAAAGCCTGCCCGCCGGATCCACGAAGACAAGAGCACACGCCACATCCACAGACTTGCTCACCAGCCAGGAAATACCCCTCGAGCGTCCATCAAAACATGCTGAATAGTGGACGAACCTACTAGACAGAATGTCTTCAGATAAAAAATGGGTCTCCTGCACCCAACAAACATCTACTCCGAGGCGCTGAAGATCGCGATCGAACCTCGCCCTTCGAGACTCCGACCTCAGGCCTCGGGCATTCAGACTTGCTAACCAAAGAGTCATTTATCAAACCGATTAGGGTTGGGACTCTGGTTTGAACATGATCGGGGTAAGGATACCGACACGCTCTCCCATTGACCCATGGTCCATCTCAGTCTTGATGGTACCGTCTTGGGAGAGACCGCCTATATCTCAGGGAAATGTCAGTTTTAACAGAGGGAGGGGTGAACTAAAACTGGGACCCTCCCTGCACAAAACGGTTTCAAATTCTTTAATTGTTTGTTTTCTACAATTGCAATTGTGGGCGTCATCTTAAAAGAGACAATGGCCTCATCAACCATCGTCCATGCCTGCCGTGCCCCCGATCTAGTTCTAATTACAGTTAGAACTCTTTGAGCCTCGGGAAAGTTCTGAAGCTCTTCCGCATACTTGTCATCATATTGCTTGACTGAGTATAGATATTTTAAATCCTTTATTATATTTCCATAGTCGCGGGCTCTTTCAGCCTGGACCGGAGAAATGTGACAGACATCTTCTCCTAAGTTATATATATGCTTATTTGATTTTTTTATTTTATCTTTTTTCTCTAGAGAAGGACTTCTTTGTCTTTTGGTGGCAGGAGGTGGCATTTCAGGATTCTAGATGGAGGAAGGACTGGTAGTATGACGAGTTTTGTAAGAGGGGTTTTGTCTGAAGGGGCTGGGGTCTCTACTACGAGGAGATGAGGGATGGGAAGAATGTAACTGATGAATGTGGGGGCGGGGCAGAAGATGTGGAGAGAGTGGCCTTTTTATAAAGAGCGGTCTTTTCCCTTTGGTTGTCTAATGTTTCCTTTAACTGTTTGATTTTGTCCGTTTTTTCATATCCCGTGTCGTACTTCTTCTGTTGTTCCTTGAATGATAGAGGGAGTGGGACTATTCGTGCCTTTCGCCCCCGGGGGCTTCATGCGACTGAGGACCCGTTGTCTGACGCTTCACTCTGGCCTTGCTAGCAACCAGCCGTTCACTCTCTCCCTTCTCCACAACTGCACTAGCAGCAGGCGAAAGGCACGAGACAGTGGTCAGAGGAGGATCGCAGGTATTAGCCTTAAGAGGTTTTCTAAAATTAAACCTGGATATTAACCGTATGATATTAAATTGGGGTTATATGAAGAATGAAATGTTAATTTGAAACTAAGAGAGGAACGATAAGGGTCTTTTTTTTAAAACAAAAGGCTAAGTTTAACAATATAAATTCCTACTTAAAAATACTCTTCCAAAGATAAATCATATTTATAAATAAAATATATTTAATAAATTAAAAATAAGTTATATTTTTATATTAAAATTCAGTAAGATTATATTAAAAAAATTTATAATTAATAAAAAATATTGTTATAATAAAGAATAAAAAATGTTTAAAGATAATAATATAAGTTAAAATAAATTATACATTATAAAAAATTTAACTTAAAGATAACTTAAATCAAAAACAAGTTATATTTAAAAACATAAAAATACAAAGTTATATTTAAAAAAAACTTAAAATATATAGATAAAGATGTGTAAGTGATAAAAAGAAAGAGTTTTTAGAACGGGACAATTATAATATATTATTAATATGGTGTAAAGATGGAAATATAGAAATTAGAATTAGTTATACATTCAACATTTGAAGAGTTAGAGAAATATAGTGTCTAATAAAGTAAAAACTATATGGAAAATTGAATTTATTTTTATGTCGACATTTTAAAATTAATTCATTCCTTTTCAAATTATCACATCATTCTTCATATAACCCCAATTTAATGTCATAAGGTTAATACTCGGGTTTAATTTTATAAAACCTCTTCCCTTTAAGGCTAATACTTTCCACCCTCCCCTGACTACTGCCTCGTAACTTTTGTCTGACTGAAACATTGAAATGGATAAATTCTGTATTCATTTTTCGACAGGTGTCACAGTCACATTTCTAATTCCGACATGAACTCAATCAATGAATAAGACTGACGAAAATTTCGTCGGTTGAAATAGGTCTATTCCCCATATGAGGTAATTTTGGATTTTATAGTGTATTAATATCTATCTATCTATCTATCTATCTATCTATCTATCTATCTATCTATCTATATATATATATATATCCGAACAGGGCTAAATAAATCGTCCAGTGCCTTAAGTTTTTAGTCCAAAGAAAAAAAAACAGAGCGAGTAATAAAGCTAAAACGTAGAGCAGGGATAAATGAAATAAATCCTAAGGAGCCAGGAACAACCTACCTAGGTTTCACCTAAACGGATCTTCAGGGTAACTAGGTAGGTTGTTCCTTTGATTTATTTTATATATATATATATATATATATATATATATATATATATATATATATATATATATATGTGTGTGTGTGTGTGTGTGTGTGTGTGTGTGTGTGTGTGTGTGTGTGTGTGTGTGTATGAAAGAGAGGGAGAGAGAGAAAGAGAGGATGAAAATGAATGCTATTGTACATATTTACATAATATGTGCATATCCCCATCCATCACAAAGAAAGATTGTAAAAGGATTCATTGGGAGAAACGCAGAAGAGAGAATGTTAAATCTCTTATTATCAAGACAGGTTAACAGTTCTTTCAAATACAAATCAGTTTTCTCTTAGAAAACTACAGTTTGTGTAAAGCAAATGTTTTCCTTAATAACGAAGGGATGTTAATAACTTTCATATGCAACAGTTCATATAAATCAATTTCTTACCAACAATTGATAATTTGAGTCGCATAAGAGAAATTTTATTAACTATATTCTAATTTGTACAATTTGTCTATTGTGAAAATATTTTTGTCATTGTAATAAATGTTTGTTTCTCGGTAAATTTCACACCAATATAAGTGTTTCGTGTTTTTTCGTTTGCGCCATTCACAATACTCGGAATAAAAGATTTGACATTCTCTCTTCTGCGTTTCTTCCAATGAATCCGTTTACAATCTTTCTTTGTGATGGATGGGGATATGCACATATTGTGTAAATATGTAGTAGCAGACCTTACACTCCGAGACGGCCAGCTTTTTTACTTGATGACAGCCATTCGCCCTTCTCGGCAGCCCGTCTTTGCGGTCATAATGTTCCCTCTTAAATAACAAAAAAGTGGATCAAAATCGACTCGTAAACAAATTCCTTAGGATTGCTTATACTTTTTATCCCCATTGGTTAAAAGTCGAGAGTCACCATCCAATCGAACAGCGCAAGTTTTCAATTCAAATTTGGCTGATTTTTGTAAACATCAAAGCCGGGCGATCATGTAAAACTTTTGGGTTTGAAAGTTTAAATAGGTTTGGCGGTTTTTTTATGAAAATTTTGAAACCTTATTTTCTTTCTTGCTTTTTTTTTTTTTAATCTTTACATATCAATTTTCATTCATTCTTTTTTTTTGCGTAAAAGATTTGGCTTCATTTAAGTGGTTTCTTTTTTAAAGAAACTTTGTTAGTAAATTGCTAATTTTCTTAGTTTGAAATATAATGTAATATTATCTTTTTTCCTAAA
This sequence comes from Acanthosepion esculentum, assembly GCA_964036315.1. NCBI lineage: Eukaryota > Metazoa > Mollusca > Cephalopoda > Sepiida > Sepiidae > Acanthosepion > Acanthosepion esculentum. The sequence goes on from OZ038495.1 coordinate 74,519,471, forward strand.
AATAAGTTATATATTGATTTTTTCATACAATTTTAATATTATCATTTTTATTAAATTTCTTTTTTTATAAATGCTGTACTTTTTTGGCAGGAAACGATGACTATAATATATACGCAGCATAAATATGTACAGCAAATCTAAAAAAGCAAAACAAAAGGCACCCCCCAAACAACCAGCTAATCCATGATTAGAAGTTTACACTTCACATGCACGCGCATGTACACATGTCCATATGTATATGCTTCATCAGGGTCACCAATTTATAGGGTAGTGTGACAAAATATTATGATGTTTGGTCTTTTCACGTATTGAAGTAAAATCGAAATCTCCAGGTTGTGTCCGAGTCGAGGTTAATAGTAGAGACTAGTATATAAAAATCTGATTCCCTATCAAATCCAAAGCACAAAAACTTAGTCTAGTATGAACAGTAAAACATAATAGGCGCAAAATTACAAACAAGACAATCACCGCGTAAAATTCTGAACACATTTATTTGCACAATTTCGAAAGAAAATACAAATACAAATTTCAGATAGAAAGAATTACCTGCGAAAAATGAAAAAAAAAATACAGTTTGAGAAAAGACAAGGATTTTGAAAATGACAAAAAGAGAAAACAATACAAGAAGGCAGTAAAACCTTTGAGAAAAATGAAAAGATCTATTTCACTTGCCCACGTGCGTCTCTGAGACATAATAATAATGTTAGAAAAGTTACCTTTAACTTCACACTGTTCGTAATTGGGAAAATTTATTAGAATTCTTATTTAGGCTGTCTAACCACAGGAGAATTTACATTTGAACTTTTGGTCTTTCTGCGGCTGGCCGGTAACTGGTGCCTTTCTTTGATTTTCTCTTTTCGATGTCAAATGCCTTATTTGATGTTGACGATCAACCTTGTTCCCTTTGTTGTCAAAAGTCTTTCACCATCTCTACTGACCTCTATTTATTTTGAAAATTAGGCTCACACCTGCCTCACTACTTGGGATGTTACTAGAGCTTGAGAAGAAGATGAATCTATTTAGCGACACCAAAGAAACATACTGTTGTAGCTTGTGAAGAAATAAAGAAATAAGAATAGGAATTATTGTACTACACTGTGCTGAAATGAAGAATCGTGCAATATTGAATAAATTAATAATAGTTTAGATGAGTTGGCTTGGAAAGGTTATCAAACGCTCGAAGCATTGTTGAGGTCGAGTTGTGGGTAGGTTGAAATAATGCAGTGAATATTTTAATTGTAGCACTAATGTGTGCTGAGCTAATTTTGTGAGTAATGTAAATGTGTGTGAGTAGTAAATAGCCAGAGGAAACATATTGTCCAAACAGGCTATTGCTGCCAATGACAAGCCCTGTTCAGAGTTATACATTTAAGGATCAATGGAAGCTCAGATGTTTTCTAAAAAGCTAATTAGAAAAAGCTCTTCCGATTGAATGAACAATATTTATGACATTTTGCCAACTATTTCTCAATAGCTACTTGTTTTTTAGATTTTATATGTTTATAGAAAAGTACTTGACATTTGTCTTTTGATTTCCAAAGATTAAAGATAGTCGCGAAAAGAACTCAGTCGTATGTAAGTAATGTAAGGTCAGCTGAGACGAATTGATGAGAAATAAACAATAGATTTTTCGATGCGGAAGAATTGGTGAAGATATCTATGTTTGAGTCTCGTGTAAATACACTGGCAGAAAATAAAATTAAGATACCATGAAAAACGATATTAATTTTGATCTGCGTATCTTATGCACATGTTAGAGATTAGTAAATATTGATAACATTTTCAAATTCTCGAGGTCATCTTGTGATTGAGTAACACTCATATCATTGCACCGTGGTGAATGAGTTCAGTGCAAGCCAGTGTCATGCTACCTAAGCTAACATAAGATCCTTTTGTTTGGAGGGTTCAGAGACACTGGATGGTCTTTTCAAAGAATTGCTGCACATGTTAGATGTGACGCGTCGGTGGTGCCTTAGTGTTAGCAACAGTTGTCAAATGAACATTTATACACACGCAGATCAGGTTATGAATGCTAAGATCAATGTATTCTAAGGGCAGCACTGGCATACTGCACAGCTCTCACAACACAGATAAAAGCAAGAGTGTTATCACGGACCATTGGAAATAGTTAACTTGCAAGAGGAAAACTGACAGGCGTACCTTTGTGACACTATTTGGGTTGCTGGTAATTAATAATAATAATAACGATTTGGAATATCAACGAAAACGAAATAAGGATGAATAAGTTAGCATGAAAAGGGTTAAAAATATCAAGAACGATAGGCCGATAATAAATGGTTCCCAGAGAATCGAGATTTATACAAGAGACCAGATGACCGGATAAAAGCAATGCTCATTTTGTGCGAACAGGTCCAATGTTGACGAACAATGCCTGGATCTGACATGAGGGGAACTGGCTTAAAGCCAAATGAATTCATTTTGCCAGATGTCGAAATGGAAAACAATAAATTAAACACCAACAGAATTCAGCCAAACTGAACGAATTGTCACCATAATGTCAGTTGCAAAAAATTCCCTGGGAAACTGTCTCTTGGGTCAAAGGCAGGAAAGCCAATTGTTGTGTCACTCATGAGATAATATCATTTGGAACCATAATTTTAAAAAATTAATATTCAACCAAATGCTAGAGGTGACAGGCAGAGAAAAGCGATCAAGGAAGAATGAGGGGCTGCCTGCACCCACTGAAGAGGAGAAGGCACCGACGAGACATTAAGGAGGACGAAGGAGCTGCCCATGCCCACTGGAAAGCACTGGTGGAAGATGGTGATAAGAGAAATTAGAAGTAACCAGGCCTGCACCCATCTCCCACGCCTGCACCCATCTCCCATGAGAGAAGGAGAATTCCCCAAAATTATGAATTAATTTAATTTCTCAGGACCAAACACAATGCACTTCTGTTGGAATTCAGGTGGATTCATCGAAACCCAACCTACATCTTGCCCCACACCGATTTCTAGTTGAAGTTCTTAAAAATGAATACGCGAAAGCCATTCAGACAGTTGAGAGTTGGCAGTTGAAAGTTGAGAGTTGAAAGTAGACAGTTGAGAGCTGTGAAGGGAAGCAGCGGAGAGCGCTAAGAGATTCCACAACTCCTGCCGAACACAAGAACTTCCGACTTCAGCCTTGAGCCAAACTTACCAAATCAGTAAAACAAATTTCGCTAACACCGCAAGCCCAAACTTACCAGCTTACCCAAGTGTTGCGCCCGATTTAAGAACGGGTTAGGTCGAAAAACACTTGTATGCGAACACAACTACTAACAAAACATTGTACGCAGTATTTGATATAAAAATAGTAATTATTTTTTATATATATTTCGAGTGCTGTTTTTTACCAGTTTTTTGAACCAGCCCAACATGTAGATATCTGTGACGAATCGATCTTGGCCTCCTTATAATTACATCTCCGTCTTGTGCTAACTCACAAAAGTGTTACAGGTCTTCCAAGCCCTTCAAGGCATTTACGAGGAATGATAGCATTTTATTGACAGTTCTTTGGTCATTTTGTATGCTATTGTTGGGGAAAGATTCCATGAGTCACCGTTTGTGGAATAAAAATGAGAAAAAGAGTTGCTGTGTGTTCAAATAAAATGATGATAACATAAATGATGATAACATAAATGATGATAACGTAAAATACACACATCCTTGACTGTAACTACTATCAAGAAATAAGTTTGTATTTAGAAAGTTCTTTCCTTTGAATGAAAAGGAAATGAACATAAATAGTCTTTCATCGAGGAAGAGAAAAACTGGAGTTGTGAGACAAGATCAAAGGGAGTCCCCTATTGCTTTGGTGAGAAAGACAACGAGGTTGCTGTCAGTCTTTCTGCTGAGTTGAATGGATGTCTGCTTTATATGGCTTCGTGTAGGCTTTAGAAGTCTATTTTTTATTTGTTGATGCGAGCTGATTTTATTGCTTATTCTTTATATTTATTTATTTGAAAATTTGAAATATGTTTGAAACCGGAAGACTGCGCGGCGCCTTTGCGTGGTTTGTTTATTTTTGTCATATGATATTTTGATTTGAAACAGTTTAAACACTCTAAACTATGGTTGTTCGCTGTATTCCGCGAAATTTTGCTGTATTACTCTTTTTGAAATAAAACAGTATAACTTTATAAGAAGGAGATTGCACATCTCATCGCAGCATATGTTCAAATAATTCTCAACGTAATCGGAGGATGAAAATTGATATCAGGTATGTTTTGCAGTTTTTGTATATGTTGGAATTGGAGATAATGTGGGCGTATCTTTCGTCAATTAGATGTTTTAACTGTTTTTGATTAAATGAATAGTTTTTCTTTATCCTTCACTGTCAGTACACCCACATATATCAACACTGGTTTTACTATCGTGTTGTACAATTTCAGTTGACGCTTTTCACTAATACTTATCCATAGCTTATTCAAATTATTCGTACTAGTGATTACCAAATGTTTACTTCTGATGTTATCCTCAGCATCCCCTAATAAAGTTCCTACTTTTTAAACATTTCTCCAGATTTCTGTCTTTTCATTTCCTCTCTCCTATATTGTATGCTCGATTTTATCCTGGTTTACATCTCGGTTTCTAGTCAGAAATGCGTTTCAGCTGCATTCAAAACTACCTGCTTCCTCCTTTCATTTTCTGACAGAAAGTCTATATCATCTGCGCAGATCATTTCTTCAGTTAGGATTTGTTTTATCAGTTTGGTAGTATGATTGTTCAGTATGCGGGATATTCTTGTTGATTTAATTTTTCATTCTTCTGAGATAGTCTCAAGATAAATATTGAAGAGAACGCCACTTATACCATCACATTGTAGAAATCCTATGTTGCTCTCGAGCTTTTCAGTTTCAGCCTCTTTAATTTTGATGTTCAAACTAAGTAGCAAACGCGCCATTCTAACTTCATCTTCACGTAGAAAATTTTCGAGGATTTTGGTGAGAGCTTCATAAATTATAGTGTAAAAGTCTGATGACAAATCAAATGCTGTTATAAATACATTGTTTTCATTCTGTGCTTTCGCTGCGATTCATCTATGAGCCCAGACAATATCGCTTGTGTTTCAGTTTGCGCACTCTGAGATTGTGATAGATATCTTTCATAGCTTGGTTTACTTCAATTGAGGGTGATGTTGGATAATATTTTTCGAAGGTATTAAAATTTTTACAGTGCATTTTAGTTTTTCTGGTTTTTGTAAAGCGACTAATATTCCACTGCAATGTTGATTTTCGAGGACATTATTATTAAGTATTTCTCATATGGAAGATTGTTAAGGAATAATATGATTATTTCCTTTGGTGCTTTAAGCAAACGTGCTTGTACGCACAAAATATTTTTTGTCTTGTTTTATCACCCATATTTCAGCTGCTTCATGAGATGCTCATAAATTTAAACGCTCATAATTTAAACTAGGTACCTCCACGCAAACGTTAAAAAATCAGCATACTGTGATGAAAACATGCTCCAAACGTAGTGAAAACAGTTTTATCGTCAAAATGGTTATGCTATTATTATAAGGAAGGATCAAAGTATTTTTGATTGTTTAATTAAATTTTTTACTCCTTTTTAGAACATTCGAAAGTTTGATTAAATAACTTGCTTTTTTTTTCGTTAGTGATTGTACTAACTTTCAGCATAGCAAATTTTGGCCTCTTTTTGCGGTGACATTAATTTGGAAATTCTGGCAAAAATCAAATAATTGTCGGATTTTAATGAAATTTTCAGAACTTATTCCCAAATGAATTAAATTATTTTGGAATTTTTTATTCGAAAATCTTAGTAAAAATATTTTTTTACATGTTTTTCAGTCCCTTAATTAATTTTATGAAAATTTAAGAAACTCAACGAGATAATTTTTAGTGACTATATTAGTTAGAAGCAGAATTCGTTTTTGCAAAATCGGATCCGGTCTTACCGAAAATTTGTTCTGAATCGAAAAGTAAATAACGCAATAAAATTAAGATATTATTTAATTAGAGAAGTTTTTAATTGCTTTTATGAATAATATATATTAAAGACAATATTGTTTGAAGCAAAAAGAATTTCGACGAAAAATGAAATTTTACAAGACTTGTTTTCATTCTTTTATAATTTTAAATTGAATAATTTATAAAGTTTTTAAATCTTTTAAAATTCATTTTCAATGAGATAATTCTTAGGAAATATTGTTTATTAAGTAAAACTATATTTACTAATCTTATATTGCAAAGCTTATTTGACAACTCCGAATGTTTTTAAAAGAATTTCGATGTTTTGTATGTATGATTACGTGCAGAATTTATGAAGTGTGGATGTACACACCGATAAATCTAGCATTTAAAAGTTGTCTCCACTTACGTCGAAAACCCTACCCTCAAATTTTATCGTCTGTTCCACCATACTTAACTATGAACATGTTCAGCTGTCAATCAGATGTAAATAAATCGATTAACACATCAGAAAAACAAGACCCCGTAGTTAAGAAATGTTAGATTAATTCAACTTTAAATTTGCCAATTTTCCTCAAATAACTTTTCAGAAATATATATTTTAAATTTTGCAAGATTTTTAAAACCGAAAATTCTCAAATGTGTCAAAATGGCCGTTATAATCGATTTTTAATAAAAGAAAATCGATTCCAATCAATATAATTTCTGTTTGAAATACACCACAGAGTATTTTGCTTAGTGGAAATAGTAAATTTTAAATCCTTTGGCTTTCAATTAAAGATAAAATGAAAGCTTCAAGAAAGCTTTTGATTTAAAAAAATCATTTTAATCCTTCGGTATACCAAATTAGTGGAGGTACCTAATTTAAACGGTCTTTTATTAATCATGGCGTTGTCGAAGTAGTTTTGGATGACATAAAACTTGTGGAAATACATAAAAGTTCTTTTGTGTTTTGCATTTAAAACGAAAATTAAAATTTCAATGAAAATATTTAAATTATTATAATACGTTAAAAAATAACAAAACAAAAAACAAAAATGTTGCGGTATTGACGGGTATTTGAAAAAACATTAAACTCTTCGAAAACGTCACTGTTTTTCGTTGCGTAACGTTGATTATTTTATATTTGGTTTCGACATCTAGCAAATTCTGTCTTATCAGAATGGGGTGCAGGGCAACTGAACACTGCCAACTGAGCGACGAGACAACTCAGGACCGAGACAATTCAGCACCAGAAAAACATAACTTTTTTTTTTATAACCGAATAAAAGTAATTTATTAAGGATTAAAACCTTAATTAGGGAATATTTTTCTTCAAATAAGGCATTTAAAAAGGCATTATGAACCAGTTTTTAATTATTTTTAGTAAAGAAATTTAAAGAAATTTATTTTTAGTAAAGAAATTTATTTTTTTAATAAAGTAAATAAATTGATATATAAAATATAAGAATTTCTATTTACTTTATTAAAAAATAAATTACATTACGATTTACTTTATTAAAAATAATTAAAAACAAGTGTGTTTTATTGAATTATTTTACGTCATTCATTGACATAAGCGATATGCCAGCAAGAAATTCCACATCGAGGTCCTTAACGAGCAAATCTATGCGTAGGGTGATGTTGTTTAGAGTTACGTCGAAATGCCTTTCGCCGATTCTTTCTAGAGTTGCACTGCCATCTGCTTGTAGTGCTAGAAAAAAAATAGAAAGTTCACTATTTAAAAAAAATAGAAAACTAAAAGCTGGTAAATAAATTTTGGTTAAACAAAACAAAAAATTAAAATAAAATAGGCTAAAAGGTCATTATTCCTAAATAGAAGAAAATGGGATGGTCAAATGAGTCGTGTGAACCAATCAGAAATCAAGAGGCAATTCTGAAATGAATTCCTTTGTCTCGAAAACGTGATAAATTCAGAGAAGACTAGGCAAGGCAAACAGAGAGTCAATGAAATATTTCGTCCGTTCTCCCATGTCTACATTTTCGGACAACTAAAAATTCCACAGAAAGTCGATAGTAGTAATTACTACCAACGTGATACTTACATAGATATTTACAAGGACTCTCTCCCTGTCTGTTATATGCTAAATGACTTATAGACATTCACACGCACGAGAACTTTCTGATATGAACTTATGAACTCTTTAAATATTTTATTTTAAGAGATATAAAATTTTATAAGTACATGCAAAATATATGTTTTTACTAATTATCTTGCGTTTTTACAAAGGCTTCTCGCCAAAATTGGTGTATATTTGGATTAAGTACGTTATCCGAAGATAACCACCTGTAAACACATAACCACCACCTTGGTAATCCCCACAGTACCTTTTGGTCAGTGGTCAGGATTTTGACGCTGAAGAGGTTAGCAACAAAAGCTCTTATGCTGATTTCGGCTCCGCTATCTAGAGTCATATGAATGACGTGGTGATTGTAGTGTGCCATCATCTGGGGAATGCTTGTTGCGAATGCGAGGTTGAGAAATCTTATACAGTGCGGGCTTGGTACTCCTGAGGTTGGACATCGGGGCCATATGGCTTCTCCTCTGGGTACACCAGCCTTTCATCTGTCACAAAAGACTGTCTAGCACGGCTCATGAACTGGCGTTCTGCTATGGGTAGAAATTTGCAGGTACTCAGGTCGTAGTTGTGTTGCCTGCTTGTTTGCATAGTGCACACAACTTCGTTCTGTTGGTGTCACGGTTCCTGAAGACAGAGCGCAGGATTTTTGAGTTGTTGTTTCGGACTTCGATGGCCTAAGAAATTTCGGGTTTGAGATTAGCCAGGTTGTTGGAACGAAGGTCTGGTCCGTAGCGCTGCTTCAGGAAGGTCGATAAGTGTTCGTGGAGGGGGTATAACCATGTTAGGGTTATTAGTGTTTCTAACGATGGCGTCATTTCTTTGTCAATTGCCGGTATTTCCCCATGGTGACGTAACCTTTCTCCACTTAGAAGTAAATTACCTTCAACGAAGCAGGTAAGTAAGTCGTTGTGTTGTATACCCTCTTCGTTCTTGAGGTCTTTCTTGGCGGTATCGATTCCACAATAAGCTGCATTCTTCTTTCCAGGCCGTCTTCTCCTGGTCGGGTGATCGCTAGTTGGTTTGTTCGGAGGTAAAATAAGAACTTCAACAAAAGGAACTTTAAACTTATCTATTTTATTAACCACGTCGACGTGTACATTTTTAACTAGCCAGTGGGGTCGCTCTATCACCCCCACTGGGGAGCAAATTCCTCCAGACACGAAATAACCACATCTAATGTGTATGATATGTAAAACGTAACTCCCTGAAAACACTTTCTATCATTAACATTCTCACATTCGGCTCAGCCAATAAAAAACAACTTCTTTTGTGTTGTCTACCAGCTGACCACAAGGTCAGCCTCAGAAGGTCAGAGCCATATACACTACCACTAAAAAATAATAGTCTGAAAATATTATTTAACAGTTGGAAATGGTTGTGGGGTTAACTATTTACTTTCCTGAAACCGCTACTAGGGGGACGCTCTCCGGCACTATAAATACTCTGCGATAATTTTTAGTAGCCTCTTATTTTTTCCGCTTACATGTCAACATGTAAGTCTCTCGTGAGAAAAATGGGTTTCCCATTGGGAAACGCATGGAACACACACACACACACACACACACACACACACACACGCACATTCACTCACTTTACATCCTTTGAACCAAAAAGGTTTTTATATACTTTTGATACACACATCATTGTTTTTGTCACTTGTATATCTTTCTTGTTAATACATTATCACTTGTTTGTACATATATTGGTTCTTGCTGTTTCTTTGCATTTATTCACATGGACTCACATACCGAGTCCGCCATTTTTGTTATGGATATTCCAGGAGACACGTATTTCTCCCAAGAAACACACGACATTACTAATCGCCCGCAACAAGTTGGTCACCCCGACGTGATACTATTTTTTCAAAAAACAAGAAAAACACAAGGTTATATACATATGTACAGACTCAAATATATATTTACACAATTTTTCAAACCGAGAGCCAATGAAGAAAAACAGCGACAAATTTCTCTTCCTACCCCACCAAGCACGGCGGACACTATAAGCTTATAGCAAAAACAATTTACACAGCTACAAAATTTGTGATTAGACCCCATGAAAGAGCAAAATTACAAATTTCAAACATATGTTCTCCAACTCGGCAAATAGATTTTTTTTGCAACACGTGTAACCCAGAAAAAAAGTCGCTAATCGCCTACAATGGTCCATCCGTATGTAAACAACATACTCCTCATCCCTTTGTTTGAACCTTTTCTTCTCTAGGGCGCCATTATGCTCTACTAGATCTCAATGTTGTCTGGAGCCCGAAGTGAGTTCGTATGGCTTGCCATATAAATTGGGTGGGGGTGAACTTTTTGACAATGGTGGTATGTGAAAAAATTTGTACAGTAATTGGCAATTTGTCCAAGCAAGTGGGCAACTTTTTGCTAGGCTGTACGCCTTTGTTGTTCTGGGACATCATGGCCATCACTAGTGAGCCCATGGGTCGGGTTATTTGAGCTTTTCTTAGTCCATGTGGCACCGTCCACTAGAAAACCTGCAAAATTTGGGTCGAGTGATAATGTGTAGTGAAAAATTCTGCTTCTACATTTCAAACGAAGTGATGGTCTCGTGCCTGGTGAGTGATCATTGTTTCGGTGCATGACTAGCGGCCGTGTTGTTGTTGTTGTGGTGATGAGAGAGAGAGAGAGAGAAAGACTTGCGTTTTAAAAGCTATTGTAGAAGCTATCCCCGCTATGACTAGATCGTCGTTTGTTTACTTTCTCGTTGTATGTGGAGAACGTGAGTATAAGGCTGTCACCACACCAATGAAGAGAAGAACACGAGAGACGTTAAAGTAGCAAGAACGAAGCCTATTTCACATGCGGTATATGGAAGAGACCGGAAGTGGTGTGGCCGAAATTAAGGTTAGAGAGTTAAAAAAAATAATTACTAGTGTTGGAATTAACGTTAGATTCTTATTTGCTATGCATCAGTTAGGTCTATGTTCTCGAAATTAGATAATCGCACGCATCAATCACTTGTGAGACACTGTATCAAATCTAAACGCTTCTGATCTGAACGTGTTTTAATGCATTTTGTACGAAAGAAGATTCTAATGTTCTGACCACAAGACGGTTTCGCTGTTACTGTTTCCTACCCGCAAACACACATTATCTAGTTTAAATGTTTTCTCTGTAATTTTTAAATGTTTTCTTCTTTTATAGTCATTGTAATAACTTCGTTAATACATGCACTGACGTTTGTTTTATATTGTTTTGTGTTATTTGTTTATTACTTGGACTTACATTTGAGTCCGCAGTAATTGTTACGGGAAAAGTAATACGTAGAGACACGTGTTTTCTACATAAAAACAACTAGCATTCCCGCAACAATTGTAATGTTCTGAGGCGGATTCTATTTTAATGCTTGTTACAGGAAAGACAATTTTAATGTTCTGATGTCAAGGTGGTTCCTTTGTTAATGTAACGTACAGGAAAGACCATTCTAATGTTTTGATCCTATAAAAAATTAAGTTATCTCTCCTTGATCCTACTGGTATTGGAAGAATCTATTATCTGCTACTTAATGGTATAACCCAGTTTTCGCGCCAAATAAGTGACGACTTTGAAGGTCCGCCTCTCAAGAGAAGATATGTGTTTAAACATTCCAAATGTCCCCAAGACAAACAACTTTTGATTGAATGACAGATAAGTGTCAGTCAGTTATGTGCCATGCGTGATACACACTTAGGTGATCATGTATCGAAAGATACATGACTGCCGAGGCAGATTTTTTCCCGCAGTAGGCTGCCATTTCTTTCTGCGGTAGACCAGTTGCCATCCAAGGCTATAGAACCCAGTTTGTTCTTCTATTTATCCATAGCTGGGGGGGGAAGGAGAAGAGGATTCATACCTTTCCCAAGGGTATTAGCACTTAAGTGAATATAATGGATTCGACTGGAATTATAAGTGTATCAAGCTATTTCTAACTGAAATGTATTGGAATTGACTCTATTGTTATATGGCTATACTCGCTAAAAGCACGTTTTTTTTAGTAATTCTCTCATTTCATATATATGTTGTATGTAAAATCTTTTAAACTATTCACACGACCAGAATAAGGTTGAGAAACATTGCTATAAACTACGTAATAATTCCCATATATTCCCCATGATTGGGAAGCGTGTGAGAAAGGATAAAGACTACAATGTCTTGCCTTTTTAAAACTCTGGGCAGAGGCAAGATTGACTATTTCCAAATTCTCTCTCGAATTTCGGACATAGAAAGAACTATAAACTCCAGACCTCTGACATATCGGAACGCGTCTGATAGTGAACTGCTACCGTTAATACCCCATGTATTTCTTCACCCCAATGTCAATGGAGAAATTTCTGTAACGATTGATTCTAGTGGTTCTTCTGATATTGAACACACTTCCCAGACTCAGTTGTTAGATGCTCTCTCAGAAAGAGAGAGCATCTAACAACTTCAGATATTGTGACATGAGGAATACCTACGGGAAAGTTGCAAAGATCTGCATGATATAGATTTTGATAATAAAGTGAAAATAATGACAGTGTTAATTAAAAATCCTGCAAAAGCCAGAACATTCTGGAAATTTGTCAGAGTGGATGAACTTTTCTATGGAAATGACAAATGTACGTTCAGTACGCATAGCCAAAGGAGAGGCATCCTTTAGGAACTTTTCTCATAAAAAATTACAAAATAGCACACTTTTATGGGCCATTATATAAATTAAATCAATAAATGGAAATACAAAATTTTAATATTAAATTAGAAAATAGCAATTTTTTAAAGGCTATTATTTAAATAAGATCAATAAAGGAAATACAAAATATTCGGAACTATTGTTATAGATAATTGCACTCTTTTACGTTTCATTTTATAAAGTAGATCAATAAATAGAAATACAAAATATATTTTCTCGAGACATATCAGAAAATAGCATTTTTTAAATGCTGTTATTTAAATAAGATTAATAAACTAAATACAAAATATTCGGAACTTTTCTCAGAGAAAATGAGAAAATAGCATTCTTTTTCTTGTCATTGTATAAAGTAGATCTATAAATGGAAATACAAAATATTCCTACATTTTCTCATGATAAATCAGAAAATAGCACTTTTTAAAAAGTTTTTTATTTAAATAAGATGAAGAAATAAAAATATTCGGAGTTTTCTGATAAAAAATTAGAAAAAAGGCACCCTTTTACGGGCCATTATAATAAATTAGATCAATAAATGGAAACACAAAATATCCCGACATATTCTCATGTCAAATTATAAAACAGCATTTTTTAACAGATGTTATTTGAATTATATCAATAAAGGAAACACAAAATATTCCGACATTTTCTCATGACAAAGTAGAATATAGCCCATTTTTAACGGCTGTTATTTAGATAAGATCAATAATGGGAATACCAAATTTTCGGAACTTTTATTATAGAAAATTGCAGTGTTTTACGTGCCATTATATAAAGTAGATCAATAAATGGAAACACGAAATATTCCGGCATTTTCTCATTACAAACAAGACAATAGCACATTTTTTAACTATTGTTATTTAAATAATATCAATGGAGTAAATAAAATATTGTCGGAACCTTTCTCATGGAAAATTAGTTGTTATGATAAATTACCCATACACGGGTGGACTCTTCCATGTTACAAATAAAAGCAGGTACTACTTTTGTCAGAGGGGGATTTTATTTTTTTCCAACAATCAGCTATGATAGTTCATTTTAGTTTGTTATTGGGTTCATCTCCCTTCCCTCTCATTTCATTCATCCATGAATTTTTAAATACACATAAAGAATCATTATATTTTATGGTATAGGGCGCGTATTGTAGGTTCCCCTTGAGAGGATGTGGTATTATGGTGGATTGATTGGTGACGGACGAGTTCTTGTGGTGACTGGAAATTGTATGTATGAATGGGTCGTGAATCGGATTAGCTAGGTATAAGATAGTGATGACCAGCCTCAACCCCTCCCCATTTTTGGCATTGTGCCGTAATTGTGTATTTTACACAATAAATAGTATCAGCTGTGACAGTTCGGACTTAACATTATTGCTCGTTTGTATATTATTGTATCACTGTTTTTCTGTTAATATATTTGTTAACTCAATTCTTCTCTTTGTGTTTTTATTTCTTGCTTCAACAAGGCCACAACGACTTGGCGACGAGGACCCTTAAGGACCCCAAAAGGGAATTGCTAATATTGGTTCTACTCAATATGACTTGACAATCCAGAAAAGGAAACTGAGCGGGGAAAAAAGTGCAACTAGCTTACACTGAACTTTCTGAGAATTCATCTTCTTAGAAGAAGAAAAAAAAGAACTCATGATTTTCTGAATGTGTAAGAAATTATTTTGTTTTTTCTCTCTTCCGTTAAATTCTATTTCGGTTTAAACCTAAAAAAGACAGTTAAACATGGAGTTCATATCCACCATACTCTATTTTCTTAAATGCCAACTTGAAATTCAAAAGCAAACTGAAAAAGAACGGCTTGAATTTCAATAGCGAATTGAAGAAGAAAGTCTCGCATCACAAAAACAAACGAAATCAGACAACAAAAATTTGAAGAAATTCTACTTCAAACTCAACAAGAGCAAAGAAAATTGCTTGAAATGACAAACAGGGGACAAATTAGTGAAAACGGAAATGCGTTCTCACAAAACGCGATCATATTCTCCGGACGAGGATAACTTTCGCTTCCCATTTTAGAAGGTACGAGGATTTATACGCTACAGATTGCACAAATTGAGCAGACTCTAAGAAGGTTCGCCTACTACTTCGAAAAATAGGCACCATGGAGCACACCAAATTTGTGAACTATATTTTATCCCGTAAAACAGGCGAACTGACATTTACCGAAGCGGTTAAATTGCTTACAGAACATTTTAGTCCTAAAACTTCACTTTTTCATAAGAGATGGAAGTGTATGAATTTAACCAGAAAGGTCAGTGAAGTCACTACATTTGCGTCAGTTGTGAACAAACATTGCAACGATTTTAAACTGTCAGAATTGAGTTCGAATAACTTGAAGTGTCTGATATTTGTTCAGGGACTCTGAAATTAGACGTAGAGCTCTGAACAAATTGGAAAACGAGCCAAACCTTACTCTCCAACAGATAGCGGAAGACTGTCAGATTCGTAAGCGTACGCCAGGATTCGAAAAATATTGATGAATCTGGCATAGCATACATTAGAAAGTTACGCCGAATGACAAAACTATAATTCTCCTTCTAAATCAAAACTTTAGAAAGGATGATTAATAACAGACTAATCTGGTTCCTCGAAACAAACAATCTAATAACCAACATACAATGTGGCTACCGTAAAAATCGGGGGTGTATCGATCATTTAACTAATTTAGAAAGCTACATTAGAAGCCTTCATAAGGAATCAACATGTAACAACTATCTTTTTCGACCTCGAAAAAGCTTGATACAACCTGGAAACATGGAATTCTAAAAGATCTACAAAATATTGGACTAAAAGGTCGATTACCTGTTTTTATTTTAAATTTTTTATCTAATAGAACCTTCAGAGTACGTTCAGGATCCACTCTCTGATATATATATAAACAAGGTGTACCACAAGGTAGCATCCTATCAACAACCTTGTTCAATATCAAAATAAATAATATAGCTAAAGAATTTACCCCTGACATAAATGGATCCCTATATGTTGATGATCTCACCATAAGCTATCGATCCAAATACATCCACACGATTGAAAGAAAATTACAATATTGCAAAATCAACAACTGGGCAACCAATAACGGTTTCAAAATATCTAAAACCAAAACCTAATGTATTCATTTTTGTAACAAGCGCAAACTACACAACGATCCCAACTTAAAGCTCGAAGGAGAAGACATACCATTTGTAAATCAACACAAATTTCTAGGTATAATCTTCGATAAAAAATTAAACTTTATCCCACATATAAACTATATCAAAGGAAAATGTCATAAAGCACTACAATTGCTACGAGTCATAGCTCACAAGGATTGGGGAGCTGACAAAGACACCCTTATGAAACTATACAGATCCCTAGTCAGATCAAAACTAGACAATGGATGCTTCATCTATCAATCTACTAGGAAATCCTACTTAAAAATATTAAACCCTATTTACCACACCGGGTTGAGACTAGCCCTGGGAGCTTACAAAACTACCCCAGTTGAAAGTCTATACGCTGAAGCTTTTGAACCCCCTCCAAAAATCGGAACCAACAACTTAGCTCTTAAGTACTACACTAAAGTAAAAGCAAATCCAAACAACCCTACGTACAATATTTTTAACCCCAAATACAAAGAATCCTTTGAACAAAAGGAAAATGCAATTAAACCTTTCGGCCTCAGAATAATCCCTACCATCAACGACGCAGCCTTACCCACAACCAGAGTACTCCAACCCACAATATCCAAAATTCCACCTTGGGAAATCATAACGCCCAAGATAGATTTAAGTTTAAATAAACACCAAAAGGAAAAAAACACATCCAACTACTTTCCAAGAAGATTTTTAACAAAATCAAAGAAAAATATCCAAACCACATACACATCTACACAGATGGATCTAAACAAAATGATGCAACAGCCAGTGCAGCGGTACTCAACAAATCAAACCTCCCAAAAGAAACCTCTATTTTTAGTGCAGAAATACATGCACTAACCTTAGCACTCAATCTAATCTCTAACAACAGAAATCCCAAATACATAATCTTTTCAGACTCTCTGTCTGCTCTAAAAGCAATAAAGAATAAAAAAACAGATAATTGCAAAATTACTCAACAAGCTATCGCAACTAAACAGCCAAAGCAAAAAAGAAATTATTTTCTGCTGGATTCCAAGCCATACAGGTATCAGAGGAAATGAATTAGCCGATTCAGCAGCTAAAGCTGCCTTAAATATCTCAACTGACGTAAACTTTAAAATTCCCTACACAGATCTTAGAAGACACATCAATACATACACAAGGAAAAAATGGCAAACGGATTTACCCAAAACAAACTATACGAAATCATGCCAAAAATTAAAAAACAGGAACATAATACGAAGCTAAACAGAAAGGAAGAAGTTACACTTGCAAGAATAAGAATAGGCCTACTTTTTTAACCCACTCATATCTCCTGAAAGGAGAAGATCAACCTTTCTGTATACCATGTCAAACCCTATTCACAATTAAACACATTCTAACAGACTGCAGTGATTTCACAGAAACAAGAAAAAATATCTACAAAGAAAATATTAAAGATATATTGGAAAAAAACAGCCTCCAAATCATTTTTTTCGTATTTCAAGAAAATCGGCCTCTATCAGAAAATTAAAAAAAAAAAAAAAAAAAGGGGAGAAACAGAAATGGTTTTCTAACAAAACAATATTAAAAAAAAAAGCCATCGGCATTAAATGACCCTTTGAGGTTGATATGCCGTAAAACTAGGTATGTCCAATATTTCGCTAAAAAGTGGTATACCTTGATGACAAAATGTCCCCAAATTGATAAAACAATTTTTAACGTTTAAATATTTATGTTCTTATTAAAGAGGAAAGACCAAAGTATTTTCTGAATATTTTTTCAGATTTTTTAATCCTTCCTATAAATGTTAAAAATTTTATTAAAAATTTTTTTTTTTTTTTTTGAGTCAAAAAATTTCGTAAAATGGAACTTATCGACATTTCTGTCGGAAAGATCATAGTTTGTTAGTTAAAAAATCATGAAAAATCAATTACACCTTTTTCTTTTGTTATCTTAGGAAATTTAGAATGATTAAAGTATACTTAATGTAATTTGAAAGAAACATTTTTAGCAGAAATTTTTTTTAAGAGAGATATTTCCAACCGTAGTCGTTCCTTTTTTAAGGAATTGACAGGCGTTAATTGATGTACGTCAATATATTCACAACTTACTGCACGGAATTTTATTGGATGGTAGCGCCAAAGTGATATAATTCGTTCTAATTTTAAGTGAATCTGGTTAGTAGATTTTTTTTTTTAAATTCACTTTCAAATTTTTTTTTTTTTTTTTTTTTTTTTACCTTACGTTTGAGGAAGAATTCTGCACTGAAAATAACATTTAAATTATGAAAGAAAATCAAATTTTACAAGTAAAAATAAAACAGTAAAAAAAATACATTTTTTTAAATTGAGGTTTATTATTTCAGTCATGAAATATTTTTCTGAGAATATAAAAATTACATGAAACACCATTAATTGAAACGGGTTAACTTAATGAAATGAGATTTTATTTCTTTTTTATTAAGGCAGATTTTTTTCTATTTATTAATAATTATATGGCAGTAATATGAGTTTTATTTTATTTATTAATAAAATTAACATGCTATGTTGGTTTTGTTTTGACTCAATAAGTATTTTTTAGTTTGAGTAGTAGCGCGCTAACTCCAGAAAATTTAAACTCCAAAAATCGTTTTAATTGATAATTTGTCGTGTGGATAATAATTCCAAAGTAATGTACAATGAATTTATGCATTCGATTTCAAACTTGAAAATTTGGGTGGACTTCCAAGGGCGTTTTTTTTTTTTTTTTTTGTAATTGTAAATAGTCGATATTTTCTTTTATCCCACTATTCGATTTATATTTGAATAGAAAAAGAAAAAAATTGAAAATAATACGACGATATTCAGAAAACTTGACAAGCCTTGTTTTCTTCTTACTGAACGAATCAAAGCCATTTCTGAAGTAAAAAAAAAAACTTGCTTCTATCAAAGGAAACTACTCATGTGACATTATTTCAACAATGTGCATCCGTACTTTCGTTGTAGACGATTTTAAATACAATTTTGGAATATTAAAAATTATTTTTAAAATAATTATGGTTGTCAGATTTTAATAAGCTTTCAAATTTATGATCTTTAAAAAGTAGAGAACATAATATATCATTTCCATAAGGTTGCAGAAAGAACTTAATGTATAAATATATAACAACCTTTTGTCATATTGTGTACTTAAAATTGAAAAAAAAAAGAAAATTAAAGTAAAAATTCATTGTTCATCAAAAAATTTTTTTTCTTTCAGATAATAATTACCTTCGTATATATTATTCAGAAAAGCCATTAAAAACTTTCTTAATTAAATATTGTCTTAGTTTTATTGGGTTTTGTATTTTTACAATTGAGGTAAAAGTTTGGACAATTTCGGACATTTTTTTAACAAAAAACTCGATGATTTAGATTTTTCAGAGTTTTGTGCATTTAATTAAAAAAAAAAATTCAGGTTGCAAATAAAATTTTTTTTGTGTTTTCATAAAATTAAGTTCGAGGGGGGTAACAGATATAAAAAAAAATATTTATACCATGACTTTCAAAGAGACAAACATTTCTAAAATAAGTTCATTCATTTCTGAATAAGTTCTGAAGTTTTCATTAAAATCCAACAAGTAGTTAATTTTTACAAGAATTTCGAAATTAATGTGTCTTTCAACTGACAAAAAAACTAAAAAAAAAACGCTAAAAAGGTCAAAATTGGACATACCTATACCGTAAAACAAAACAAAACAATCTAAATCAAATCGGTCTAAAAAGAAACAAGACAACTTGCCTCCTAATCCGTGTCCCGGTTGTGGATCACTACACAGGTATAAGGTTTGCCCTTACCGGAATAAAAAGCGTCTAACTTGTTACCTAATCGGGCACAAGAGATCACACTGCCGAGCGGGAACAGAGGTTAATATCTGCGTAAAAAAAACATAAAATCGGATGAACAAGACTGGTTAAACATTAGGAAATACGTGCAAGTACAATTCCTAAATAAAAATATCAAATTAAAGTTGGATTCTAGGTCAGAAAGTTGGGAAAACCAACCAAGCTAAGATCTAATAAAATGTCCAGGTCCGTGACAAGGGAGAAAATCAAGTATGAGGGAGTACTTATCACAAATGTAACTTTGCATGGAAGGACGTTAAAACTAAAAATGTACATATTAAAAAATACAGAAAATTTATTTGGCACCGACTGGATGGAGAAATTTAAGTTGTGGGACATACCAATTAATTCATTTTGCCAAAACCTCGAAAACCTGGCCACGAGGCAAAAAATCTAATGAAATATTTAAAAGAAACTTTTCCGGAAATTTTTTTTTCTGGTGGCCTTGGTCGGTGTAATAAGATGACGGCAAAATTCGAGTTAAAAGATAACATCCAGCCAGTGTTTAAGAAATGTGCTTTCGCATCTTTACCACAAATAAATGAAGAACTCGACAGATTAGAAAGAACCGGGGTCTTGTCAAAGGAGATCCGGGTTTGCGCCGATTTCTCGACGGGGCTTAATTCTGTACTCAAAGACTATCACTATCCTTTAACAAGCCTGGAAGAAATTTTCGTGAAACTAAATGGAGGGAATTTTTTTTCCAAAAAGGACCTCAGTGACGCATATCATCAATTACCGGTAGTTGCTCTGTATCAACACCCATCGTGGTTTGTACAAGTTCTAACGTCTACCTTTCGGGACAACAAGTAATGGACACTATAATGAGCGGTCTTGACTTCGTGGTTGTATATTTGGACGACATATTAACAGCCAAAATGTAGAACAATACAAGGAACATGTTCATAAAGTCTTCAAGAATTCAGGAGTACGGGTTCATACTGAAAGAATCAAAATGTGACTTCTTTATGGAGAAGATTAAATACTTGGGGCACCTTATCGACAAAGATGGTAGAAGACCAGACCCAGAACGGGCTACTGCAATCAAGGACATGTCAGCTCCCAAAAACGTCTCTTCATTACAAAGTATCTTAGGATTGGTAAACTACTACCAAGTGTTTATACCTTATATGCACAACTTACATGTTCCTCTAAACGAACTTTTGAAAAAAGACACGGACTGGGAGTGGATTCGACAAAATAAAAGAAGTCTTGACGTCGGATCACTTGTTTATCACTCACTATAAGCCATACCTAGACGTTATAGTTGCCAGAGATGCCAGCTCGCATGGCAGTGGAGCGCATATATTCTGCACAAGATGCCAGAGGGATTTCACAAACCAGTTGCTCTTGCGTCGAGAACACTTCTTACTGCGGAGAATAACTCTTCTCAAATTGAGAAGAGTCATTAGGGATTATTTTCGCAGTAACGAAGTTTCACCGATACATTCACGGTACACACTTTACATTGCAGACGGACCATAAACAATTACTTACCATTTTCGGTTCTAAAAAAAGGTCTGCCTGTACATACAGCAAATAGACTACTGTGATGGAGAATAATTCTTTTAAATTATAATTTCAAAATAGTTCCTACCGTCTAAAAAACCCTGTCATGCCCACGGACTATCCAGATTAATCCCGAAACATAGGGAACCTCATGAAGATACTCTGATTGCTTCTCTTCGAACAGGAGGAGACATTAAAACCACATTATGCAACACAGTAAGGGAACTCCTTGTAACTCTCGACCAAATCAAACGAGAAGCTATAAACGATGAGTTTATCAGGCAAACCAAAATCAAAATGTGTGAAAAGGACCAACAGATTTCAGATATTTTCTCTCTATGCGACGAAGTACTGCTATATAGTGAGCGAGTAGTCATTCCCACAACGCTACAAAGAAGAATTTTGAAAGAGTTCCATCCAGGGATTTCAAGGGTGAAAAGCCTTATGCGCAATTATGTGTACTGGTCGAACATGGACAAGGATATCGGAAACATCGTAAAATCCTGTAACGGTTGTGCCTTGACAGCAATCAAATATAATCCTTGGCCTAAAACGGACCGAACATGGTCCCGAATACATGTGGACTTTGCGGGCCCGCTAGACGGATTCTACTATAGTAGTAGATAGTTTTTCTAAATGTCCCGAAGTTCTTAGATGTAGAAAACCCACTACAGAAGTTACAATCAATTTCTTCCACGAGCTGTTCTCCAGATTTGGGTTAGTCGATTGTCTAGTGTCCGACAATGGGACAGAATTTACGTTCGGCGATTTTAAGGATTTTTGTGAGACTTTCCAGATTAGTCATATCACGATCGCCCCATATCGCCCAAGGTCTAACAGGCTGAGTGTTTCGTTGATACGCTGAAAAGAGCCCTGAAGAAAGCTAGGGACACACCCACAGAAAAAGCCCTACAACAGTTCCTTCAGGCGTATAGAATTACGCCCAACGACAACACACCATCATCATTACCTCCAGCCGAGGTAATGTTTGCGCGTAAAATCAGGTCTGTGTTCGACAAGCTATTCCCCAAACAAACAGAACCGGGACGAACAAATACTGTACCAGATAAACACTACCAACCCGGATAGAAAGATTTTTTTCCCGGGTGTTTCGGGATAATAAATCTTTCTGGGAAATGGGTACAATTGAAAAAAGGATAGGAAATATGGTTTACATAATAAAAGGTCCACAGTTTACGCACAAGAGACATTTAAACCAAATCAGGAAATGCCTGTCGGACGATGCTGACAGCAGTCCCCCTGAAAGGCAAGAAGAAATGGATGTCATTAATGACACTTTTGACATACAAATACCTCAAGCGGCCCCAGAGCAATGCCGTTTAAAAAGGAAAAGGATGGACTTTATCATCGTTAATCCTAAGAGGAAAAGGTATTAAAACTCCTGCGGAGTTAAAACTTAGGATGGGGGTATTATGGTAAATTACCCATACACGGATGGACTCTTTCAAGTTATAAATAAAAGCAGGTACTGCTTTTGTCAGAGGGAGTTTTTCCCAAGTGTCAGCTTTGACAGTTCGGACGTAACATGCTTGCGCGTTTGTATATTATTGTAATACTGATTTTCTGTTAATATATTTGCTAACTCAATTCTTTTCTTTGTGTCTTTATTTCTGGCCCCAACAAAGCCACTACATTAGTAAGTAGAACTCTTTTGCATGCCATTATAAAAAAATTAGATCAATAAATGGAAATATAAAATATTCCGACATATTCGTTATATAAAGTAGATCAATAAATGGAAATACAATGTATTCCGACATTTTCTCATGAAAAATTAGAAAATAGCCCTTTTTTTTTTTTTTTTTTTTTGACGGCCATTATTTAAATTATATCAAAGGAAATACAATATATTTGGAACTTTTCTCATATAAAATTAAAAAGTAGCACCCTTTTAGGAGCCATTATATCAATTAGATCAATAAAGATACAAAATATTCCGACATTTTCTCATCCTAAATTAGAAAATAGCACTTTTTAACAGCTGTTATTTAAATGCGATCAACAAAGAAAATACAAAATATTCGGAACATTTCTCATGAAAAATAGCACTCTTTTACAAGCCAATATATGTATATATTAGGTCAATAAATGGAAATACAACATATGCCGACATTTTCTCTTGCTGTATTAGAAAACTAGCAGAAATACCCGGCATTGCCCGGGATAAATTCATTGAAACCATTTCTGACTCAGGAATTCCAAGAATATAACATCTCATAAAAATTAACAAACATCTAGGATAACATAGAAGTGAAAAATAAGAAATCATATCTTTAAGTATTAGACAGGTATAAAAGGATTTCTTTGTATACAATATTCTTAGTTTTTGAGTGGGTGCATAAATGTAAATATTTCTTTTACTTCCAACCCTGGAGTATCTAACATACTGCTGACCATGTGAAAATCGGGGAACTTCTAAGTGTAATCCAGCTGCTGACTGTGCTTGACCTTGTGATTTGTTTATTGACATTACAAAGCTAAGTGTGACTGGAAATTGCAGTCACTTAAAATTGAACGTAACATCTGTAGGTATATGTGGTCAAGGGGTGGGGGGATGCGGAAAGAAATATAAAGTGGAGACAAGCCGCCCACTTAAGGTAAGGCTTCAAGAACACCAAAAAGCTGTAACACGAGGGGAAGTGGAAAAATCAGGCGTGGCTGACCACATATGGAGAGAAAAGGGAGATCACCGCCCTCTGTGGGATCAGGTTGAGATCATAGACATTGGGAAATTCGTAAACTTAAGGAATCAGCACATATGCTAGGCCACAAAAATCTCCTGAGCCGACCAAGCATAGAAATGAATACAATATGGGAAACAGTAATAAGGAGTGCCAGAGAAAAGTGATAACAACAAAAATTGCAATAGGAGCTCTGGTAAAAACATGAAAAGATAACAGCAAAAATTGCTATATGAGCACTGGTAAAAAAGGTTGCTGAAGACATTAGGTTTATAATATCCAGAAATTCATACACAAATGGACACATGGCACAGTGGATAAAGGCGTTAGTTAGATCCAGTGACAGGACCCAAACAGTGTGAGTTCAATACCTGGTTAAGGCGGTGGAGAACTTGGAGAGGGGAATTAACAGGAGATAACTGGCATCCATTAGACATGGCACGTGGAACTAGAACAGTCTACTTCATTGAGCGAAATAAAGGGTTCAGTTCGACATTCCAACCACCTGAAGAAGGCCGGAGCGTACAACGGCCGAAACGTTGTAATAATTATGGCGACAAAGATGAGGACAATAGTCCGAATAATGTGAATAATGTACATAATACCTCATCTCAGAAATATAGACATGTATTTGTCATATTAGTTCGAATAATGTAAATAGGGTTCATAGTGCATTCATCTCAATCAATCATGTAACACCTTTTGATAACTTATGCGATTTCAGAATCAGTTATCTCCTGTTAAGAAGCCCGGAGCGTGCAACGGCCGAAGCGTTGTAGTAGGTATGGCGACAGAGATGAGGCCAATGGTCCGAATAATGTGAATAATGTACATAATACCTCATCTCAGAAATATAGACAGATAATGAAAGGCCGAAACGTTGTAATAAACATGGCAACAAAGATGAGGACAATACTCCGAATAATGTAAATAGTGTACATAATATATCGTCTCATAAATATAGACAGATACTGAAGGACTGAAACGTTGCGATAAATATGGCGACAAAGATGAGGACAATAGTCCGAATAATGTAAATAATATACATAATGCCTCATCTCAGATATATATACAGATACTGAACGGCCGAAACGTTGTAATAAATATGGCGACAAATATGAGGACAATAGTCCGAATAATGTAAATAATGTACATAATACCTGATCTCAGAAATATAGACATGTATTTGTCATATTAGAACAGCAGACTGCAAAAGTAGGCCTGGACCGCAATACAAAGACGGGTCTTCGACCGTGGAACTCATGTAGAAATGATCAAGAATTGAAGAGATTGAATAACTTTAGGTGCCTAAGTTCTTGAACACAAAGTTCTAAAAAAGATTTGATCGTAAGAAAATCTCTTGTCGGGACTGTATGTCTCAAACTGAAAAAAAATGTATGTGGTTTCCCACTACCCACAAGATTAAAAATTCGATTGGTTGTGTATCTCTCAGACAAGCAAGGGATGAACAAGAAGAGGAAGGAAGTTTTTTACGGCTTATCAACCCTTTGCGGGCTATTTAAAGCCAGAAATCATTTTCAGATTCTAAGAATTCTTTTTTGAGATAATAATTAATTAACTGATACAAGTCTTACTAATTAACCCATAGCTGGAGGAGAATTGAGCCGAATAACTTTAAATTGACCCTAAAGAAAATATATGTACGAGGATAATCAAAAAGTAAAGGCAATTTCCATATAACATCTTTAATTCCACAGCGGATAACAAATGCATATGACACTTTTCGACATAGTCCATCATTATGACTGGTGCTAAACCCCAGCAGAGAAACACCCTACGCCATCTCAGACTCACGTTTTCCCCTGGCATGAAGTGGGGCGACGATATCTATAGAATGTTTTCGTCTACTGCAAAGGAAATTTCTCTAGTCAGAATCCTTCTTGTACATTTATAAATCTACGATTCGTCTGTGAAGTGAATGCTGTTATCATATGGTCTGGTATGGTCTGCTTCTCTTGCTGTACATCTAAAGATTCTTGACAAAATTCAAAGGAGGCTCTGTAATTCAATTAAACCTGACAAGTCATCTCGTCTTTAGCCACTTTCTTATCGACGTGACGTGGCTGGCCTCTGTCTTTTATACAAATATTTCTACATGCACACGAACTTATAAAATGCCCGCTCTCTTTGTTTATAGCAGTGATTGGAAGGGAAGTGTGAAGAGTGTAGACTTTTCACCACACCGCAAAGATTCCATCGCTGACCATGGCATTTATAATAATTATTATTTTATAATAATATTGTTATTTAACAAAAACTGCTGTACAAGCAGTTTTTGTTAAATTACAATATTTCTCAGGTCCGATAACCACCCTGTTTCCAAGATTTCAACACTTGCAACTTCTTCCTCTTCAAAAATCAAATGCTACTTGAAATGAACAAGACCCCAAGACGTTGAGGAAATCCGAGAATGCGACGAGGCAACTGGTCGCTCTCTCCAGAAAAGGAATTCTAGAAATGCTTCTATCAATTGGAACAACGGTGGATAAGTGTGTAACTTAAGAGAACTACTTCAAAGGAGATTAAATGTCGAATTGATATATGTTGTAGTTTCCTTTTTATAGCAGCAGTCCAGATGCTTTTTGATCTGACCTCGTATACAGGGTGATTGAAACAGTGGTTGCCGGTTTTATGTATGTTGGACTCTCCCATCTAACTATAATTTTTACAAAACGGGAGAGCCCATTATACATGAAATAGGGAGTTACTTTTCAATCACCCTGTATAGATTCCCAAGTCGGCATCTATGCGGACGACACCTCAATTTACTCCTGCCTCAAACACAAATCTAGTGATGCTGACAAAATTAACCTGGCAGTTCGAATAGAAAAGGACTTCCAATCGGTTGTGAACTGGGGCAAGAAATGGATGGTTAATTTTAACGCCTCTAAAACTAAACTGCTCTCTGTTAACCACCACAAGGATCCATCCCTGCATCCCATTAGAATGTCTGAAGACCAACTTCTCGAGAGCTCCTCTCTGCGGCTGCTCGGTCTCACGCTGTCCACTGATCTGAGATGGAACAAATACATCGGGTCAATTGCATCATCCACCGCAAAGAAAGTTGGCTCCCTGTGCCGAGCCAGGAAATTTTTCTCCCTGGAATCGATCCTCCAAATCTATAAAGCGACCATTCGCCCTGGCATGGAGTATTGCTGCCATATATGGTCTGGAGCCCCTGCTGTTTGCCTCAGGGTTCTTGATAAGATCCAGAGACGGATATGCAATGTGATTGGCCCTGATCTGTCATCTCGTCTGCAGTCGCTCTCTCACAGACGCGACGTTGCCTCGCTCTGTGTTTTTTACAAATACTTTCACGGTAATTGCTCCGAGGAGCTGCTTTCGCTGGTTCCTAGGCCTCATGAATTTAAACGTCCCACGAGGCTGGCATCCCGTTCCCACACCTTCACCGTTGAAACTGTTAGATGTAGACGTCTCTTCTACTCCAATAGCTTCATGTCTCGCACATCTCGCCTGTGGAACTCCCTTCCTTATTCCTGTTTCCCTGACAAATACAAGCTCCAACTATTTAAGTGTAACGTCAATCGACATCTCCAGCTGCCTTGATCTATCCACTTCCCTTCTCCACATCCTTTCACCTTTCATTCCTATCTGCTGTCGCTCCAAATCTTCTGTAACCCCCTTGCCTTGATCGATCCACTATCTTTCTCCACACCCTCTCCTTTACCACTCCTATCTGCTCTTCCTCCAAACCTTCTGTAACCCCTTGCGTGCTAGTGGCTTCCAGCCTTGCTTGGGTGATAAGCTTAAAAAAAAAACAAAAAAAAAAGAATTCTTTGGTATATTGCACATAGGATTTTCATTCCTGTTCATGTCCAGTGGAATGGTGAATGAGCTGTCCTACCCCCATAATAATATAACGGAAATTCCTGATGAAGCAACTGAAAGTACAATACGTTTTTGACTTCTTACCTTCTTACCAGTAGTAAGGTGGTAACAAATGTTTTTCCTGTTCCACTTTTCTGGTATACAACAACATCTATAATCGTGTTTATGCTATATTCTGGTCAGATAGAAGATTTGTCCCATTTTCTTCTATGTAGTTTAGCAAGGAATATATATCACATGCAGTTTCTCTGATCAATGCTCTTGTTAACTCATTCTCATTTCCTTTTGCTCTCTTTGGAAAGCCATAAGTGGCTAGATCAGTTCCTCTTATGGCTATGGTTCTATTTTCAATATTAATGCTTTATTGTACAGTTTATCATTGTAAGAAACCTCAATATCTGTAATGCACTTGTAATTGGTGTTTGTTAATCTTCATCTTAGGTGACCTTGTGTTTATCCCAAAGCTCTAAGATTTCTTGCACTCTGAGATACAGATGTTTCGGTTAAAGTAGCATCCCATTGTGCATCATCTTCTAGTAGACTTACGTTAGAACCAAGCTTCTGTTGAGCACACTGTTGCATTGACTGTACATACGGATATCTTCAAATGAAGTGGGACCTTTGATATCATGCAACAGTATACTGCGAAAGAAACATTCTTGTTAGTTGGGATTTACAGTATACACTCTTCCTATCAAATTTGATGTCTGAAAATCCATCTACCGGTTCACCCCTTTTTCGTCTGTTACAGCTGCCATTTTACCAGGTGTAATATGATGGAAGCTGATGATAAAACATTGTCCTAGAAAAGGTATCTCTTGCACAAAGCTTGAAGAAAGCTGTAAGTGTAGTCTCCCTTTGAGCTATGATTTGCTGAGCTGCATTTGCCCCAGAGAAATAAACTCGTTGTCCATTTTCTAAATGAACATCTAATGGCTGAACTGTTGGATATCGCTCAAGAATGGGAAATCTAAATATCCTACAAATTGCTTCATTGCTGCTAACTTTGTTTGTATTTGCTAACTTCATCTCTTCGGTTTAATGTTTGGTTTTGCCTATTTCGCTCGCATTGTTTGTTGCTTGTAAAGAAATCATTGCTGCATCTGACCCTTTGTTGACATATTTGCAGACATATTTAATTGACTTTACTGAGTTACAGAACACAACACTGATGTGAGCATTAAAAGTTTTCAAGAGTAGGGGACTGTATGGAACTATCAATCTGCTGTCAATTACAATTAGATTTTGTTCTGATTCAATTACTGCCACAAACCCGCCAAAATCTGGTTTTCTTCTTCGATAAGAAGGATAACCATCTTCTCCCATTGTGTTTCCACTTCTTGAATAATGCTTGGTACGCTTCTTATCAACCATACCGGGAGAATTTATGTTCCTATCTCCACAGGGACTATGGACCATTTGAGTTTTAACAGTTGCATAAAGATTTTTGTCTTTTGCAGGATCTGGTAGTTCTACAGATAATATATATTCAATCTGAATGGTGTGAATTATCACCATCAACCATATCAAGATGTGGACATGAGGAAGGCCTCGTTTTTGCCACTCAAAGGTATGCATGTAGTATCTTACATCCCCGAAAACTTCCCCTGCTGTAATCATTTCCATTAATTTAATCACTTTTAACCTGAAATCTCTTGAATTAGTCCAGGGAGAATTTCAGCATTAATTTCTTTCCAGTTGGGATTACAAGTGAAGGTTACAAACAAACCTTCACATCCATAATATCTAGCGTATGTCATTGCATCTTGAGTTCTTTCCTGCATATATCTTGGACTGTCAACAAAACTTGATGGAAGAATGAACAATTTCACCTATTACCACATCATTGTTAATGTCATCACGTAGATGGATATATGGTGATGCTCTTAAATCTGATTGGTGAAACTTGATGTATGCTAATCTTTTCCCCTTAATCTTGGCATACATATATACAACAAACTGTTGGAACAGGTTTTGGGCTCTGTGAAGGTGATTAAAAGAATTTCTCGGATCATAAGGAAAATAGTATTAAAGTTCATGCATGAAACAGTCTTATTGGAGTTCCCTCCAAATTGAAGAATTCCAAAATTATACCGATCTTCACCATTGACAAAATGCTGGTGTTATTGTAAAGCATCATATAAACGATGTGTCTCATATATTCTTTTTAACTTATTATAACGACCTTCAAGAACAATATTACGTTTTCCAAACTCTTCTCCTGTGATTATTGCAGCTACTAAATTGCATTGAAGTGTATTGAAACATCTAGAATGTTCATTTGAGGGCCATTTATCAGCATCTATAATAATCTTGAATTTAGGGGATGGTGATGATTTCAGAGCAAATTTAAAGCTTTTCTCATAACTGTTCCTTTCATGAAGCAGATCTTGCAGCTTTTTGATTGTGTCAATTTTTTAAACTCTAGTTGCATGAACTCTCTTTCGAGCCTGTTAAACTAAATCAAACACAAAATAAAGTTGAAGAAATTGAGGCTCTTCATTTGATAGTGGTAATAAAAATCCTATATGGTGATACCCTTTCCCTTGAACTTTAAATGTATGGAAAAATCCCCTCTCACGAATAGTCTTAGCACCAAAAGAATGTAATGCACTATTATAGTTCTGAATGTTTTTAAGAAAGTCCTTTGAATCATTAGTAGTTCCCTCAATGGTTGTAGAAGCTTCAACTTGACCTTACCACCAGCACATACTAGGAGATTCATTTTCTTACTGGTTATTATTGAAATTAGATCAATAAATAGATATACAAAATTATTCGGTCCGTATAGTAAATCAGAAAATAGAACATTTTACCGGCTGTTATTTAAATTAGACGAATAGATGGTGATATAATATATTCGACTCATTTCTTATGAAAATATAGCTCTTTTTGACGGGTTATTCTTTAAATTAGATCAATAAATGAAAATATTTTAACTTGGTAAATTAAAATATAGTAGTTTCGTTACCGATTATTATATATATTTGAGCAAAAAAGGAAAAAAAAATAATTTATATAAATAATTTATATAATAAATTTGAAAATAACCAATTTTCAGCAGCTATTATTGAAATTAGATCAATAAATGGAAGTAAAAAATATTCGGACATTGTTATATTATATTAAATAAAAAGTGAGTTTTTATGCTGGCCATTATTTAAGTTTAAGAATAAATTACAAAAAATTCGGATCGTTTCTTTTGATTGCATATCAACCTCTAACCTCTATTATTTAGATTATATCATTTAATAGAAATTAATTTATCATATAGTAAATTTGAAAATAGCAAATTTGTATAGGGTAGATATATAATATAGAAAATATTAGATACATAAATAAGAAATAAGGAATATGATATAATAAATGAGATAATAGCACTTTTTATTATTTTCAATATATCAATAAATTGAAATACAGACATTTCCTTATAATAAATTAGAAAATAGTACTTTCTTACTGGCTAGTATTGGAATTAAATACATAAATGGAAATATCAAATATTCGAACCTTTTTAATAGTAAATTAGTAAATAGCACCTTTTTACATGCTATTATATAAATTAGATCAATAAATGGAAATACAAATATTCGAACATTAAATGAGAAAATATCACTTCCTTACCAGCTATTTTAAAAATTATATCAATCAATAAAAACATAAAATATTCGAACTGTTCGTTATATTAAATTAGAAAATAGTATTTTTTACGGCTACTATTTAAATAATATTAATGAATAGTAACATGAAATATTCGGACATTTTCTCATAGAAAATTAGAAAATAAAAAATTTCATGTAATAAATTAGAAAATAGTAGTTTTTAACAGCAACAATTTCAATAGATCAATAAATTTAAACAAAAAATATTCGTAAATTTTCTTTTATTAAATTAGAAAATGGCACTTTATCGGCTATTTTTAAAATTAGATTAAGAATAGTAAATTCTAAATATTTGGACTAAATTTATAGTAATATAGAAAATAGCACCTTTTTTGCCGGCTATTATTTGAATTCAAACTGTAAATGGAAATACAACGTATCCGGAATTATTGTTATAGAAAAGAAGATAATAGTACGTTTTAATCGGTTATTATACAAATTAGATTAGTAAATGGCAATAAAAATAATAAATAATATATTCGGATCCTTTTTCTGTTAATTTAGTAAAGTACAAATTAGCCATTTTTTAACCGACTGTCATTGAAATTAGATAATTAAACAGGAATAAAATTATTCGGACATTTTCATATGATATAACCTTTTCTTATAGTAAAATAGAAAATAGTACTATTTTACCATCTATTATTTAAATAAGATCAATAAATGTAAATATTCGGATTTTTTAAGCGCTATTATTTAAATTAGATCAATAAAATGTAATAAAACAAATTCAAATGTTTTCTTATGGTAAATTAAAAAGTGTAATTTTTCGTTTATTATTAAAAAATTATTGATCAATAAATGGAAATAGAAAATATTCGGAGTTTTCTAAAAATGAATTAGAAATTATTATTTTTTTACAGCCTATTATTTAAATAAGATCAATAAATGAAATACAACATATACGGATCATTTTTTTAACGGCTATTATTTGTGGTGGATTCCGTGATGAATCCGATATCAATGAATAACAAACGCCAGGAATGGATAAGGAAAATAAATGTATTAACGTAACAATACAAACTGGTAATACGGGTTAGTAGATCCAGGAATGCGGGTTAGTAGCAATAATATATATACAGTCTTGGTATTGAAGTATCGCGGATGACACCTTACTGAGTCTACGTGCTCGTTAACTGTGACGCTTGCCGCCGTCTCTGTGTGTGACTTACTCTACTACTACTGAACTCTACTACTCTTCTGTCGTTCCGTCTCGACTCCTTGACTCTTCGGGTATTCACTGATAGTAGTATATGTATACCTTGGGTGAGTCCATTTGTGTGAAAAGGGGAGAACCCTTAACATTATTTAAATTAGATCAATAAAAGTAACACAACATATTCGGTCCTTTAAATTAGGAAATAGTATATTTTGACTGCTTATGTAAATTACATGAATAAGTGAAAATACAACATATTCGGAACTGTACTTATATTAGATTAGAAAATAGTACTTTTTACGCCATAGTATTTCGATTAGATCAATAAATATAAATGCAAAACGTTCAGACCTCTAAATTACATAATATCACTTTTTAAGCGTTCAATTAGATCAATAAATGTACATAAAAATTCGGACCATTTCATATTTTAAATTAGAAAATTGCCGGATATTATTAATAGAACAATAAATGACAATAGAAAACATATGGACATTTTGTTCTAGTAAATTAGAAAATAACATATTTTACAATCAATTATTAAAATTAGATCAATAATTAGAAACACAAAATATTCCAACTATAGCATTACCTAGATATGATCACTGAATATAAAATATTCGACACTCTTTACGGGCTCTTATTTAAATAATATCAATATATATATATATATATATATATATATATATATATATATATATATATATATATATATATATATATAGAGAGAGAGAGAGAGAGATATTTTTCTTACGTGATTTTTCTTCTTCGAACTTTAAAGCAACTATATTCCTTAGATAGAAAAGAAAATTGTGGAGGGAACCACCGAATTTGTCAACAAGACAAAACTACACCACCCGGGTTTGAGAAGGTAGACGTGATTCAACCAGATAATTGATTCTTTCTCTTCAACAGCACAGAGAAGATCATCAACTGGATATTCGAAAAAATATATTTGGTTCTTCAAGAATTTTAATTAAGATTGTCTGTAATTTGATTACCTTTTTATTTAGGGTGAATCTACTCTTTTCAGAATTATGCAATAATTTTGGTATATGTACCAAACATTGAAATGTATGTATTTTTATAAAGTCCTAGAGTATATAAGATTATTCTGAAATTCCTGATAAAAAATAAACAGCCGCATATTTTAACTGAATTTCTGTAAATTAGAGCATTACATAAAATAGAAAAGAGCATATTTTAATAGTTAATTAGTTCACGAAAGAAAAACAAAATATTCGAATATTTCCTGGTAAGAAATTACAACAGCACTTTATTAACATGTATTCTCTAAATTAGAAATCCATTTTTTAATAAACTTTACAAAATTACAAAACAGCCCATTTTAAAGGGAATTCTTGAAATAGAAATAATAATCTAAGATTAGGACTTTTACAGACGAGAAATTTGAAAACAGCTCTTTTTCATCGGGAAAACAAAGTGTTCGAAATTTTCGATAAGTAAATAGAAAATAGCACGTTTTCATCTGGAATTCTCTAAATTAGATCAGTAAGATAAACAATTATTAGGCCTTCTTTTTCGAACATTTTCTTTTTTTTTCGGTAAGGAAGAGCATAAAATAGAATTTTTCTGATGAAATATTAGGAAGCTACACTTTGCACATTCTCTAAATATAAAAACAAAGAAAATATTCGGATTATTTCTGACAAGAAATTAAAAATAACAATTTTTAAAGAGTATTATGTAAATTAGATAGGTACTAGAAAACAAAATAAGTA
Organism: Acanthosepion esculentum; assembly: GCA_964036315.1. NCBI lineage: Eukaryota > Metazoa > Mollusca > Cephalopoda > Sepiida > Sepiidae > Acanthosepion > Acanthosepion esculentum. The sequence goes on from OZ038495.1 coordinate 74,553,768, forward strand.
AAAAATTGAAAGTACACATTTTAACGGATATACTTTAAATTAGACCAGTAATAGAAAACAATATATTTTGAGTGTCTGATATTCTTTAACTTAATTTTTTTTGTATCTGATATTCTCCGAATATTTCTGATAATAAATTACAAAATAGAAAACGAACATTCACTAAATTAGATCAAGAAAGAAAAATAAAATATTTTCAGTTATTTTCTAAACTACAGTTTTTCACTAAATACAATGATTAAAAAATGAATCAAAATATTTGAACTTCTGATAACAATTTAGAAAACTGCAATTTCTTAACACGTATTCTTTAAATTAAATCAGTGAAGAAAAACTCAAACTGTTCTGACTTATTCAGTTTTCTAAGAAATTAGCACGGTTTTTCAGCAAATTAGATTTGTAAAGGAAGACAAAATTATTAGGGCTTTTTCTATGAAAATATAGAAAAGCGCTCTTTCTCATATGTATTATGTAATTTCAATAAAAAAGGAAAACAAAATATTCGGACTTTTTCTGATTGTTGTGACCAAGTAATTAACAAAACAAGAGGTTGCAGATAAATAGTGTATTGAACAGTAAATGCAACACAAGAGTGTTACACGACTTCGGAGTATGTGGCGTTCAGTCTATATTACTATTGATATTTATTACCCCACCCCACGAGGTAGAACAGTCTATATAACTGTTATATTCAGTGACCCCCCACCCCACGTGTTTAACGTGGGTCATCTGAGCCCCTAGGCTCGGCCAAAAATTCCCGGTAGAACCCGTATAAACGGGTTCGGGTCTGTCTACTTACCCGGACGAAACTCTGCCCTTCGGCACAGCATCGTCCGGGTTCCTCTCTGCCCAAGGCAGAGAGTTTGATAGGAGCTGCGAACAGTCTCGGTAGAACAGTTTAGATCACTGTTAATACATTGTTGGTTCGGGTCTGTCTACCACTCCGGACGAAACTGTCCTTCGATACAGCCTCGTCCGGGTAAGAGATGCTTGAGGGCAAGCCGACAGAAGGAGCCCTCGCCTCGTGGTGAACGACCGGCCTCTTCCTCACACGAGCGCACATTTCTTAAGGATGGAAAGTTTTTACGAGCGTTTTCCTTCCAGAATTCGCCATACATACACATCCGGTCTAGATAAGTATCGCGACGAATCTCCACACAAGGCACCCCAGACCGCCATCATAAGGATGGAGGTAACAAATCTCGCGACTGACCATGGCGGACCTGTCTCCCCACAAGAAGGAGAACAAGAGCCTTACAAAAGCCATTAAAGTGTCAGATGGGAGTGGAAGCATGGAGAATCGGTAAAGGAGAATCGGGTAGATGTGTGAAGCACATACTTCAGCTCTCCCCTTCAAGGAAAGATTTCTCCGGGTCCACAGACTAACTCCGACCTTGGCCAGCTCCCGTACCTCCGACCAATTCATTTCCAACACGAGGTCGGGACCGAACCAGGCGCCGAGTATCTTGACCGGCCCGCCCGTCCAGAGGAAAGGTCCGGGAAGAGAGACTCCCTCCTACAAACCCAACCGCAAGCCAACAGACTTATCGCGGTTGATCTTGGCCCCTGTCATCGTCTCATAACCTCTGATTTCTCTGCTGGCTTCGTTAATTTCGGCTCTGCTCGACACATGAACCGAAACGTCATCAGCATAGGCGGAGTACCTGGCCGAGTTGGTAGCACCAAGTAAAGACATTTCGTGAAGGACCGGATTCGTCTTCAACTTACGCAGGAAAGGTTCCAACGCAAGAACGTACAGCAATGGAGACAGCGGACAACCTTGACGAATGGAGCGAGACAAAATGAAAAGTTTCGATCTTACCCCATTCACTTCCACCAGCGCACCGGGGGACGCATACAGCAGTTGGATAACAGGTGCGAAAGTCCGGCCCGAAAACCGGCGGCCGAAAGAACAGCCTCTAGAAATCGATGGTCAACCCTATCGAAAGCCTTGACTATCGAAATATGATTAGCAATGTAAAAAGAAAAAAACATTCAGCCATTTTAAGATAAAAGTGAGGAAAACATCACTTTTTAAATTAGGTCAGGTAAGAAAAACAAAAAAAAAAGAGAGTAAAGAAAAACACAAAATTTTTGCAATTTTTCTAATGGGAAATTACAAACAGCACTTTTTACCGTGTATTCTATAAATTAGATTATTAAAGGATACAATATATTCGGACATTTTCTCTAAATTAGAGCTGTAAAGTTAAAACATTCCGATTTTTTTGTGATAAGAAATTGGGAAACGGCACTATATTAGGAAGTAAGGAAAGGAAAAAAAAATATTCTGATTATTTCTGATAAGAAAATTTAATACAGAATTTTTTAATGAGTTTTCTCTAAATTATAATAGCAAATATCAAAGTAGCAAATATTCCGAGTTGTTTCTTATAAGAAATTAGGAAACTGCACTTTTTTAGCGAGACCAGTAAATACTCGGACTTTTCAATTCAACGATAAACATTTTGTATTATCAGACTATTTGGACTTGAATTATTTAGAAATACTTTGTATGTTTTGGGGATGGGTGCATGTCCAATGTATATATTTTTTAGTGAATGAACTTGAACTGTACCTCTTCCGCTTTTTATTCTGGCCATACGAACCATTCCCGAGTTTTAATTCTCCCATTCTACCATGGGACAAATAGGGTCTGGGCTTTGAAGCATTTTCATCAGTACATCATCTATTTTTATTATATCAAAAATTTAGTTTCGTAAATACCATTGTTCTCTCAGACTTAAAAGGTATTCTTGATACCAAATGTCATAAAATGTATGTAGTATAACTTTAATAGATTTAACCGAGTACCTATTGGGAGGATGCAAATTTATGCTTTCCTTATTCTGTATAAAAAGTTATCACTCATGGGCGTAAAAACTAATAGGAGTAATTATTTTCAAAGCAGAATCATGAGAGCATCTATAGCTGTGGTGTCCGAAATTAATAGCAATCTTTATATAAAAAATAATAGCAAATCAAAGTTAATGTTTAAATGACCAGTTGTTTTGTAAAGGCACAGCTTTATAGTTCTTATTATACGCTCCCAGCTACATCCGAACCAAACATAATTCAATGGAATAGTCAACTGTTTTATATAAAACTTTCCAAATTTGTCAGGAAATTTATTAACAGTAAAAACATCCTTAACAAATTTAAAACTACCTATAATCGATCTAGCATTGTCACTATATTATTATGTGTGTAGGAAAGCCTATGCAACATTAACCGAAACATTTTTTAGTTTTCTTTCAACTAAGGATTCCTCAAAAATATTCGTAAATGGATTGAAATAGTTAGACTTTGGCTGTAAAACAAAATTGACATGTGTAACGGAATATCGAGATATAGAATGAAAAATGGCTTCTTTTATATTCAGACAATGCAGTTTCTAAATAATTAATGGATTTATTTTGATTCGACATTTTTATTTCTTCAAACGTTATTTATATTCAGATAGTAGTTACGCATAACTATTTTCGATATAGAAAATTTTCAGTATTTCCAAAGAGTAGTTTGTCTTTAGCTGTTTCCCATGCATAAATCCTTCAACTCAATGGGTTGCATGGACTGAATTATATCGACCTTTCAATCCATGCACCGAAATAGCATTATCAGTAATTTTAGAAAAATCTGCCGCTAACTTGTAACCTTCCACCTCCAAATTTCTAACTCAATAATTTATACCTTTAATTTTGTGGTTTATATTAAGATCATCGTCAATAACTACAACATTTTGATTTAACATTTTCTTTGAGCGCTTACAAATGTCACAAACAATGTTAACTTCTGATTCTTGCATTTTAATTTTTCTACTATTTCACTGGAAAAATACAACCTTTGGCTTCCCGTATCTAGTAATTATGTATTTTGTAAAAATACAAAATTGTGGCACAAAGCCAAAAGGGGAAGTGTGGAAAGGCTGGTCTTTCACTAGCTATCCTATTCCTAGTTAACTATAATCATGACCCATTCATTCATTACAATTACACATTCACCACAAGAACTCATCCATCACCTTTCAATCCTGCACACACCACAATACCACATATTCACATCGCATGAATTAAAAATTTGTAATGTTCGTATATATATGTATATATACATAAATTTCATGAAACATGAAATGCTGGGGAGGGGATATGAACCCCGACATTAAACTCAAATATCAACCAAAGACAAAACGAAACCAAAATACTGTTAGTAGGAACCGTCCACCCCTCAAAATAGTAAGAGCGGCCGCTGTATTCTATCGATAGATAGAATCAAGAAGCACACTCACTAATGGAATGGGTATGGAAAAATAAATGACAGAATGGGAAAATCAAAGGCTGAGAACAAGACTTATTCACATTAACTAGGAACACAGAATAGTGTCTAACTTAACCGGGGGGGGGGTCCCGTTGTGTTAAGGGGACTTAAAAAAGAAAATCAAGGCTAGCCCCGTCCTCACGAACCAGCCTCGCCTCAGTTACCCATCTTTCACTGAAATCTGTCGAAATCAAACGCTTTCGATCAGATCTGAATTTTCATCTTAAGCTGATGCTTAAAGAAAAAAATCAGATCCTGATACGAATAACGTTCATTTCGCAAGATTCCCTCCTTTCGTGACATCCACACGACTATTCTTGCCACGGCTAGCAACGCAAAAAAACACCATCCATTTTACCCCGGAGAACGGGGGCGACACATTGTCACGCTCGTACGCGAGATCGATGGACATGAGCTGATCGGGAGCGATACGAGCCGTCAACACGCCGACATAATCCCAGAAAGGGCGCACCTGAGCACAATGGTAGAAGGCGTGCGAAACCGTTTCTTCTAAACCAAGGTCACAGCGATGACAATCTGGCAAATCTGCCTCGCCCCATCTGAAGAGTACGTAATTGAGAGGTAGCACGTTCCGAATCAATCGCCAGCTAAGCGAAAACTCAGGGTTGCTAAGATTATCCGCCGTTGGCGCCCAAGACCAAAAAGAGCGCAATTCCGATGCCGACAAGCCGAGCTGGTCACACAGAGGATCCTTCGCGACCCCCTCCACTAATTCATGATACAATAGTCTTCGAGGCCGAGAAAAGTCACTGGACCGAGGAATGACCTTCAAGGCCGACCAACACTCTGAGGAAACTCGATAACCTTCCACGACCGCGACGGCGCTTACCCTAAGAAATGGGGGTAGTGATAGTAAGGCTAGGGAAGGCGTCCCCAACATTCGGCGCCAAAATCGAGTCCTCCGTCAAAACGCGGCGTAGGAAAGCCAACCTTGAGGCATGGCGATGACTCGCCAGGTGTGGCAATCACAGCCCCCATGACACGGACGCTGGTAACAGGCGTCTTTACGGACCCAATGCTTGCGACCACCCCACAAGAGGGTGCTCAACAAACGCTCGATCGCCTCCATACGTTTCCTGCAAAGAGGAAGTACAGCCAAGCGGTAAAGGATAAGGGGCAAGACGTAAGTGGCACACACCTCAGCCCTACCCTTTAAGGACAACCTCCTTCGAAGCCAAGTCTCAACCGACGCTCCGACCTTTGCCTGTACTTCTGACCAATTCTTCTTCAGCCGGAGACCGGGCCCGAACTACACCCCAAAGATGCGGACGGGTCCAGCCGAAGGGACCCAGAAGCGCGGCCCCCTTGCAAGCACCTAACCGCAAGACGGAACACTTGTTGCGGTTAATCTTGGCCCAGTCACCTTCTCGTACCGTTCAAGCGGCTTCTGTATCACCTTAATGTCGCTGCGGCACAACACGAAGATGGAAACGTCATCGGCGTACGCAGAAACCCTAGCTCGAGCACTACCAGGGAAAACGGCTATTTCGCGTAAGGCCAGACTGCACGTCCTGTCCCTTAGCTGGCGAAGGAAGGGATCCAACGCCAAAGCATAAAGTAAGGGTGACGATGGACACCCCTGTCGGACCGACCGAGTCAGCGCAAAAGCGGTCGACCGCCTTCCGTTCATCTGTGCCACAGCACTGGGGGATCGATACAGGAGGCTAATCCACCTGCAGAAGTCGGGTTCGAACGCGGCGGCCTGCAGGACAGCAGCCAGGTACTGATGGTCAACTCTGTCAAATGCCTTGGACTGATCCAAATTGATCAGTGCGGCTCGCTTGTCGTCTTTTACACCCTCTATGATCGTGCGGATCAGATGCAGGTTGCTTTGAATTGTTCGGCCCCTCACAGCACAAGTCTGCACAGGTCCCGACAAGCTCGCGACAACTGACTGCAACCTCTCCGTCAGGATCTTGGCCAAAATCTTTAACTGAGTTTAGCAGAGTTATGGGCCTGTAATCATCTAAATACCGCCCAACACGCTTGCCCTTTTTCAACAGCATGAACACACCCATGGAAATCTGCTTGGGGATGGACCCCTGTCGGAACCAGTTGTTGAACACCACTGTCAAAATCGGGATAAAGATGTGCGACAGCCTCAAGTACATTTCGTAGGGCAGACCATCAAGTCCCGGAGACTTGACCCCGCCGACCTTCTTCAATGCCAAGTAGACTTCGCCTTCTGTGATCTCACCCTCGCAGCTAGCTGCTTCAGTCGGCGAGAGCCGAGGAAGGTCAGCCAAATAGCTGCGAAACTCGTCGCCACTGAGACCAGGCTCCTTGGTAAAACGGTTCTCGAAATGCCGCCGAAACGCCTCGCACATATCCTTGGTCAACCTTAGAGGGCGCCCCTCCGGTGTAATGACCTCGCGAATGTATCGATCGGAACCTCGACGGATCTCTTCCTTGCGCAATTCTGCGCCCATGTTCACGGCTTCGTTAGACATCTTATTTAACCTATGTCTAACTACCTGACCCTGATAGCGCTTGCTAGCTTCACGCTTCAGGGCCTGCCTAGCTACGGATATCTCTAGGGATCACCCCAGCCATAGCCCGGGACAGTCTATCCTCTAGAGTCTTCACATTTTAACCATATCTAGAGCGAGCCGTTGGTTATATTCAGTGGTGAAGGACCTAATCCTATCCTTAAGCCTTTCCCTCCACTTACTCCATATAACCGCCCCCACTATTTCCTGCTGTACTAAACTAGTTACTTGTTGCTGAAGTAAGGACAAATTGAACTTCCAGCCATTCTAGGCCTAGTACCTAACACCATCCAGGCACAGACGAGTCTATGATCTAAATAGTCTAACCGGTGGAACGTGGGACAATCTAGTAAATCTAGATCGACTCTTCTCACTAACATTCTGTCCAGGTTACTGGCTTCCTGGAGAGACAGCCAACTACGAAGCCACGTCCACATCTCCTCCCTCGGATGATCGACCCGGTATCTATCGACGAGCCCAAATTCGCCGATCAGATCAACCAGGCTACGATCGCCCGATGCCTTCCCGCTAACTCCCCGCTCCCTATCTATCTTGGGGTCCAGGACGGCATTCCAGTCCCCCATTAAGACTAAGCGCGACGAATCGACTAGGAATAGCCCCAACTGATGGAAAAAGTCGATACGCTCGCATAAACCGCAACGACCCGAAACGAACCACTGCTCACGGCAATATCAGCTACTATCAACCTCCCCCGCCGGGCCAACATGAACAAGGTCCACCCTCGCATCCAGGAAACGCTTAACTAACAAGGAAATACCTCTGGCCAGCTGGTCCCCGTATGCTGAATAGACAACAAAGTCGCTAGACAGCACACGAGCATGAACGTCGCAACCAAAGTGCGTTTCCTGAATCGCAGCTACATCTACGCCAAAGGACAAGAATTCACGAAGAAGACGGGCAGCCTTACTCCGATCCCCCAAGCCCCTTACATTAAAGCTGGCTAGCTTGATAGAGTTTGATTTAAGCCTACGTCCCTTAAACACAGACTGGTCGGAAATCTATGGGGGGGGGGTCAAGACCCCGACGGATTGTCCGAGACCTCCCGTCCCTAACTGTCGTCATGCGACCATTCCGGACAATCCCACCAATGTCCGTGGGGTACGTTAGCTTTAACGCCCTATATAACGATGGGTGGAGAATTACCGGGACCTTTCCTGAACAAAAATTTTGTAAGTTTTTAAAATCTGGTGTACCTATCTGGACCATCCTTATTTTAGGGTAAGCATCCTTAGCTTCAGAAACATGAGTCCATACGTTAAGATGTTTCCCAGTGTCCCTAATCAGGGTAATAACCCCCGAAACACCGGGAAAGTTGTTAGGTTCCTCCACCGATTTCCCATCGATAGAGGGAAATTTGAACAGGGGACCTAAGAGGTTTTTTTTTTACAGTATTTTTTGAAAAATAAATTTCCCAAATTAACAAAACTTAAATAATAATATTTAAACAAAAGAATTCAAAGAAAGAAAACCGGACTAGAGTCTGGGGTGAATAAACAAAAACAAAAACAGAATTAATACACTTGGCTTGCCAAAACCCAGACAAACGAAAGAAATGAAAATGAATAAAATTAAAAGCGGGGAGGTTAATACAAAAAGAGAAAGCAGTAAAACTTAAATTTTGTAAATATAAAAAGGAAAACAAACTTAAAATCAAAAGCAAAAAGGGTTAAAAAATAAGTAAAATATAAATAAAAGACTTAACGTTCGATTCGTTTGAAGACCATTCACTGGACCAGGATTCCGGAAGTAGTAAATCTGGCTTCTCGTATCTAGTAAGCACCTAAAGAATATATTTTATTATTTATAGATAAAGTTACATTGTGGAATCTTCCACATTAGCCTTCCATCCCTTACGGAAAGATGTATTCTTCCCTAAAAAAATGCCTTAACCAATCACCACTTCGTTTCTGTAAATTCAATTTTCTATTGCTTAAGAAACACTAAATTGTAGCAAAGTCGAAACAGATCCTTTTTCCCGGTGAAGCTCCCTGGAGCCAATTTTGAAACGACTATAAAAACGACCGCATGACTCAATTCAAGGAAGTCAGTCATCGAGTTTTTTTGGTGGACTCTTTCTGATTGCTGTTTGCCGCCCGACTGTTTTTTTTGGGGTGGGGGGTGGAATTTACCCTTTTTGTGTTGAACTTACCCTTTTTGTGTTGAACTTCATTTTTGGTTAAGTTTGATTTTATTACCGTCTTTTGTGTTTTTTTACGACTATTTTGCAAAAGATTTTGATTCTCTTTTTTCCCTCCCCATTTTTTTATTTTTACCCCTTTTATTTTTGTCTTTTCCTTTTATTTTAGTTTTCTTTTTTGATTTTCATTTTCTTTAATTTCTCTTTTTAATATATTCTCGTTTTTTATTTTGTAACCCCTTGCCAGTGTCTCGCTTTATATTTTTACGACTGACTTTAATTTCTTCTGTACGTGTTATTTCTTTGTTTCTTTCCTTTTAATATCCTTTAAGTTTTCCGTGTTTTGTTTTTGAAATTTTTTTGTGCCATATTTGTTCTAATCCTTGTATTGTCTAATTTGTGTATTTATTTTGTTTATTGTTTATCGGGTTGACTCGCTTTCGTAGCGTCAGCCATTTTGTTTTGTGACTAACTCAGTCTATTGTTGTAAGTTTCGTATTTTTTTGTATATCGTTTTCCTTTTCTAGCATTTTTCGTTTTTTATTTCGTTTTTGTGCTTTCTTTTTTTTTGAATTTTTTGTTTCGCCTTTAGGTGAACTTTGTTTTGTAATTTTTGTCTATTGTCTAATTTGTCTATTGTCTAATTGTCTAATTATCTTTTGTCCAATTTTTTCTTTTTTATTTGTTTTCGTAGCGTCAGCCATTTTGTTTTGTGACTAGCTCATTCTATTGTTGTAAGTTTCTCTTTTTTGTCTAGCGTTTTCGTTTTATTGTGTTTGTAAACTTATTGTTTCGCCTCGAGGCGAACTTTGTTCTTTTATTTTTTGTGAATCTTGTTTTAATTGTTCTCTTTGTCATTTGATTTTGTAAAACCTCTGTGTATATTTTTTATCTGTTTCTGTCTCGCTTTCGGGCGAACTTTGTGGTTTTATTGTTCCTTTTTTTTCTGTCACCTGCTGTTTCGCCTATAAGGCGGAATTTATTAACTATTCTTCCGTTTTTTCACCCCTCCCTTCCCTTTAAAATGGAAAAGAAGGAAAAAAAAGCACCTTCCTTATTAGTTGTAAAAAAGAAGCCTAAAATGGAGATCTGTGAGGAAGCATCTTTTTAACCCGAAAAAAGATCCGCCTGATAAGAATAACACTGAGTATCCAGCCTTAGCTAGTAATCCTACAACCGAAGAAATTATAGACGTTCTAAAAAAGCTTCTAAATCTACTGTGGCCGAAAAGAGCAATAACGTAGATGCCAGTAATGTCCAATTAAAAGACAACTCAAGTGATAATGCAGAGGCCGGGGAATCGCCCTCTTGTTGGAAGTCCCCTCCCCAATGCATTATCGATATTGCGGAGTTCTTGGAGCGTGACAGGAGTTACGCACACATTGCGGAAGAAGGTGAGATCTTGGAGGATCCAATTGAACTTAAGAAAATCGACAAAAGAATAGTGTCCGTCTTCGTCTTCGACAAGAGTTCGCGCAAAATTTGTCGTTCCACGAAAGATACAGTGGTGAAGACACTGGAGGCCCTGGGGTTTAAGCCACTTCGTATCGTTAAGGGCAAGGGCTTTTTCATGTGGGACGTGCTGTTAACCACTGCCGAAGACTGCATAAATGCAACAAGTAGAGAATTAATCACAAAGGATTTAATTCTCCGTACAGAGTACGATGGCCGGAGAAGTACCAGCGTAGCAGTATATGAGGTCACTCAACTGGTTATCGGGGAGCACATGGTGGCTTTCTTGTCCCAGTACGGAGAGATTCTGGGTACTTCCTGTGATAGCATGACTGGGGGATGGAGCTTCGACATCATGCTAGATCGTAACGCCTTCGTCTCCACTCTCAACTGTCTTGATGTTGGCGGCCTGAAGCAGCCAGTCATCGTGACCGACCGTAAACCAGTATATTGGAAGTGTGGTGAGACTGGTCACCTCTCCTCTTCCTGTCCAGAGAAAAAGGCCTCTGGAAGTCAGGCTCCAGTCGATCAAACTTCCCTCTGATCGAGTCTTTAAAAACTTCCTCGTTTATAATGAGCGTGCCGGCTACCGGGACCGGAGTGGTCAAACCCCCGGTTGGGCCATCACCAAAGCCCCAATTCTCCGAAGAGCTTTCTTCCACTGCAAGTGTAGTTGAGGAGAAGGGAGAGGGGAAATGGCAGGTTGCTGGTAGGGCCAGAGGGAAACGCCAGACAGCGCCTAGAACTAAAGGCACATATAGCCCCACTCCCTCTGACAACAGTAAGGGCGACGCCTCGGCCTCAATTCTGACCTTTCAAGATTTACAAAAAAAAAATACGACCCAGGGTATGAAAAAACTGAAAAAATTAAAGATCTCAAGCTAAAACTAGACCAACAAAGAAAAACTAAATCATTCCATCCAAGAAAACTCTTCCTCCCAAATCCACTGCACAGTCTCCTACATCCCGTCAGCAAAAGTCCTCCTCTTCAAAGAAGGCCACTCCATATCTTTCGACCCATCACTTTCTCAACATCCTTCAACCCCTCTTTGAAGAGAGAAGTCATCACCTGTCTTTCCTTCCACTTCTTTTGTCCAATCCCTCTCAGTAGAGACCCCAGCCCTTTTAGACAAACATATACACCCCGCCACACCCCCAGTCCTTCTCCCATTAAATCCTCAGAAATGCCCCCTCCACTAAACAAAAGGCATAGAAACCCCACACATGATTCAACCGGAAGCAAAAAATCAAAACAAAAACACATTTATAATCCTATGCAAGTGGAGAATTATGGTAACAGGATTAAAAATTTTAAATACCTGTTATCGATCAAGTAATTTGGTGACAAGGACATTGAAGAACCGATTAATTTCCCAAACGCTAAAAGGGTTCTAAAAGTTATAAGAACTGAGACAGGGGCTAAACAAGTTGGGTCAATGTTGGACGAAGCTATAGCTTCATTCAAAATGACCCCGCCCATTGCTATCGTCCAGAACGATAAATTGAGAAAAATGAAACAATTTTGTGCGGGGAGGATCCCGGTTTTTGCTCACCCCTCCCTTTATAGAGCTCTAAAATGACTTTTCCCTGGGATATCAGCGGAATCTCCCAAGACGGTATCATCAAAACTGAGATGGGCCATTGGTCTATGGGAGAAGTTGTCGGTATCCTTACCCCGACCATGTTCAATTCAGGAAAGCAACCCTAATCGGATTTCACAATGGCTCTTTGGTTAGCAAGTATAAATGTCCGAGGCCTGAGGCCGGAGTCTCGCAGGGCGAGGCTCTGTCGCGACCTTCAGGGTGAATGTTTGTTGTGTGCTAGAGACCCGGTTTACCTCTAATAAACGTGAGGACGTGCATGTATTGATGGTCTGGGAAGAGCTGAAACAGGTTGGCCTGGATAAATGTCCGGGACTAGATGGTCTTCCCTACGAAGTTTACTTGAGGCAGTCGCCCATTTTTGTTCCTTTGCTGGAACTGATTTTCAACAACTGGATGAAGGCTTCACAAAGGGTCTGATCAAGTTGCTGCGCAAGGACAAGGATGGGTTAAATAACTTTCGCCCTTTAACTATGTTAAACACAGACTTAAAGATTTGGGCGAAGATCTTAGCCAACCGTTTGATCTTAGAACAAGTCGACAGTGAAGCCGCGCTGATCAATTTAGATCAGTCCAAGGCCTTCGATAGGGTTGACCATCGTTTTCTGGGGGCTGTCCATTCGCCGGCCGGTTTCGGGCCGGACTTTCGATCCTTGATCCGACATTTGTATGCGACTCCTGGTGCGCTGGTGGAACTGAATGGAGTAAGATTAGAGCCTTTCGTATTGTCTCGCTCCATTCGTCAAGGTTGTCCGCTTTCGCCTTTGCTTTACGTTCTTGCGTTGGAACCTTTCCTTCGCAAGTTAAAGGCGAATCCGGTCCTATGCTGAATTTCCCTGCCTGGGGCTACCCCTCAGCCAGGTATTCTGCCTATGCTGACGACGTTTCGGTTCTTGTGACGAGCAGAGCCGAGATTGAAGAAGTCAGCAAAGAGATCAGTCGTTATGAGATGGTGACAGGGGCCAAGATCAACCGCGAGAAGTCTGTTGGCCTGTGGTTGGGTGCGTTGAAGGGAGTTTCTCTTTCCGGACTTTTCGTCTGGGCGGATGGACCGGTCAAGATACTCAGCGTCTGGTTTGGTCCTGATCTCCAGTTGGAAATTAATTGGTTGGAGCTACAAGGGAAGGCCGAGATCGCGGTTAATCTGTGGTCTCGGAGGAATCTTTCCTTGAAGGGGGGGGGGGGCGGAAGTATGTGTTTCATACATCTACCCGATTCTCCTTTACCGACTCTCTGTACTTCCACTTTTCGTATACTACGCTAATGACATTAGTAAGGCTCTTGTTCTCTTTCTTGTGGAGAGACAAGGCCGCTATGGTATCTCGGGAGATCTGTTGCATTCATCCTTCTGAAGGCGTCCTGGATATGATTAGCATTGAAATTCGTCAATATATGCTTTGCATCGCCTTCCCAGACCGAATGTGTCGCGAATCGGATGAGGAAGGCGCTTTCTGGAAGGAAGACTTCCGTAGAAATTTCCCATCCCTGAGAAGTGTACACTCGAACGAGGCGGAGGCCCACCAATTACCCCGAGGCGAATGCTCCTTCTATCGTGAATGAAACGCCATTTAAGGGCGTCGGATGGCCTCTCCAACGTCCAGGCGTCCGTTCGGGATGATCTGATTGACGAGCTCGGTCTCACGAAGCAGGAAGCTCGCTCAATATGGCCTTGGGCGCCTGGGTTGAAATGCCTCAATAACGATGAGGCATCACTCACCTCGCTGGTGATTCGTGGGGGCCTCTGGGTCGCCAAAATATTCTGTTCAGCGGGCTTGGAGAAATCTCCAAACTGCCGACGCTGTATTGGGGAAGTCGAGTCCATTGGTCATGCCTTCTTTCATTGCAGGATGGTAGCGCCGTTGTGAAGGTTTAAGGGGCCGCATGCTCCGGGGAATGTTCTTTGTCCTTGAGGCCAGTTCTGTTTGTAGCAATGTGGTGCCGCAGATAACGAAGGCTGAACACTATGTTTTTTTGCTTACTAGGTGTTATGAGAGTCGTGATTTGGACGACGCGTCAGAAGAAATTCTATGGTGGTGAGAAGTTCACTTCTTCCCAGCTGATCTTGTTCTTTAAGCACCAGCTTAAAGACAAGATTAGGACAGAAAGGCGGCGGCTTACCTCATCAGAATTTGGCAAAAGGTGGGTGAATCCTACGCGCTTATGCCGAGTAAAAGAGGCTGACCTGGAGTGGCATTTTGATGCCGGTTATGCATCATGATATTGTTTTCCTGGGTTAAACTTGGGCAACCCATCCCTGGATTTAGGCTAGAGTAGGTTTTTTTTTTATTCTTCAGTTTTTCTTTTCTTTTCCAGTAAACTTAGCTAGGGTGTTTTTGCTCATTGGCACCTTTTATTTCTGTCCCTATTTTCTTTTATTTTAACTCCCCATCACCTCCCTCGTTAGGTGGTCAGTGATGTCAATTCTCTGGTGGATGCGGGACGCCTCTCGTTTCGCGCGTGTATTTGTTGTTGTGTCAGAATGAGTGCGTGTCTGTGTGAGTGCTTGGGATGGATGAATGTTTTTATATTTTTATAGTCCCGCATCGTTTTCGTCCAGTTAACTGATATTTCTGGCACATTTAAATTTTGTGTTTTTTTTTTATTACTAACATGATTTTGTTTAGTTACATGTAAATAGTTTATAAACATATTGTACATAATCATTGGGGATTTTTTAACTTGTTGTTTTTATTCCCCTCCCCTCCCCCCACAGACAACGATTGTACATATGGAGACTATTTAGGAATTTCATTGAGACAAAGAGGTATTTTGGTGGATGTTGTAAGTAAGGTAAGTATGAATGTGTTGTTTTGGTGCTAGGAATATTGTTTTGTATGTTTGGGTCAGTGGTTGTGTCTAGCTAAGTTTTAAAATTAAGACAGATGATGACCGTCTTTTTTCCCACCCCCTTTTTCGGCCTTGTGCCACATTTTCTGTATTTTTACAGGAATATTGTCAGTCATCGAGTTTCGTGAGATGCTACCAAACTCCACGCATCACTTCAAAATTCTTAACAAACTCAACATAGCACTCAGTCACCCATTGTCCGCGTGGTAATCACCTTACAATTGACTTAAAAAGTGAACGTTTTCACTACACAAACAGTAATTGTACAATTCATCAATTTAGCCTATCAGTTAAAGGAAAACAACTCTTCACGACTTAAATTCTAACTAACAAGTAAAACACGCATACACACTCGTATTTGAACGAACACATTCGAGATCTTTCTTTGCAGAAATCAAATTATTTTAATTTTTCTAACAAATGAAAACCATTAACTTTTATTGACCAAATTTCTGCATGAACATTCTTCATAACTTTGTCTCAATTGTCACAATCAACAAACATTCTGTAATCCTTGCATGTATATCTATTGTATTATAAAAATCTCTTTATTATTGGATCTCTAACCACTGTGTTTTTAGTAATTTCTTGCAATGCAAATTGTCCTTGTATTCTTTATTTTATCTACGTGTTGCGGGATAATGCATAATAAGCACGCATAATCTTCGCCTTACATACATTTACCTTCCGATACATTTTCACTCATCTCCAACTCGCAACAACAATCACTATGTGAAGCAGTAAGTTCTATTTTCCCATTACAGATAAAAATTATTCTCTATACAAGGATTTAAAATGAAGGGCACAGATATCCAGCATGAAATTTGTATTTGAAAATTTTACACTCGTACTTCAAACTATTTTTTGTCGAAACGATCCCTTGTAGCGCATGCTCAGGGTGGGTACAGTGGATATTCACGTTTCAATTACTTGCATCTTGCTACTCCTCCTTCTAAAAGAGGGATATTTATTTTTACAATAGAATGTGTAATGTACTTGAAAATATTACAACTTACATCTCTCTATCTTTGTATTAAAATTCTTGAAAGTAATGTAACTGCTATTTTTATTTAAATTAGTATTTTTCTTACGTTTCCAGTTAAATCTGTAAGTTTTTGAACGAACACATTCGAGATTTTTCTTTGCAGAAATCAAATTATTTTAATTTTTCTAACAAATCAAAACCATTAACTTTTATTGACATTTTAACTTTGGTTATTATCAAGGAATTTATTACACGGAATCATTCAAAATTTTGTTTAAAGAAGATTAATTAGAAATATCTCCTTATGAAATTTTGCAGATAATTTAAAAAATATGACAAAAATAAAGTACTTATGTGGAGTACGTTCTTCCAAAAAGTTTAAATTGAAGCAATTTTCCAATTCATATAAATCTGCCTTGATCTTGACCAGATATTCTTTAACTGCCACAAGGTCAGAATCAAATAAGGGCTTAGTCTCCGACATTTGTTTAAAATTCTCATTTTCCTTTTACTATCTATAAATTCAATTTTAGAATTTGGATAGAGATTCCGTAATTTTCATCACAAATAGGAGTTGAATAATTTGAGCGGCATAATCACTTTTATATATTGTAGCCTGCATAGAAATTAGATTTGAAATCTACTGAACAGTTTTAAAAATGTGCTAGGTAATTTTAAAATGAGAATTTGTCCTATCTATAGGCCTCTCCGCTGAAAATCAAACAACTTAGGAAATGCAGGACCAAAGTTAAGATTATTGGTCTCTGCATTTCTAATTTCGGCATCCGACTGACGAGTCTGATACATTTAAACTGAATTTTTCTCGCAAATCCTCTAATCCTATGACAGTTTTATCGCAGATCTAATTATATATTCGGTAACATAACTATCATTATACATTTCTAAAGTCTTATCATCAAATTGTCTTATATATTACAACCGGTCGTATATAAAATTACTTTGGATACTGAAATAATTTTGGATAATATATTCTTAATCTTTAAAATATCCAAAGTTGAAACAATCTTTTTAGCTTTAAAGTGTTCCGCTTCTTCGCGAGGGAATCAACATAATGTATACCTTCAGCCATTTTCAAAGAGAATGAAATTAGTATTAGGCAGATAAAAACAAAATATAAAGTATTAGGTCAAGAATAGCAACAAAAAATTTTTACCTAACAAACATCGAACGAGCGAATTAAATCTTCGCAATTCAACTATTGCATTTGTGATCCAGCACTTGTGCAAAATCAAATAAGGCTGAAACTCTTTACAATATAATTACTGCACAAGTGATAAAACACGTTTGTGAGAATTCGATTATGCAAAATAATAACACATTTGTGAAAATAGTATGTAATCACTTCTGCAAATCCAGTGCAGAATTACAATATACAAATATTCACGGGAAATAATTTTGCAAGGTTGTTTAAATTTCAATATTTAGTTCAAGTAGTATCCAATAGACGTCTTGTCAAGTTATTGGAAAAACATAATTCTTATATGGTGGTGATGGGGACGAGTAGAATGTATTAAGTTTCTTTAACTAGAGTGTTGGAAATTATCAGAAGGATTTGATTGTTAGTGTTCTTGACATTCATCCTCAACAATAAAAATGTTTAAAATATGAAAGACAACAAGGCAATAATTCAATTCAAATAATACGCACATTTATATACAATTAAACAATATTTACAATGATGTTTTTGTGTTGTCAAAAAGTTGGTGTGTTTTATGTTGTTTTGTATTATAACATCCGGATCGTTCTAGTGTTTCAATATATTCGTGTAATATTACAAAGTCATGTTAGATTGAGTTTTCGGTAAATTAAATGTTCATTTAAGGTTCAACATGAATGTGTATGCAATTATTTACGTACTGTTTTTTGATTAAGTCAACTGAAGTTGCGTACCCTTAACTGTAGTTAAAGTTTTAGTTCGATCGTAATTTCTTTACTTAATTAGTAGTGAATATTTTCTTGTTCACTTTACGTAAGCAAAGTTTGTTTAAAGTTCGGAAATCTTTCTTGGCCACAGAGGAATATTCGAACCAGATGTCGTTGAGTCAGTGATGTTCTTTTTGCGCGGGAAAGTTATTGTTTCGACTAGCGTAGTTTTATCTGGCATCTCTCTGTGTTCGATCCGCTGACTGAGTTGGTCAGTCAAAAATCTTCCTTTTATAAGTTCTCGGGTATCAAAATCGGCTCAGAGAATTTTGGCGCAATTTACTTATTTTTACGTGAGCTTTCGAATTTTCGAGCTGTAAGCCAATAGAATTCTCTGATCGGAAATATGAAGTTTTCATTGGATAAGCTTAATTTTACGTGGGTGTAAAGAATAGATTGTTCCCACAGCAGGGGTGTTAAAATAACATGGACGATTCCACAGTGGTATCAATATATATACGACAATTGAAAAATAAAGGAGAAAAAGAAAAAAAGGTCGATGTTTGTTTGAAGAAAAATTGTTTGACAATTCATAATAAAAATCTCATGTATAAATTACAAAAATTCAATACAATATTTTTACACAATCAGTCTTATTAATATCTAGATTAAGAAGAATATTACCTTATATTGGATTAAAATTAAATTAAATTAATTAATTAAATCTTCCTTTCATGAAATAATTCATGTAATACTTTAAAAAAATATAATTTCGTAATTTCATCTCAGAAAAATCCAAATATTTTTGACAATACCCGTTAAAAAATATTATTCTATTTTCGTATCATTAAGTCCAAATATTTTGTGCTTTCCTATACACATTGTTGTTTGAGTATCTTACTCGATTTTTTTCCTTTCCTGATCTACTTTATTGTATAACAGTTAAAATATATATCTTTTCAAATTTCTTATAAAAAAAAACTCCGATCCTGATCAACTTTCGAGAATGTAGTGGATCTAGGAAGGCTGCATGAATATTTAAGATTGTGCTGCAAATAAAATATGCAATATCCACAAACATAAATTATAAGAAATGGCCAAATGGTAACGATATTCAATCACGACAAGAAATACATGTTTGAAACAACAGATTAAAAATTTGATATACACAATTTGCAATTTCTTTGTTTGTAATCATGTGTGCAAAGGTATAGAGAAAAAGTTCTTTGCTGTTTCGGAAATGTTCAATGTCTAAAAAGTTGTCTGCTTTTGATTGAAAGGTTGAATTTAACTTAAACAAAAATTTTTCTATGAAAGATATTAAGTGAAAAAGTTTGTTGTGTAAATGTTTCTAATCTCTCATAAAGAAAGTTTGTTTGTTTGGCGGCCAATTCGGTTCAACGGGGCTTGGTCACTGTTGCGAATTTTTCTGAGAAATGCGTGGGCGAATGTTGTATTTTTTATTTTTTAGCCAATAGGATTTCTTGAAACATTTAAATTAGGGATGAATTTGAGAAATACTTTTTTTTTACGTTTGTTGAGCCTACTTTTGCACAAATTTTGACTGTTTTGTTATGGAAATTTCTTGAAGCTTATTTTATATTTAACAACCAATGAAATTCAAGAAAATGTTTGAAATTGAAATGAGGGTTACTAAAATACCTCCCACCCCAAGATTGGAAATGGCTACACTTACAATATGTATTAATACATGCAGTATGTTGCAAACCTAGTAGGCCGATGCACGCGTCTATCTGACGTGGTAGTGCATTTTATCCGGTTTGGTCGGAGTTGAAGAAGTTGTGTCAGTATTATTATCATTACAACGACTTGAATCCAAAAATACTGGTTTGAGTCTGTCAATGCTGACAGTTACAGACTTCTCATTAATTTTTAGTGTGAAATATTTGGGTGCATGGGAAATAACCCTGTAAGGACCAGCATACGGTAGCATTAGAGGTTTTTTTTAATAGAGTCCCGACGAACAAAAACATAATCGGAGTTCTCCAAATCTTTCGGAATAAGACAGGTAAATTTTTAAGCACGTGTTGGAGAATACGTAAGATTAGACATTTTGTTTTGTAAATCACGAACAAATTGTGTCGTCGGTGTAGATTGTGTATTCTTGCTATTGACCATTTGTTCAGGTAATACTAAAGCAGTTCCGTAAACTAGTTCCGATGCTGTAGAATTTAAATCTGTCTTTAAGACGTTTCGCAACATCAACATTATTAAAGGCAGTCTATCAAACCAAGAGGTATTATCAGCAGTCGCCATTAATGAAAACTTAAGTTGACGATGAAATCTCTCTACCAACCCGTTAGCACATGGGTGGTATCCCGTAGTAGAGATATGTTTCACTCCTTACAGTTTTAAAAATTCGTCAAAAAGTGCTGATTGAAACTGCGGTCCCCTATCAGTTGTAATAACTGAAGGACATCCGAAATTCGCTATCCAATCTCGAAGTATTGCTTTAGCAACAGCTTCAGCAGTTGTGGATTGTAATGGAACTATGACAGGCCATCTTGTAAAACGATCTACTATAGTTAGAATGTATTCGTAGCCGTTAACTTTTTGAAGAGGCCCCACTAAATCAACATGTATGTGGGAAAAACAACCGTCTGGTGGTAAAAAAAGTACCAACGGATGATTTGGTATGCTTAGTTATTTTTGAGCTCTGGCATTTTATACAGGTTTTGGTCCAATTCCTGATGTCGATTGACATATTAGGCCAGACGAAACGGTCGGAAATGAATTTATAATTAGCTCGATGTCCCGGGTGAGAAAGAGAGTGAAAATGTTCGAAAACAGAACGTCGAAGAGTAGGTGGAATATACGGTCGATGATGTTTAATGGAAATATCGCAAAATATAGTCATGTCGCTAAAAGGAAGCGGACGTTGCTCGAACAGCAGTGATGTTGAGTTTTTAACTTTGTCGAATGTGCTATCCGATTTTTGCTCACAGGCAATGCTACTGAAATCCAATTTAACAGAATTTAGATTCGTGCGTGACAAGGTATCAGCGACAATATTGCTGTCACCCTTAATGTATCTTATATCAGTAGTATACTGGGCAATATAGTTTAAATATCTTATGTCTCGCGGATTGCATTTTTCCGATTTGGTGTGTAAGGCATAGACCAGAAGTTTATGGTCCGTAAAAATGATAAACTCTGTCTTCAAGCAGGTGTCGAAAATGTTTAATAGACAAATAAATAGCGAGTAATTCACGCGAGAATGTACTGAACTTCTGCCGTGTAGAACTGAGTTTAACAGAGAAGAAGGAGATAGGTTTCTTTTTTCACCATAAACTTGATGCAACACAGCCCCAACCGTGTTTGAAGAAGCATCTGTGGTAAGAATGAGGACCGTGTTCTTATCATCAGTGACGTATGTTAATTTCGTAAAATTTGCAAGCGCACGTTTCGCTCGTTCGAAAGCTGAGAATTGCTCTTCATTAAATGAAATTTTACAGTTTTTTCGCTGTTGATTTTTTAGCATATTGGTCAGAGGTAAAAAAAAATTTCCAGAACAATTAGGAATAAATTAGCGATAATAATTTATCATACCAAGAAATCTGCGTAGTTGCTTTAAGGTAGTAGGTTCTTTGAATTTTGTGATAGCACCGACTTTAGAATTGACAGGTGTAATACCAGTGATGTCAATAATATGACCTAAGAACACTAGTTCCGAAACAGAGAACAAACACTTATCCAAAATGATTTTTAAACCGAAGTGATGAAGTCGTTCAAATACTTCGCGTAAGTGCTGTAAATGTTCAGCTTGTGATTTAGAAGCGATTAAGACATCATCTATGTAAGCAAAAGTGTAATCAAAGCCGCGCAAGACCTCATCAATAAGACGTTGAAAAGATTGGGCTGCATTTCTAAGCCCGAAAGGCATACGAACGTACTCAAAAAGACCAAATGGAGTGGTTACTGCAGTTTTTTCAATATCCCGCTTAGCAATGGGAATCTGATGAAAAGCTTTCCGCAAGTCCAATTTAGAGAAGACTTTAGCGCCTTGCAGAGTAACTGCAAAATCTCTCAAATGAGGGATACGATATTTATCCTGTGTAGTTTGAGCATTTAATAAACAATAGTCACCACACGGACGCCAATCATTAGCTCCAGGTTTAGGAACCATATGCAAGGGCATAGAATAGGGACTGGAAGAAGGACGAATAATTCCCTGTTGAAGAAGACGCTGAAATTCAGCTTTCGCAAATTTATATTTTTCAGGGTGAAGACGACGCGGGCTGGAATGGATGGGTGGGTGGTCCAGTAGTAATAATTTGATGTTCAGCATTATGTCGAACTGGCTCAGTATATGTAAAGGGTGTAGATAACTCCGGAAACTGGCGTAAGAGTCGACGAATATCATCGTTAATAGGAGTTGTAGAACAAATACTTAGGGTTCATTTAAAGGTACGAATACTTTTAATAGATAAGGATGTAAGTTAGTGTGCGAGTGGCTATATCCACTCGTAGACCGAAGTGTGCAAGAAAGTCAGCACCTAGTATTGGCATATCAACTTGGGCTACTATAAAATTCCAGGAAAACTGTCATCGTAGTCCAATATTCAGAGTGAGTAATTTTTCTCCGAAGGTTTGAATCATAGTTCCGTTCGCCGCTTGTAGTTGCAAATAAGAGGTCGCAGGCATCATAGACCGTGTTGGTGGTATAACACTTACTTGTGCACCAGTGTCTACCAAAAAGTTGAATTTTGAATTACGGTCAGTAACGTAAAATAGGCGGTTGGCAGTTTTCCTCCCAGCAGCTAATTCTGCCATTAATGGCTGCCGGGATACCCATTTTCCGAATGTGTAGATTGAGGGAAACTGCATGGTTTAATGCATTTAAATGCTCTCCGTCCAAAGCGTTTATGGTACCAACACTCCCGCCCAAACTTGCTTTGACGGTGGCGGGAAGCGGATCTGCCGGTTGCATGGTACTGCTTATGCTGAAATTGACTTCTCCCTCCCTGCATCTGCTGAGAAATATCTCAAACTTGTAATGTCAACTTAGAAATTTGGTTGTTTAGTGTAGATATCGGGTCCACAGGCTCGGTAGTGGAAGAAGAAGTTGCTGAAAGAACTGGAGTAGCGGGTTACTGAATTGGCTATTCTATCTGCGATCTCAGCTATTTTGGCTAATTCAATATCCTAGGGTAGAGAAGCTATGATCTGAACCATGTGGGGTTTCAGTTTGTCTAGCCAAAGTTGTTTCAGGATTTTGTCAGACATGGAGTTATTACCGAGTAGAATTTTTATTCGTCGGAGAAGCTGTGAAGGTTTATTGTTCTCGTGTGAAATGTCCGTGAATAGTTCTTTCAATTTATGTTCAATCGAATGTCCAGTTCGCTGAAGTATATCATCTTTTAGTTTGTCGTACGGTTTATCGGCAGGCATATCCGTCAGGAGGTCGGATATTTCAGCAGCTATATCTGTATGAAGTTTCTCAATCACATATGCGTATTTCGTTGACTGTGAAGTTTTGTTACGTGCCGTAAAAATAGCGTTGACCTGTTGAAACCACGTTTGAACATTCGCATTGATGTCAGGCAAGGTTAGCTTGAGTGAAGATTCAGTCTTGTTGTTACTTGTTTCCGCCATATTGTTTTATATTACTGACATGTGGGACAGAGAGAGTTGCGCGCCAAAATGTAGCTCCAGTGAAGAAAACTGAAATTATCGAAAAAACTTTTGGGCAAGTGTGACTGTAGTGGCAAGAGATTCACACGCAAGATTCTAAAATGTTTTGAAGTAATTGAGTATATCGTAAAGATCCAAATTTGATAGAGAAAAATGTGTTCCCGAAGTGGACGAGATAGGCTGTAAATACAAGGGTCGATGAAGTAAGCCAATAAATTTAATAGGAGTACCAAAAAATTTTAAACGTTGGGGTTTACGTCGGGGTCATCAATTAATTTATGTAGTGGATCTAGGAAGGCTGCGTGAATATTTAAGACTGTGCTGCAAATAAAATATGCAATATCCACAAACATAAATTATAAGAAATGGCCAAATGGTAACGATATTCAATCACGACAAGAAATACATGTTTGAAACAACAGATTAAAAATTTGATATACACAATTTGCAATTTCTTTGTTTGTAATGATGTGTGCAAAGGTATAGAGAAAAAGTTCTTTGCTGTTTCGGAAATGTTCAATGTCTAAAAAGTTGTCTGCTTTTGATTAAAAAGGTTGAATTTAACTTAAACAAAAATTTTTCTATGAAAGATATTAAGTGAAAAAGTTTGTTGTGTAAATGTTTCTAATCTCTCATAAAGAAAGTTTGTTTGTTTGGCGGCTATTTGACACATAATTCCCGTGTGTATCTTTCGCGTGTGTGAATCTCAAATGCGACGAAAATTCTTTTGCTATTAATAGTTTTTTTTTTAACAACCAATTCGGCTCAACGGGGCTTGGTAGCTGTTGCGAATTTTTCTGAGAAATGCGTGGGCGAATGTTGTATTTTTTATTTTTTAGCCAATAGGATTTCTTGAAACATTTAAATTAGGGATGAATTTGAAAAAGATTTTTTTTACGTTTGTTGAGAATACTTTTGCACAAATTTTTGACTGTTTTGTTATGGAAATTTCTCGAAGCTTATTTTATATTTAACAACCAATGAAATTCAAGAAAATGTTTGAAATTGAAATGAGGGTTACTAAAAGAATAACCATTAAAAAGATATGCTTACAAATATCTTATTTGAAATTCAGATTATTTTTGTTTTCTTTCTTGATCTAAGTTAAAAATGTGTTGTTTCTAATTTCTGATCAGGAAAATTTATTTATTCTGATAAGGGCAAACAAAAAAATATTCGTACTTTTTCTGATAAGACATTAACAACAGCACTTTTTTTTTAAACAGGTATAATTCCTTTTTAATGCCTTATTAGAAAAATACGAATATATTTTGTTTACATTTATTCATCTAAATTAGAATGTACCTGTTAAAAAATGCTGTGTTGTATTTTTATAAAAATTTAAACAATATCTGATAAAATGTGCCTTCTTTGTACGTTACACCAAAAGGGATGCAGTTTTTTTTTAAATGAAAGGAAAAAATGTTACACACTGTTTTTTTAAATTTATCAAAACTAGGGAATTATTCGATTGAAGTTGAATTTTAAGTATTTATTCATTAGTGAATGAGTTGTATATTTAATAAGTTATTTTATTATAAAACTTTGTAGAAATTATTTTTGGTTAGATTCATCTCCAACCCTTTTCATTATATGGTGTGCAATTTTTAATTTGGGTAGGGATGTTCAATACTAAAAAAATCATACCTTGATGAAAAAAGGTCCCAAATTTGACTAAACAATTTTTTTATCGTCTAAATATTTATGTTATTATTTGAATATTTTTGAAAAATATTTAGTCATTTCTAGCACCTTCGAAATTGTAGTCTAATATCTTGTTTTTTTTTGAGTCAGCAAAATTTACATAAAATCGATCACGTCAGCCATTTTTGACAACTTTGTAAACAAAAGTGTGAAATTATCCGTTTAAGAATCATGTAAAATTCAATTATACTTTTTTCAGAAGTTATTTTAGGAACATTAGAAAATTTAAAGTATACTTAATGTAATTTGAAACAAACATTACTTGATTTTTTTTCAGAAAAAAACATTAGTTAGAAATAAGAGAAGCATGCCTAACCGTGGTGATTGGTTTTGGAGGTGTGAATTGACTACTTTGCTAATAATATCTTCAACTACGTAAAACAAAATAATTTAAAAAGACATTGCATTTTTTACCTTGTTAAAAGAAAAACGCGCCGTGTTTTTGTTAACGTGACATTTAATTCATCACTTGTTAGAATTGAAATAAATATTAAAATACTGATAAATTATGAATTTATGAAGTACAACGTGTTTTTTTGTTTACTTTTTTCTTTTTAAATAAAATATAGGGTATATAAACAAAAATAAGTTTTTTTATTATTTTATTAATTTTTTTCATCCTTTTTAGAACATTCGAAATTTTGATTAAATATCTTGTTTTTCTTGCGTCTACGGAATACCATTAAAAAGCATGTCTTTACCGCGGTGACTTGTTTTTGAGGTGTTAACTGACATGTATTGAGATCTGAGGTCAGGGGGAAGTTATCTGACGGAAAAACAGAAGTGACATAATTTTTTTCGAATTTTAAGTGAACTAACTTATTTAACTACGTAGTAATTTTAAAAATATTTTATTGATTTTTTTTCTTTTTTTAGGTACTTTACCTTTATAACCTTACGTTTACAGACGATTTCTGGAAAAATAAAATTTAAAATGCTAACAATAAAATACATTTAAAATTTCATAACTGATAGTGAGATAAAATTTCATAAGAGATAATTTTTACGTACATGTCTTATGAAATTTTATGGTATTATTTTTAATTATAATTAATTTTTATATCTCAGTTATTAAAAAAATCACAACTGAGATAATATAAAAATTAATTATACCATAAAATTTCATAAATAAGATAGGTACCTAATAATTATAGATACCCCCCTCATTTTTATGAAATATTGTTTTTTTTAATGTGTTAATTTTTCATTTTCCTTATTTTTAATATTAATTGTTATAATCTGAGAGTTATGAAAATATGAAACTTTTGTAATCACTTTTTATTTAATTTAATCATAGTTTACTAAAAATAGAAGTGTAAAAATAAAGAAAGACTGCTATTCAATTGATTTCAGACGTTCGTGAAAACTTGGTGGTCTTTTTTTGAAAATATTCTAACGAAGATATGTTCAAAGACTGAATCACTGTTTCTGTTCGTAAAATTGAAACTAAAAAACGATAATTAATAATGTCAGTATATCTCTAACTGAAAAACAATAAATTAATTATATTTAAAAAAATCATATTTAAAATTTAGTGAAATAGGACGTAAAAAATAAAACATTTGAAAATGCGACGATAATGGTGAAAGACAGTCAGAGAATTCAACACGTTTTCGCAGTACGAAAACTAAAATTTTCTGAGGTCAGTTTATTGCCGTCAGGGGAAACAACTCTTAAAATACGTGAAATGTCACGTACGATTATCCATATATTTAGAAAAAAAAAGTTTTTATGCACATTCAAAAATAGTGTATAATTCTTTTTACAAAATACGGTGGGGGCGCAAATTGTAATAATCTTTCAAATTTATGATCTGTAAAAATAGATTTACTTAATAACAGCATTCTCTAAACTCTACGAATTGAAACTTAATTTTAAAAGATTTAACAACTTTATGACATTTTGTATTTAGAATTGTAAAAAAAAAGAAAAAGATTTCTTGTAAAAATTCATTTTTCATAGGAAAAATATTTTGGCTTCAGACAAATATATATTATTCATAAAAGCCATTTCTAATTCAATAATGTTTTAGTTTTATTAGGTTTTGTATGTTGCAATTCAGAGTTGATTTTCGGTAACGGAGCTATTCGATTTTACAAAACAAATCGGTGATTTATATTCAAAGTATTCTGCTTTTAACTTATATAATCAATAAAAATTACGCCGTTGAATTTCTCAAGTTTTCATATAATTAAGTAAGGTGGATAATATAGGTAAAAAATATTTTTACCATGGCTTTCTAAAACAAAATCATATCTAAAAAATTTAATTAATTTGTGAATAACTTCTGAAAGTTTCTTTAAAATCTGATAATTAATTTGATTTTTGCAAGAATTATGTGAAACTGATCCAAATAATCACTTTCTAACTGTCACAGTCTCTGCCAACTCAAAAACAGCACAGCATTCCAAAAACGAACGCTGTCCTCCTTCCTTGCGTACTCACGCGAATTCTCGTAGCTCCGAGACCGTGTCTTTTTTAACTTAAGGTTTCATTCTCTTCCTGATCACATAAATGAGATGGAGATGGCGGTCGCCTTCTTCGAGTACTTCTACGTAAGTGTTCTGCATCTGTGCCCACTTGGTCTCTTTCGTTATTGGTATCATCATCGTTGTCCCCAGCATCTGTTTCCGCTGGTTCCGTAGGTGAATTATCTGGCCCTGCGTTGAAAAACAGCAGCGAATCTGAGTCGCTTTCAGATGACTTATCACTGCCATCATCTTCCGACGAAGCAGATATTTGGCGCGGGCTGAGGTCTCTGATATGGCGTAGCGTTCCATTGATGAGAACTGAATGCGGGCCGTAGACCCGTGTTATTGTTCCTTTTTGAATTGCGTCGAACATCGGCCATGTAGGGTCTTTACACAAACCGCATCTCCCGCTCTGTAGACTCCAGGATCTCTATGTTCAATTGGTGGTGCAACATCAACACCATTTATGCGGGTTTGATAGTTGTATATAGTGTCGGCTGGTGCCGGCAAAGCTGTTGCGTTGTCTTTTGTCGTCATGTTATACCAATATAACGCCTTCATAATGGGACATCCCGATCAAGCAACGAGACGCTTGATGATGCGATGACATCTCCCCGCGATGTCATTCCCTGACGGTTGATAGGCATACCAAAATCTAAGCCGGATGCCCCAGTTCTCGGCAAACCTCTCAGCAGAATGTCACATCATTGTCGATGAGCAGTTCGGCAGGTGGCAATCTCTCGCAGAATAGCAACTCCGGCTGTCGGATGATGTTGGCAGCGTCCTGATGTGGTAACTGCTGCCAGATAGAAAACCGACTAGGGCCGCAGTCAATCAGAGTCAGGTAATGCTGGCTTTCATAATGAATTATATCCATTCCAAACCTGATCCAATTCTCGCACACATCCAACCGTCCAGCTTTCCAATGCACTGGTGCCGCGTCAATGAATTGGCACACTCGCACCCTCCAACCACCGCCCGAACAGCTGCCTTTGAGACCTCAAAGTGGATTCGTCGTACAAAGTACAAGGTGCGCTTCACACCGAGATGCCCACTATATCGATGGATGGCTTGAATGTGGGTTGATTCCTGCTCTTCCATAGATGCGGCGTACACTGGTTCCGTTTCTTTCCAAACTGCGCCCAGCCAACGCTGATCAGCTCGGTTTGCATGGGATTTGCGAGCTCTTTGTCAAGAGTCAATTTATATTCCGCCACCAGTTCCTTGATTGTGCTGAACCAACGTCTTATCAACATTTCTGTCACCGCCTTCGTGCGCGCCCGAGACTTTCCAGACAGCGTATCAGAAACCGATCGATGCACACACGTTGAGTGAGTCTTCAGGTGCACCACAGTCATTGCTGCGCCATGTTGATGCCTCTCAAGATCGCATCGAGCTCTGCCAGTTTGATATGCTTGTCTTCACTTTCTGATCGCAGCCAACAAGCATCTTCAACTAGGGATTCGCCTCTTTCCACAACGACGCCAGTGGCCAAGGAGCTTGCATCAACCCATCAACTTCGCGTCCATCATCACACCAATCACCTTATGTCAATTCGAAGCCACCCTCCAGCCACGTTTTGATTTTTTTGATTCTGGAGAGTCATCATCAGATCGTAGAAATCCGGAAGCTCTCCGTTGGTCCATTTGCGAGTTCGTCGGGTGAGAATCGGGTTAACAGAAAAAATAAATAACCAAGTCGATTGGATTTTGAAAGGACAAAAGTGCTTAAAACGAGAAAAAACGAAAAGAAATAAACAGAATAAAAGGCTGTAGTTGGTAAGACTTTGTCAAACCGGGCTAAAAATAAAAATGTTGGCCAAGAAAAAGAAATAAAAATAAAACTTAAAGAATAACTAAGCTTCGTGAAGGCCGTTCGTCAATTTAAGTAATATCCCTTTAAAAACAACTCCGTCAATTAGAGACTCCAACACTTTGGCAAAAAAAGCATGAAAAGCCAAAAACGCGTGCTTTTGTTATGACTCACACCTGGTGACTTCCTAATATTGTACTAAATGTACAAATATGGCACAAGGCCGAAGGGGGGAAAAGGATGGTCTTCTTCTGTCTTAGCATTTAAACTTAGCTAGCCGCAACCACTGACCCAAACATACTGACACTATTCCGTTCACCAAAACAACTCACTCCCACCCACCATCCCCACCCCAAACACCATAACACCTCAAAAACTCCATGAAGTCCCAACCAGTCCCCACATATACAAGTCAATGTCTGTGGGAGGAGCGGAATAAAAACAATTCAAAATCCCCAATGAGTATTTACAAATGTATAAGAACCACATACAAGAAACTAAACAAAACTTTTGTTAGCAATAAAACCCCCACAAAGCATCCAAATGTAGCAGCAACACCAGTCCACTGGACGAAATCAATGCGGTACTTGAAAAGAAAAATATAAAACATTTGTGTATCCCAACCACTCACTCAAACACACGCTTATCCAAACACAAAAACAGCCACGAAACAAGACAGCTGAAACGAAAGTCGCCCCGCAACCACCAGAGAACTGACATCATCATCCACCCAACGATGGGAGGGATGGGGAATCAAACCCAAATAAAAACAAATAGGGACAAAAATAAAAGGGGCCAATGCGCATACACAGCTAAGTTTAATAACGGGAAAAAACAACTAAAACAAAAACGACCTACACTAAACTATTAAGGGGAGGGTTGCCAATGTTCAACCCAGCAAAAAAATATCCTCCTAACCGGCATCAAAATGCCACTCTAAGTCAGCACCTTTCACTCTGCAGACACGCGCAAGACTCACCCACCTTTCGCCAAATTCCAATGGATGGAGTCGCTTCCTTTCCGTCCTGATCTTGACATTAAGATGATGCTTAAAGAACAAGATCAGTTGGGAAGAGGTAAACTTCTCGGCCCCATGGAATTCATTCTGTCGCGTCGTCCATATCACGACTCGCATAACCACCAGTAAGCAAAGGAACACATAGTGCTCAGCCTTAGTCAACGGTGGAACTATATTGTACAGACGGAACTGACCTCGAGGACAAAGAACTTTCCGCGCAGCATGCGAACCATGATGTCTACAACAAACTTGACCAACGAAGCTACGACACTATAATGAAAAAAGGCGTGACCTAAGGTCTCCACCTCTCCAATGCAGTGAACGCAGTTTGGCGACTTTGCCAAACCCGCCGAACCAAGTCTTTTGGCGACCCAGAGGACCCGTCGAATCACCAGCCAGGTGAGTGATGCCTTAGGGTTAGTGAGACATTTCAACCCGGGCGCCCAAGGCCATATGCAGCGAGCC
Organism: Acanthosepion esculentum; assembly: GCA_964036315.1. Lineage (NCBI taxonomy): Eukaryota > Metazoa > Mollusca > Cephalopoda > Sepiida > Sepiidae > Acanthosepion > Acanthosepion esculentum. The sequence continues at coordinate 74,584,644 of OZ038495.1, forward strand.
TCCCGCTTCGTCAGACCGAGCACGCCTATTAGATCATCTTGAACGTTCCTCCTAACTAACACCTGATATAATGCCTTATGAGACAACGGATGGACGTCGGAGAGGCCATCCTTCGCCCGTAAGAGTCGCTTGAGGGCAATCCGGCATTCACGATAGAAAGAGCCCTCGCCTCGAGGAGTACGGCCGGACTCCTCATCACACGAGCGCCATTCTCATCCAGTTGCATACACATCCGGTTTAGGTATGAAATGCGAAGCGTATGTTGACGAGTCTCAATGCAAGGCATCCCCAGGCCGCCATCAGAGGGATGGAGGTAACAGATCTCGCGACTAACCATGGCAACCTTGCCTCTCCACAAGAAAGAGAACAAGAGCCTTACAAACGCCAGTAAGGTGCTAGACGGGAGTGGAAGCACGGAGAGTCGGTAAAGGAGAATCGGGTAGATGTGCGAAGCACATACTTCCGCCCTCCCCTTCAAGGAAAGATTCCTCCGAGTCCACAGACGTACTGCAAACTCGGCCTTCTCCCGCACCTCCGACCAATTCATTTCCAACACGAGGTCGGGACCGAACCAGACACCGAGTATCTTGACCGGCCTGTCCGTCCAGAGAAAAGATCCGGGAAGAGAAACTCCCTTCCACGAACCTAACCGCAAGCCAACAGACTTAACGCGGTTGATCTTGTCCCCGTCATCATCTCATATCTCTTGATTTCTTTGCTGACTTCGTTAATTTCAGCCTTACTCGACACCAGGACCGAAACGTCATCAGCATAGGCGGAGTACCTGGCCGAGGTGGTAGCACCAGGTAAGGAAATTCGGCGAAGGACCGGATTCGTCTTCAACTTACGCAGGAAAGGTTCCAACGCAAGAACGTAAAGCAATGGAGACAGCGGACAACCTTGACGAATGGAGCGAGTCAAAATGAAAGGCTTCGATCTTACCCTATTCACTTCCACCAGCGCACAGGGGGACGCATACAGCAGTCGGATCCAAATGCGAAAGTTCGACTCGAAACCGGCGGCCGAAAGAACAGCCTCTAGAAATCGATGGTCAACCCTATCGAAAGCCTTGGACTGATCTAAATTGATCAGCGCGGCATCACTGTCGACTTTCTCGATGATCAAGCGTACCAAATGAAGGTTGTCCTGAATAGTCCTGCCCTTCACAGCGCAAGTCTGCTCGGGACCAATCAGACTAGAGAGGACAGCCTGCAAACGGCCAGCTAAGACCTTGGCTAAAATCTTCAACTCTGTATTTAACATCGTCAAAGGCCGAAAATTATCTACCCCATCCCCACCATATTTTTCTTGCGAAGCAACTTGATCACACCCCTGGTGAAACGTTAAGGTATAGACCCCTGCTTCAACCAGTTGTTGAAAATCAGTGCCAGCAAAGGAACAAAGATGGGCGACTGCCTCAAGTAAATTTCGTAAGGAAGACCATGTAATCCCGGAGTCTTGTCCAGGCCAACCTGTTTCAACGCATCCCAGATCTCAGACTCTGTAATGGGCCCTCTCACCCAGCCGCTTCAGCTGCCTCAAGGCGGGGAAAGTCGGCTAAATAGGTATCGAACTGAGCAGGGCTCGAACCGGGCTCCCTGGTGAACAGCTCCTGAAAGTAGTCACGAAAAGCCTCACAAATGCCCACGTCTGTAGTCACCGTCCGCTTATCTGGCAATGTGATGCTCGCAATATGCCGACTAGATGCCCTACGAGCTTCCTCTGAACGCAATTCAGCGACCATTCAAAGCCTCACAAGACATTCTTTTTATCCTAGCCCTAACTACTAGAGCTTGATCCTTCTTGACAAGCAAGGAGACCAGCCCCGCCTTAGCTAAGACTACGTCCCCACTAACACGGGATTTGATCGCCCGATCGACTTTGGCTTCTAAAGCCTTTTGCGCTACTAACCCTGCTAAATTGAGTCGGCGGCTAAAATCAGCAGCAAAAGACCTAAGTTTAGATTTTAGAGCGTCCCACCACTTATTCCCAATCACAGCCTCCGACAATTCCCGCTGTAACATTAGTAAAAGCTGGTCCCGAAAATCTTGCTCGCCAAATAATGACGAGTTCAATTTCCAGTAGCCAGCCATCCTAACCCTAGGCTTATCTAAGTTTACCCGAACCCGGACAAGCCTATGATCCGAGTAAACTATAAAATGAAAACTTGGACATTCTAACAAGTCTACTTCGACTCTCTTAACTAGAACTCGGTCGATGTAGCTTGCGCTGCCGGCCGTAGTCCAAGTCCATACTACCCCCCGGGGGTGCTCATTTCGATACTTATCGACGAGATCAAACCCGTCGATAAAGTCCCGAAACGGCTTAACATCCGGGTTGTTAGTACCCAATTTTTTCCCTATGCGATCTATATCGGGATCAAGGACGGCATTCCAATCACCCGCTAGAACTACCGAACGAGATGTCATCAGAAACGGCGCGATCTGCCGAAACAAAACAGACCGCTGCGCATGTTCATTGGGCGCATAAACCCCAATGAGACGAAGAACCTTATCTTTTATGGTAATATCCAGCACGCAAAGCCAGCCCACCGGATCCGCGAAGACAAGAGCACACGCCGCATCCAGAGACTTGCTCACCAGCCAGGAAGTACCCCTCGAGCGTCCATCAAAATATGCTGAATAGAGGTCGAACCTCTTAGACAGAATGTCATCATGGTCGCGAGATAAAAAATGGGTCTCCTGCACGCAACAAACATCCACCTCGAGGCGCTGAAGATCACTAACGAGCCTCACCCTTCGAGACTCCGACCTCAGGCCCCGGACATTCAAATTTGCTAACCAGAGAGCCATAGTGAAAACCGATTAGTGTTGTAATACTGGTTTGAACATGGCCAGGGTGAGGATACCGACAGCCTCTCCCATAGAACCATGGCCTATTTCAGTCTTGATAGTGCCGTCTTGGGAGATTCCGCCGATATCCCAGGGAAATGTCAGTTTTAAAGCTCTGTACAGGGATGGGTGAACTAAAACGGGGACCCTCCCTGCACAAAATTGTTTCAGTTGTTTAAGCTGTTGATCCTGGACAATCATCTTATAAGCCATGATGGCCTCATCTAACATTGCCCAGACTTGTTTTGCACTAGGTCCCGTTCTTATAACCGTTAGGACCCTTTGTGCCAGTGGAAAGTTCTGCGGAACCTCGACATCTAGGTCCGCATATTGACTGATGGAAAGTAAATATTTCAGGTCCTTGATTCTATTTCCGTAGTCGCGGGCTCTCTCAACTTGAGCCGGCGAAATACGGCAGACATCCTCCCCCGTATTGGAGATGTGTTTCTGGGCCTTTTGCGGACATCCGAGAATGGGTTTCCACGTTCTTGGAGTGCCAGAAATGCAAGGTCCACCGACACACTAAATCCCCCGTCGGCACTTTCAGCGATCCCGATGCACAGTTCTCACACATACACGTCGACTTAGTGGGACCGCTGCCGATGTGTCGGGATTACCATTATCTCCTGACGGTCGTGGATCGTTTTTCGCGATGGCCGACCGCCATACCTATAAAAGGCACTTCTGCAAACACCGTCTCCAAGACTATCCTGAGAGAGTGGATTGGAACTTTCGGAACGCCTCAAGTCATCACGACCGACCGGAGGGCACAGTTCCAGTCGTCCCTTTTTCGGGAGTTTACCAACCTACTCGGTGCCAAGCACATAAAAACTACCGCTTATCATCCGTGCGCCAACGGTTTAGTCGAGAGGTTTCATCGGTCCCTTAAAACCTCCCTGGCCACTAGACCTGACACTACCAATTGGGTGGACGACCTACCTTTAATTCTTCTAGCATTGAGGAACACTGTAAAGGAGGACTTAGGTTGTTCACCCGCCGAACTAGTTTTCGGGACACCTCTCGCACTGCCTGGTGAATATTTCAACGACTCCCTCGAGACGCCTTCAAAACCAACGACTCCTTTCGTCGAGGAACTCCGCCACAAAATGGCTCGGCTTAAGTATGCACCTCCGCTAAAGCAACCAACGGATTCATGCATCCCTCAAAACTTGTGGGATTGCGAATTCGTCTTCGTACGGAACGGCGCCGTGAGACGACCACTCACACTGGCATACCAAGGTCCTTTTCAGGTTGTTCAGCGCACCGACAAGCACCTTACGATCAAGTGCGCCAACACGACCGACACCGTTGCAATTGATCGGACCAAACCTGCCTTTCTGGAGAAGCGACAGTACAATGCAAACCCGGCTCCGCAGATGCCTGACACCACTCCAGCACACGCAAAACCGCAGACAACAGACGACATCCCAGCGACTCCTGTGCAGCAAACCAGATCCGGTAGGAGGGTCACTTTCCCTAAGGACCTTCATAAATATTATTATTATTAATTGATATGATCAATTCTCTAGGGGAAGGGCCTTGTCGCGGCCGCCATTAGCCGCTTCCTAGAAAAACGACCTTGACCTTCACAACCCCTGATCTCGCAGATTTATGTCAAGCAGCATGCGAGAAACTGGACGACCGGCCAATATTGTTGACTCTAAAACAGTACCTCGTGAGCATCGGATTAGGCAGTGCTTCTCAAACATCGAACAACATTGGGATTAATTAATATTAACGGTTTTCTACTCCCTCTAGCCAGGGAGTACTTGAATAAATCGTTGTACATATTATTAGCGCCTTTTTTCGTCCAGATAGGAGCTGCTCGGCCTGATCGCCCGCTTGGTCGGCCTTCTGGCTGAGAGCTTCACTCGATACTTGCCTGGTGTAGGGATTCGTCCCTGCGCCGGTGGTATCATGGCTACGACTAGCTTGGACCGGCTCCGGCCTAGACCAGCTATGACAAGCCAAGACTAGCTCTGACCAGCTTGGACAAGCTAAGACCAGCTATGACTAGCTTAGACCAGCTTTGACTAGCTCTGACAAGCTAAGACCAGCGGCCCGGGTGGAAACACTCGGGTCTCCCCCTCCCTCCCCACGTTAAAAACCGACCTTGTGTCACAACCTGTCTCAGTGGGGGGTCAAGTAAATACCTGGATCGAAGTGTAGTACTCTACCATTGTGAGCTTCCGGTGCTTTGTCGAGAGAATACTCTTCGGCACGATCCCGTTTCCGCGGTCGATCCGCCCTGGAAGGCGTATCTCCTCTCTGACTCCAGCTTCAAGTGCTACACTTCGGCGCGATCCCGCCTACGTGGCTGATCCCCCCTGGAAGTTGTATCACTAATCTGACTTTGCCATGTTTAGGGGACTCCGCCTTCGTCTAGTGCTACACTTCGGCGCGATTCCGCCTATGTGGTTGATCCGCCCGAGAAATCGTATCACTACTCCGACTCGGCCCTGTTTAGGGACTATCGCCTTCGTCAAGTGATACACATCGGCGCGACCCCGTCTCCGCGGTGAGAAGTCGTATCACTGTTCTGACTCGGTCCTGTTTAGGGACTCCGCCTTCGTCAAGCGATCCCGTCACCGCGGTTGATCCGCCCGGGAAGTCGTATCACTGTTCTGACTCGGCCCTGTTTAGGGACTCGTTCTAACCGACCCAACGAACCTTCGTACGTCTTCGACCAACAAGCTGCTGCCAACTCTCCCATCTGGCAGTCGACCAGCTACTGCCGCGACCAACTCTACACTCGTGTTGCCGATACAACCGAACCAACTTCCCTGAAGGAAACCAGTCTTATCAGACCCGACGCCGATACAACACACCAAAGTACACTCTTGTAAACTTTGGATAAATAAATTCGACGTTTATTGTTTCATAAACCTCCGCCTTTGTCCTCTCATTGTCTTAGCTGTTTCTCACCTTTTCTTCAATAAGCTTGCGGGGGCGACATCCTTATCGGACCCGCAACAATATAATCTATTCGCTCGAATGAGCAGCACAATAATACAAGTTTATTATAAATATATGAAACAATAGATTGCTAAGAAAAAAATCCCGTCTTTTGCAGGAAGAAATAAACTATAGCACCACTTTTTTTTGAAGTATCATTATTCTAAACCGTCTCCACTATGGGAAGAATTCTTTGATGTCTCGCGTATGATGACTCGGGGTCTCGTGGGTACGTTAACACGTAATTCGCTGAAGAAGAACTCATCTCCAATTTTATGTTTACTTAAATAATATGAACATCAGAATAACGAAGTATCGGATTCTCTCAGGTGATAAAATTGGTTGGTCATTTAAAAAAATTGACAGTCACGTATTTGAAGTGCATTTTAAAGTCGTTTTAGGACGAATATCGGACCATTGAACAAACTAAAAAGCTAGTTAAGTATACGAAAGCCTCCTTACAGATTGAAAAACAGAAAAAAATATTGTAGAAAAATAGGTTTTAAGAGATAAATTGTTGCAAACATTTATAATTATTTCACGATTAATAACATGTATAGTTCGCTGTTATTTCTGAATTTAAATTCTGCGCGTATCTGCGAGTATTATTAATTAAGAATTAAGAATTATAACAAGAGATTTGACGGACAAATCTATTTATCTATCTATCTATCTATCTATCTATCTATCTATCTATCTATCTATCTATCTATCTATCTATCTATCTAAGTATAACGTGAGTTCCGTAAACGTGCCTAATTTTAGTTACATTTTAAAATATTTATTATGAACTGAATCGAAAGTTAAACAAGTGTTTTGTAAGATTTTTATATATAAGAAAAATATTTTACGTAAGTGAGTTGTAGCCCTTGGTAAACTGCACTCTCTAAGAATCACGTATATCGTCAACCAAGCAATCACTAACCAGAATATGTTGGCGCCAATTTTAAAGAACGCTATTCTGTTCTTTTACTCTTGCTCTTTTCTGCCCAGATGTACCAGACACAGGACGTCAAAATCGTCTCTGATTCTATCTGCACTTTGAGATGAGAGCCGTACTATATTAGTACGTAAACGAAACCATTCTACAACAACAAGGACTTCAGTTAAGTGGACTTATATTGTTTCATTAAGCCGCAAAGAGAACAATTTGTTTGCAACAAGAACTATTATTTCTATAGCATTTGTATATATGAACTTCAATGCTATTCCTTTTTAACTTTCAATTGTGTTCCATGTTCTTCCTGTATTGTTATTATTTGCGGCTTAAATCGCCATATTTTGTAGACAAATTTTTGTAAAATTCTCATATTTACAATGGTATAATATTTTGGGTTGAGACTGATCTGGAAATGAATGTCCACTTTCTATGAAGTAACCTTTCAAGAAGTGGGGAATTGATATATCAACAGTTAAAAATATAAAAAATCGTTGTAACCAGTTAAAACTTCAATTCAAACCCACGAAATATAAACGTTATTTTTTACGTTATTTTCTCTCAGCAATACAAGTGTTAAAAAAACAAACTTAAAATTAAATTGAATTGCAAGTTGGCTTTTTCTAATCTAGGTAATCAAGTGAGGATACAGGACATCTTAGAAGTAGATATATTTCAATTTATGAATGATGCCAAGGTCATTAGATGTATGAATGGTTTGGCCTGGTAAATGCCCAATGGAATTGCCCTATTTGGGAATGTTCAGCATTTATTATATGATCATAAAATCACTCCTCTGGAACCAAAAACCTCCAAAGTCTTCGTTAACTACCACACAGTGATCTCCGAACATGCTTCTTGCCCTGAACGACATTTAGAATTTATAATGAAACCTAAGGCTACTTATCCAGATATGTTTCCGGACACCTTTGAACTAGCTACAGTGGAAAGAAATTTGGAAAAGATGTTTACTGTGGAATCTGCTGCTTCTACCTTTCAGGAAGAATTTAATGATTATGATAATAAAAAATTGACAAATTTAAAACTTCTACTGAGTTTAGGGACAATGCTTATTTTGTGGAGCTTCCTGTTCCCTCCAATTACCAAGTGGCTCTAAAAATGCTTGATAGAACCATGCTTTCATTAGAAAAAAGAAACTGGACAAAGCATACAACGAGATATTCCGTCAGCAAGAGAATAAAGGAATCATAGAAAGAATAGAAGTTACCCCACAGAACTTCCACAAATACGTTTGGATACCTCATAGACCAGTCTTTAAATCTGATCAACAAGTAACTACCAAGATCAGACCAGTATTCAACTGCTCTTTGAAAACGGGAAATGTCTACTCTCTCAATGAAGCAGCTTACCCCGGAGTGAACATGATCAATAACATGCTTGAACTGTTGCTCCTGTTCGTCACTGACAAATATGTTCTATTGGGAGATATACGAAAAGCCTTTCCTATGATCAAATTAAAATCCGAAGAGGACGAAAACAGATTTTGTTTTTTTGTTAAGGATGGGAACAAACTACTGTATTCCCGTTACACAACCCTGATTAATCGGTTTCAACGCCAGTCCTTTCATATTAAATTATGTTCTTAAGCACCATGTAAGTAAATTTCAAAACGATGCATGTACTGAGATGTTAAAGGGAAGATTTTATGTTGACAACTTATGTATGACCAGTAATTCCCCCGAGGAAATAGTCAGCTTGTATAAGAAAGCCATACCACGATTGCAAAAGGGAAATTTTCACTAAAGGTCGTGCAACTCTAATTGTGAACCACTAAAATCTGTTATGACTGAAGACGGTAGAATTGTACAACATGGCAGCGAATATGAAAAGGTTTTAGGGTATAAATACCATCCCATCTTGGATGCTATAAGCATTGCAAATACCTCAGTCAAGAAGAACATATGTACAAAGAGAGAAATACTAGCCAAAGCAGCCAAAATATTTGACCCACTGTCACTTTGTGCACCTGTTACAATTAGAGCCAAGTTGTTACTACGAAGATTGTGGTCCCTTAAACTGGGCTGCGATGAAGAGATACCTGCTGACAAAACGAACTGCTGGCCAGAACTGTCCTAGAATCTTACTGGTTTGTGAAATTTGTCCTTCTCAAGACACGCTATAGACAGTGACAGCCCATTTAACTTGTACTTGTTTTGTGATGCGTCCCCTCAAGCATATGGCTTTGTTGTTTATGGAGTGCAGAATGGAAAAAAAAACATTATATTTTCTAGGGTTAAAGTAGCACCTATCAAATCCAAAACATTACCCACGATGGCGTTGCTTGCCGTGCATTCTGCATTCAGAGCACTGCCAACGATATTAACCGCCTACTCTAACATCAGCATTGAGAACATCTGTATTTCAGAGGATGCACAAATAGTGCTATCATAGATACCCACTGAAAAAATCAAGGCAAAAAGTCTGTACACCAGGAACAGGTTAAAGGACATTAAAGAAATGAGGGATAGTGGAGTCTAAAATAGTTGAAGAACCAGAAAAATGGCCAACAAACAGTTTGTGTTTAAGCCAGGAGAACAAATGATAATAATTATAACAGGGATACCATCGGGTCCACATGCTTTGTGAGAATCTAGGTTACAGATGATAGCAGAAACCATAGAAGTGGCTATATGCATATCACTCAGGGATACTCCAGATAGGTCAAGGTAGAGTTTAGGAGAATTTACGGGCGAAGCATTCAGCTTTATCAGCAGAGGATGTTAATACCTCAAATCGATTGAAGAGAGGAGAAATAGAAACCTTACACTTATTTAATACAGTATTACAGAGCCACCAGTAATCGCGAAGGGCAAAGTTGTTACATGCTATGCGGTGCTTCATTCTCTCGGCAAACAGGGACTTAGCTCCTTCGAGGAATTGTTTACATATATTATAAGCAGCAACGAATAGCCGAAAATAATAGTTCCTGTAGGTTATAGCTCCGGAGCATGCTGGTGTGAAGCATGGAGAGGACTGAGATTTCACCTAGTATTTCTGAAAAGGAATGAAAGCATCCAGTTTGAAGGCCAAAGATCTCAGTCCAAGGACCGTTACGAAGAAAATCACAGAATAAGTCATAATCAGCATGTTGGTAACGGAAAAAAGGGTTCATGTTTAATAGATGATTGTAACGAAATAACAATAGATACCACAGAGTGAGCCAAGTTATAAAGAGGGTCGTGTTGGGAAGCTCAGCGAGGAGAGGAGGTAAGAAATAAATCAAGTAAAGAATAATCTAATCTCGGGTAATCAAAAGCTTAACGAAATCGGCGAGCTGAGTTCAAATTCATGCCTTGCCAGATGCGTTTATTTTGTACTAATAAACCATATCTTCTTTCCACAGTTATGTGTTAGTGTTGTAACATAGGGAAAGTTACTGAATAGAATAATCACACGAAGGTTGGCATTGAACAGTAACACTTAAGACAAGAACAACACAAATAAGATTCGCCAGCGGCGCGTAGAAGAACTGCTAAAAGTGAGTCAAGTGAAATCTATAATGAATCTCCAACTGCAGACCAACATACAGTATTTACTACTGTGTTTATGTGAATGGCGATATATCCATTATTGTCCGTAGGTATGCTACAACAGTTAGATAGTAGGGGTGACTAGGCTCTCTAGCTTTGAATGGCACTTGTCGGCTGTGAATTCCAAACCGTGGAGAAGGCAACGGAAAACTACTCCACTATCTTTCGCAAGAATTCCCAGATAATACAGAAATGGAATCTATGCAGAGCCATGATCGACTATATCCTGGACAGAAAGCCATTTTTAAAAAGTGATTATTAGTAATACATGACTATTTGAAAGCACAAGGAAACTATTATCGCTTCTAAAAAAGTTTTCCGCTTACCTTAGCAATAACGATATTAATCCTAAAGAAATAAACATCTATTCCTGCTGCACTTGCAAACAAATAATAAATAAGACTTTGTCAACTGTTAAAAGACAATGTAGCCAGGCTAAAAATAATCGGGAGTGAGCTGACTTGATATTCTCTTGTCAGTTGTTTTTTAATACAAGATAGTTAATCAATTCTTCAAACTTCATCAGATGTAAAATATCGTATTTGATAGTCTTAAGAAATTATTCAAAACGTATTTTTTGTACTTTTTTATTTTCTGTGTTATTTATCCATGCCTCAAATTACACTTTCGATATCTTACTTATTTACTAATTTAGGTGTGTGTATCGGACATTTTTATAGACTAAAAGTTCTGAAACGAAGAATTATTATGACTTGATGAGTTATTTGAATTTTTATCCTCATCTTTGTTGTTATTAACAAATGTTTTAATTCGTATTTTCTCTAGACATTCAAGTGAATGTTACATTCGGTAACACTCTGAAAATACTTATAGAGATCTTTTTATTTCAAAGTCATAGTCTGTGACAACACAGCAAGACTCGGTAAAGCAGATCATATATAATGTCATTCATTTCTTATAACTGATCTTGGCAAAAGGCTATACTGAAACTTCCCTGCACTTTTCTCACTGTTAGTCACCTTGACTGTTCTTAAAACACTAAAATATTATATGTGGATAGGGAGTGTAAACTTAAATATGCAATTCTTATTTTTTATAATAACATTCCAATATATAAGAATCTGTCACAATGGTAGATTAACGTCATGCAAATTAATAATTGTAAAAAAGATTTATTATTCTCTCAATTAAAAATGAGAACATTTTACAAAAATTAAAATATTCTTACCATGAATGGCGACCATTAGGACAAATACAATAGAGTCTGTTATATTTAATTTTATATACTTTTATTTTTAACCGAACGCTTATTCAACTATTTGTATGATTTTATATTTTATCTGCAATGCTTCGATTATAATTTGACTTATCTGTGTATTTTTGATAAGCATTGGCTTTATTATTTAATCGAAATACTTGATCGAAGTTGTGTTAATTTATATATAGGAACTAAAAATATAATCCATAGTTTATTGAGAATTATATGTAAAAAAAGGTTTCTTAATGTCACTTTTGTAAAAAGAAAGACAAAGGATATGAAGGGTAAAGATTTTATACAATGATTGAATAGAATTTAATCACAGATTTCTCTGAAAATGACCCAAAATTAATATTAAATAAATCATTAAAAACAATCTATGCATACACTCGTATCTTAATATTATTTCTCGTTTTCCTTTTAATTATGTTTTTTTTCACTTTATTTTATCCAATGTTGATAAAATATAAAAGAAAATCAAACTACAAGTATTAATACAGCCATTATAAAATAAAATGAAAATGGATAGATTGAAATTGTATATAACTACATACAGTAATAAATATGAACAAAATCAACAAAACAGCAAACAATGGGAAGAAGAGCAAGGATAATAAAATAAATCACTGTAAAGAGGTGAATCGAGACAACAACAATAAACAAGAAAATAACAAAGAGGTAAATAAGTTTTCTATGCTTGCTATTAGGAGACAACCGGTAACAAATGTGTAACTTTTGTGCACAACATTAAAAAGCACACACACACAATAAATTAAAAACAGTTAGGGAATCAGCATAGGAAAAAATTACTCCTCGGTTACATTAAGGCCCAGAAGACATTCCTTCTGTTTACAGGGGGAAGGCTGCCTAGACGTAATGTATAATGTCTCTAATATTTTCTGATGGTAATCAGAATGCGTTCTACTGATTATTTTAAAGGAATAAACGGCATAACACACACCAGATTATTTATTAAGTGTCGGAGAGCGCATATTTTCTACGAAATTTTACGGACATTCAGGCCTGATAAGAATGCTTTATCTTTGATTTAATAAAGCATTCTTATCTTTTATTAAACCAAAGATCCGAGTTAACGGTAAATTGTAAACACAGTCTACCTTTTACCTTACAATTCAGTTAGACTTGGAATTTGACAATGCTTTTTCTTAGATTTTAGTTGAACTGTGTTGCACCACATATGGCTTATCTTTCTGTTGGTAAGATTAATTTGGACTTAATATAATATTATATTAATCTCCTGGTAATATTAGTAACATCTTGTACGGATGTATTGACATTTGGTTGGTATTTTGACATTTTGCATTGACTGGTTATTGTAATTAACAACTTATATAAAGAATCTTTAGTCAGCAATTGCATATTACTTTACCAAGTAAGTCTATAAGTTTAAAATATTTACTGGTTTCTTAAAGAAGACTACAAAATAGGTTCTAAATTAAAATGTCTACTTAGAGTCAGAAATATATGAATTTTTCTTAAAAAGGAGAGTCACACACACACACACACGACCGAATCCGTTCCCATATTATATAGATATGTAGATCGATAGAGAAAGAGAGAGAAAGAAAACAGATGGGGAAGTATAAAATATTCATGCACAACCACAATTCTGGACTTTAGATAGTAAAAATAAACAGACATGATAAGACTGTTGCTGTTTTCAGTCTCTGTTTATCTTTCCCTCTTCTTTGAGAAATTTTAGTCACCATATTGGCTTCATGTACTGCCCAAAATCTGGCGTACTGTCATCGAGACATCTGACTCTTCTTGCTCGAATTGCTTGCACTAGGTTAATAATAGCAGACAAAATACTATTCCTGCTGATGTAACTAACATCATTGCTGTAAAATATTTACATACCGACAACTGTAGAGTAAAAAATGAATTTTCTAGAGGTTTTCTTGTCTATATATGTGAAGTTTATAAGCAAATACATGTCATATACTAAACAAACAGATTCCAATTGGCTTTGTATTCCTGCCATTTCTAATCATGTTAGCTTTCTCAGTTAATGAATAGACGCATGTTTAACAAAAATATAGAGGAATGGTGGTCACATTACGCAAACTGATTCACGATAAAATTATGCGCGTCTCCTCGCTCTCTCTCACACATGCAAATGCCTAACCCATACACAAACTCATACGTGCGCATGTGCATGTGTGTAGAGGGATTTAAAAGAAAAATTGTTTTAATGCATTTAAGCATAGCGTAAGAACGTTTGACAAATAGGATTAAGAAGATTGTACCGTCGAAGCTTTAGAACTAGAAGGAAGCCTATGTGTTCTTCGATATTCTGACTTTTAACTGGGGTCACATAGGCACCAATCACCGACAGGAAATTGCGCAACATCCTCAGACACGGGACAGTCCTTTTTCGATGTTTTTTTCATAAAAAAAAAAACGTATCAACACACGCACACAAAGAATATGTGCCTATGTTGAACATAGGCACACAAAGACGCGCGTGCACACACACACACACACACACACACACACACACACACACACACACATATATATATATAAACATATATACATTTTATATTAGTGCATGCGGGAAAATAGCAATTCGGAGAAGCACGACATCGAATTAAGTAAAAAAGATGTAAAAAAACTTTGAAAAATAAGACATACTTACCATAATTTAACAGTGGTTCGTATTATTGATATTATTAGACAATATTCTTTATGCCATGCTTGTTCTTTTCGTTATAAATAGTAAAATGCGAAACGAAAAATATTCATAATCTTACGCATTCCGATGCCATTTTACAAGTTAATTGCGATGCATACACATTATTATTCACTTATTTATAACATAGTTTGCAGATGTGAATACATAAGTAAAACAATGTATATATGTAAATATGCATAAGCATATCAAACATCTCTATAAATACAGATGTAGAATTAAATGTGCTTTACGAAAAATGTGTTTAGTATCGATGCGCGTGAACATGTCTGTAGTTTTGTGTGGGCATCAGATAATATGAGCGTGTTTGTAAGGTTACATATGAGTGTAACCGAAGGTGTTCTTCATGGTGTTTGCTATTACAAGACAATATGCATGTCTGTGTATGTCTTTCACTTTCAGTTAATACCCTCAGGCGTGCAAGTGGGCACACCAATATATTCAAATGTTCATTCGTTATTTATCGTATTCCTTACAAGCTTTTATTATTATTATTATTATTATTATTATTATTATTATTATTATTATTATTATTATTATTATTATTATATACCTGTATCTCGACTTGTGCATAGCTATTTCCGACAAATGTCTACACTATTTAGGCATCTTTCTTTCTTTCTTTCTTTCTTAGTTGTGTATACGCATAGTGTATACTAACGTACTTGTGAATATACAATCAAAATATCAGATACGTTACAGACATTACATTCAGCGTACATATGAACACTCAAACCAATGTACACATACAAAAAGTCCTTTCAACCACAGTTACAACAGTTTAACCTTAGACTTTGACAAGTCATACAAAATTGTTAACTCGGTGAAATGAGTAGATACATAGATAATACAAATGTAATATATTGTTAAAACGTTAAATTCCATAAAGGCAGAATTTGTCCTTTTTTGTCTTGTCTTCATGTACACACCTAAATATATACAACTCCCACATAGGTGAGTACACACACGCACATACATATATATATACATATATATATACATATATATATATATATATATATATATATATATATATATATATATATATATATATATATATATGTATTGCGCATTTGGGCAGCAATCCTTCTTTTATATATATTTCATTAAAGAAAACTGATGAGGTACTGCGATTATTTAATTATTATTATTATTATTATTATTATTATTATTATTATTATTATTATTATTATTATAATTTTTCTTGTTTTCGTATAAATATTTTCTTTTCTGGAAATAAAATATATAAAAATTGTCCACATATTTTGTATAACCGAGCACTTTCGGCTATTCTGTTAGCCATTATCAAGCCATTATTTATGAATTCCCATGTCCCTTAAGGAATTTTGTTCCTAATCAAACCAAATTCATGAATAATGATATTGGACATACCACTACATGCCTATTAAGTAGACTCACGTTACATCTCTCTGACCATATCTCAATTAGGACTCATTTAAGCACACACAAAAACCTACCAAACTCCATCCACAACATACTTGTAGAATATACAAGTATAATAGCCTCATTCACATGTAAGAAAAACTAAAATAATGGAAGCATGAAAAAGAAAAAACCACCATTCAATAATATCAAATGTGAACGCAGCCACAATGTGCTGACCGTATTTGTAAAATAATAGAGCATTTCCATCACTCTAGAAACATAGGTCGATTGTTTGACCTAATACAATCATTCCTGTCAAACCGTGGATTGAAGGTCGTTCTCAATGGATTCATCTCCAGCTCCTATCCCACTAACGCAGATGTTCCTCAAGGCTCCATCCTAGGCCCTACTCTGTTCCTCATATTCATAAACGACCTTCCTGACGCCATAGATTCCCAAGTCGGTATCTATGCGGACGACACCACAATTTACTCCTGCCTCAAGCACAAATCTAGTGATGCTGACAAAGTTAACCTGGCAGTTCAAATAGAAAAGGACCTCCAATCGGTTGTGAACTGGGGCAAGAAATGGATGGTTAATTTTAACGCCTCTAAAACAAAACTGCTCTCTATTAACCACCACAAGGATCCATCCCTGCATTTCATTAGAATGTCTGAAGACCAACTTCTCGAGAGCTCCTCTCTGCGGCTGCTCGGTCTCACGCTGTCCGCTGGTCTGAGATGGAACAAATACATCGAGTCAATTGCATCATCCACTGCAAGGAAAGTTGGCTCCCTGTGCCGAGCCAGGAAATTTTTCTCCCTGGAATCGATCCTCCAAATCTATAAATCGATCATTCGCGCTTGCATGGAGTATTGCTGCCATATATGGTCTGGAGCCCCTGCTGTTTGCCTCAGGGTTCTTGATAAGATCCAGAGACGGATATACAATGTAATTGGCCCTGATCTGTCATCTCGTCTGCAGTCGCTCTCTCACAGACACGACGTTGCCTCGCTCTGTGTTTTTTACAAATACTTTCACGGTAATTGCTCCGAGGAGCTGCTTTCGCTGGTTCCTAGGCCTCATGAATTTAAACGTCCTACGAGGCTGGCATCCCGTTCCCACCCCTTCACCGTTGAAACTGTTAGATGTAGACGTCTCTTCTACTCCAATAGCTTCATGTCTCGCACATCTCGCCTGTGGAACTCCATTCCTTATTCCTGTTTCCCTGACAAATACAATCTCCAACTATTTAAGTGTAACGTCAATCGACATCTCCAGTTGCCTTGATCTATCCATTTCCCTTCTCCACATCCTTTCACCTTTCATTCCTATCTGCTGTCGCTCCAAATCTTCTGTAACCCCCTTCCCTTGATCGATCCACTATCTTTCTCCACATCCTCTCCTTTACCACTCCTATCTGCTCTTCCTCCAAACCTTCTGTAACCCCTTGCGTGCTAGTGGCTTCCAGCCTTGCTTGGGGTGATAAGCTTAAAAGAAAAATATAAAAATCTACACATTCAGTTAAAATAAAAAATAAAGAAACATCCTTGATAACAACTAACAGAATAGCCGAAAGCACTCGGATATATAGAACATTTGGACAATTTTACACACATTTTATGCCTAGAAAAGAAAACACAAGAAACACAAAATAAAAAATTAAATAAAATGCTTAATCGCAGTACCTTGTCAGTCATCTTTAATGAATCATATATATATATATATATATATATATATATATATATGTGTGTGTGTGTGTGTGTGTGTATGTGTGTATGTGTGTGTGTGTGTGTGTTTGTGTGTGTGAGTAATCCCAGGGATAAAAGGTATTTATTTTATGTAAGAAATACCTTTCAAGATGAACTACCTCCTTGCTAATACACTAATGAATATTAATAAAATAAAATGAACATTAAAAAGTCGAAATTTAAGTTCAAAATTCAGTTAATATTTACGTGTTAAACTATAGATTTCTTGATTCAGTGATTGTGATCAAGTGCTTGAATCAATACTTCTGATATAAAATCTAAAAATCCAGAACTAAATGAAACGTTCTTTAATATTCCCAACTGACGATAGCCAATTTAGTCAATGAATAAACTCACTTGTCCCACATCTGCTTGTGAAATATTGTCGGGACCTTAAACAAACCTATTTCACTTTGATAGCTGGCAGCATACTGGAAACTAAAAACAACCAAAATGTGAAGTTTAAAAAAAATAACAAAAGTCTAGCTATCCTATACACTCTTATGGATGCCAATCTTTTAAAAAGAATACTTAAAATAGGTATAGATAGTGAGTGGCTCAGAAGCGACAGAAGTATCGCCGTTTCGTTCTTCCCCTACTACAAACCGAAGAGGTAGCTAATAAAAGTAAATAATAACTTTTTCACCTCTACCCACAATTAAACTCTTTAATACTTTCAAATCAACTAAAAAACTTTACCTATTTTAAAGTATCTATTTTAGGGACTTTAAACTTACCAGTCGAATTCCTACAAATATATATTGTCTTCCTTGTACAAAAGCTATTTTATCAAAAGAATGTTAATACAACATTTCTCTTATCAAAATATTTAAATTTTTAAAAAGAAATAATATATGTAGGGGAATAAGTTTAATTTGAAATATCATCGTAACTTGTTTTTTTCTGCTTTGTCATCCAACTGTTCTTACAAACTGATTTTCTCTTTTGCCATCCAACTTTCAGAAGTCTCAACTCAACAACGCCTAATTTTCAAACTTTTTTGGGATGAAATGTTATGTGTTGTGAAGAAGACTAAAAGTTTTCTCAATCCATTTTGCTTCTTCACTTTGGTATTCTGGGCTGCATATCATAAGGGCTCTGAAGTAGAATCCTTTGATTAATACCGATTTTATTTTTTATTGTGGTGATAATAGAAATTAATTAAGTCGTTTTTGTTAGTGGTTTTACAATAAATGTTAAAGTTTAATTTTTATTGTTACGTATTACTAAATCATTACTCACACCATTTCATCCTCGACGCTAGAAAACGAGCTACAAAATCCACAAATCCCAAAAAATAAACACCATCAATAGCACTTCTAACAACAACAATACAAAATTCATAATCCTACCATCTAACACTCTTTCTAATAAATTTGAAAATAAATTACCTATCAGTTATCCTTTATACTGGTATCTTTATCAAGAAGAAAAATACATTCAATACCAATTCAAGTGCATGTACTTATTAAATAAATTATTTACAATGTAAAAAGGTTTATATATGGGAGACACCATGTGATCTAAAAGCCCGTATCTATGAAAACAAAAGTGATTTACAACACCATTTACATCAACCATTCAAACTCTCTCATAATACACAGGAACAATACTGGTCTTAACTTTGATATTACTAATGACACCGTAATTTAAAAAGAAATGGGAAAGTACTTCGAGTTTACTGAGAAAGTACTTCGAGAGTTTGCTGATAACAATATTACCAACTATAAATACACGTCAAAAACATTATATTACATCGCCAAGCTTACAGAAATGACAGAATTAAGAAAGAAAATATAATTCTACCTACCAACTCAAAAACGAAGTTTTAATTAACACAAAATAAAATAATAACGACTTTTAATCTGAAGCAGAAATGTACACAAAATAGGCTGTAAAAAATTTCACAAGAAACACAATAGGTAAAACATCTAGGAATGTAAATAAACAATTATATGAACACAAGCAATCTTTTGCAAAACAGCACACAAAATGCATCAGTCGTTTTCTTGATACCACGACTGAATCAGACTTTATACTTAAAATGTGCATTTTCCATTGTTACTAAAAGAGAAAATTATTCTTAAACCATTTTAACGAATTTCCCAATAGATACATATCCTCATACTCTGGTAAATCGCAAATGATAATGAATTGAGTTAAACGCGAAAAAGTGTAGTGAAAGTGCAATAAAAAGTGAGCAAGGTTAAAAATTTCTATTTATTTAATTGGCTGTTTATTCATTTTGATGTTATGTATACATTAAATATTACGGATAGAAAATAGAAAACCAGAAATTACTGAATACGCACATAAGTTTATTTGCTGAGGTTACAGTTGTTAGATTAACCCTTCCCTATTCTGCAGTGGTGTGGTTGACCTCACTACCATCGGTTTGGAAGTTATTGGATTTCAGCATTATTTACGGTAAATAAACAGTGGATTGGTGACTGCTTAGACAGCTCAACAATTCAAAGAGAGAATTTTGGTTTCTGGTATGCAGATGAATTTGGTCTCCAAAAACTTCGCCAATTCATCCATTTCTTATGATGGTGGAGTACATTTAGAGAGGAATGGTAATGTCGCAGTTAGCTCCCCTTCATTTTCTTAACGCTTCACCAGGGGTCTCTCTCTCCCGGGAGTATAAATACGGGCTGACCTTTCGCCTCTGTCTCTCTTTCCACGGCTGCGCCCACGTGCGGCCAACTTGCCTCGCTTGAGGCCGACAACCGTCGCACGTGGTGCGAGGTACAAAAACCTTTTCTTAACATCTCCAGTATGTGAACTCTCACACACAACCAGCGTTTCCCATGTTCAGGGAATACGCTAAAACAAAATTTCACAACCGTACGGACGTTTCAACTCAAACACACACACACAATAACTTTCCACACAGACACTAAACGTTTTATTCATCTTCTCTACTTCTTCTATTCTCGATCGGCCGGTCCACCACAGTAATGTCAACAACTTGATTTTCTGCTACATTTTGTCACTACTGTTCTACTCGCCGCCCGTGTACCTATAGATGACTGTTCGCTACTACTGGTTGATCCTCGTACTTATGGGAGACACATTGCTTTCAGAAGTCAGAAGAAATGTCTCAGGGAATTCATCCTTCGGTCACGTACCAACTGTTTGGAGTTATATTCATGAAATCATAAACAAAAAAGGGAAAATTGAACAGTAATATTAAAAAGTCCTTCACTGAATTTTGACCAAGATCCAACCACGCATAGGCCAGATTGTTTATCTTAAATTCAAATTTCTAGCAGCGTGTGAAGATGAGAGGTGGAAGCTTCTTGTTTCAGCCGACACTAAAACCCTGAAATCTAATATACTAATTCAATTTATTGTAATTAAATATTTTTCATTTCTACAATACACTAGAATAAAAAACAGAATCTAGAGTACTTCTGGTAAGCTTCTAAAATCCAGATTACTAGCTTGGATATCTAAGCTTTTCACATCAACATAAACCCATTCTCATCGGTTACCAATCATAGAGTTATATATTGATAAATCCACACCAATAACTCATTCTTCTTACATTTTTCTCCCAAACTTTTATAATTTAATCTACTTGGTAAATTACAACTACATCAGTTCTCATTCCAACCGGCCATCAGGTATAAATACACTTGTATAATCTGCACCATTAACTCTGTTACAATCTATAACGTAATCTATAAGACATAAGTGCAAATCCTTCTGCATTTGTATTTTTCTCTGATATAATTCTGTTCATGAATATCGCATTTCTTCTTCCAGTGTCCTTGACAAAGCCGCACTTTTATTGTTCCATTTCCCGTCTAATTATATTTCGTTCTAAGGATTTTCTCGTAATTGGATTGTAAGTACAGTACTGCAGTAAAAAAGATTTCCTTTACTTCAATCTTCTCTGAGTTACATATATTACTCTCCTACAGATCGTAATTACATCAATTTCCACTCTAATTTAAAACAATAATCTAATATTTCTGACCATTATACTTGTGATTTAGAAATAAGAGTGAAATTTATCCCTAATTCTCTGATTAAATCATTCCCTTTAATTTGAAATTAAATTTAATTTGAAATCATCTGCGAATATTTTTGTTTTTGGTGATTTTAATGCTTATCACGTCAAGTGGCTTAAGCATTCTAATGTGACTGATGTTGCCAGTATTCAGACTTTCAATTTTTCCGTTACTTATTCTCTCAATCAAATAGTGGATTTCCTTACTCGTACTCGTTTTCTTAATAAATCTGATCAACATTTTTCTTTACATGATTTCTTCCTTACCACCCCTTCTAGCTCTTGTAGGATATCACAACTCTGTCCTCTTGGCAATTCGGATCATGATGTAGTATTTCTTTTGAGTCGTCTAATAGAAAGGAACCTCCTATTCACAAGACGTCTTTCTGTTTCCAGCCTACTAATTGGGATTTATTCCGTGACTTTATTCGAAACGCCCCTTGGATTGATATTATTAACCTTCCTATTGAGAATTGTGTCACAGAGATTTCTTTTTGGGTTAAAGTCTGTATTGATGTTTTTGTACCGTCTCGCAAATATCAGGCGAAAACACGCCTAGTTGTGTCTGCTCGAAATAATTTTAAACGTATACTCAGAGGCTAAATTTTTGTTTGATGGAATGAGGAACCGTATAGTATTTGATTTTCGTGATTACTGGCGGTTATGTAATAGTGTGTTAAATAAGAATAAGTCTTCTATTCTTCTTCTCTTCACTTAATTTGAGGTATTAACATCTGCTGGATAAGAAGAATGTTTTGTTTGTGATGCGTTGTTCCAGATTGTATATAATGTATATTTATTTATTTGATTTAGATTGGAGTGATTCCTTTGATATTCGGCGTAGCAAAATGTTCGTTTATAAGGCAAATCTTGGTAGGAGTCGGGAGAAATGTCCGTTTCAGTTCGGTAGTTGATAGTGTAGTGGTCAGACCTTGGTAGTAATTATCATCTTAGAAATACTTACGGCGTCAATCTGCTGTCCTTTCTCGGCTCTGAGAAGGGTGGAAAAATGTCTTAAGTAGATGACCGATTAACTTCTTCTTCACGCGACACGCATGGCTGGTTTTTCTGGCAGTCCTTTCTTGTGTTTAGGTTTCTCTGGCAATCCATTCTCTTCTGCTTCAGGACTGTCAGTTTATATCCTTTTGACAGGACATACAAACTACTGGCGCAAACCTTTGTTTCGGCTAACATGAAATGTCTCTTTGTGTTAATTTTTTTGATTGATCAAAATGATTTTATTTTTTGGCGTTCCTTTCTTTTTCATTTTGTATATAGCGGAAGTTATGCGTGGAACGTCTCTAATTTTTGGTAGTTTTTAGTCACAAATGACTAGACTCTAGTCTAACAAACTTCCGCCGTTTTTCGGTCAGATTCAATCTTTTCTCCTTTTTCCTCTTGTTTATTTGAGGGTTGCCTTCTCATTAGATGAGAGAGAAGTATATATAGAGAAGTTTAGAGATAGAAAGAGAGAGAAAGAAATATATAAGGGGTTTAAAGTAAAGCGCAAATAACTTATTTTAATTAGAATTATTTTTTTGTTTATATATATTATTTTTATATATTATTTTATTTTTATCGGGGCTCATTACATGCCCGCAAATTCTCTTCAAATTTCACTCTTGACTCATCTGGAATAGCTTTGCCTGACTTTCCACCGATTCTCTTGTGAGTGATATGCGTTTATGGCTTCTGCTATCATCTCGAAACTGGATTCTCACAAAGCATGTGAACTTCATGATTTTCCTGCAGTAGTCCTTAAGAAATGTGCTCTTAAACGCACCAATAAATGCCTTGCTGCTTCTTGTTTTCCTACATGTTGGTAATCCTCTTCCTCTTTTTAGCAAAGTACTACAGGGTATAAGTAACTGTTAATTGGTTAAGCATCTTACCTCGCAAGGTCTTCAGTCAGATAACCAATAAGGTTTTCGCTTTTCTATGTCAACTGCTTCTTTTTTTTTAACAATTATTGCTGAAATAGTCTATAAAGTGTTATATAAGAATGGGGAAGCTCGGGCCGTTGCTTAGAATATCTCAAAACATTGACAGGGTTTAACATACAGGTCTTCTTCACAATTTGAAAGGTTATTGTTGTGGCCTGTTAGGGGACAGAAAGAAAGACACGGAAAGGAGAAAGTAGGTTGAACAAGTGTATTGAAATAACAGAACATATATACAAAATAAGAGTGTTATTACTCAGCAGATAGAAGTGTCCGTCCGAAACTGTCAGGTTACACTGCGTCCCGACTGCCTCCTTAGGAAGTCTCGCAGGT
Organism: Acanthosepion esculentum; assembly: GCA_964036315.1. Lineage (NCBI taxonomy): Eukaryota > Metazoa > Mollusca > Cephalopoda > Sepiida > Sepiidae > Acanthosepion > Acanthosepion esculentum. The sequence continues at coordinate 74,608,302 of OZ038495.1, forward strand.
TAGTATTTATGAAGGAGGAAGAGTTCATTCTAATGTAGATAGGTCACCATAACACCCACCTCCTAAAATCTTAACTCGGCAGGAGTCTGAAGAAAAAAAAATTCTTTTTTATATTAAAATTCTGAGGTTGTATATGTATGTTGGAAGGAAACATAAAGGGAGATAACTCCAAAGTATTGCAAGAGTTATCCCACTTATGACGTCAGACGTCACGTGAGGCAATAGGGAGAGAGATCCAAGATGGCGGACTACACCAGGCCACGTGTGGCAACGTGTCTCCATATTTCACTAATTCTTTTGTAGAGTAGTATTAACTCAGTTTATCTAGTAATTAATAAAATGCTGTAAACCTAAAAACGTTCTTGGTAATTATTTCCAATCAACAAATGCATTGCTCGGTCCTCAGAACTCACGCAAACATAACAGATTTGGCGACGAGATGAGATTACCTTTCTCCATTGGATATACCTCTTGAAAAGAAAAAAAAAACCAAGGTAAACGAATTTAAATGTACATCTTTTTTTGAGGAACTTTTTTTTGTGCTGCCAGTCACACAAAAGATATTTTCGTAAGAAAAAAAATTCTTAAAAAAAAAAAAGAAGTAAAATATCGATGGACCCTGCATCGTTGGAAAGAATTCTTAGAAGGCAACAGGAACAGTTTCTACAGGCACAGAACCGTCTAATTGAAACGTTAACGCAACAGTTTCAAACACAACTGACAACAGACAAGAAAAATGCGAATTCTGCGGATAGCATAGCGAACTCAATAACTGAGTTTCAATTCGAACCGGAGACGAAACAGACATTCATAGCATGGTTTAGTCGTTGGGAAGACATCTTTCGACACGAATTTCACATGCAGGACGATGAATGGAAGTTACGCCTCCTACTACAGAAGCTTGGGTGTCGGGAACACCTACGTTATAAACAGTATATATTACCTAAACAACCAGGAGACTTCACATTTGCAGAGACTGTTGCACAGTTAACAAACATTTTCGGCGAGTTATACTCTTTATTTAACACCCGCTATAATTGCTTAAAGCTGAAGAGAGATGATAACGAAGATTTTTTTTGCATACGCTGGGAAAGTGAATTCCCAATGCGAAAATTTTCAGCTGAAATCGCTGACCGAAGATCAATTCAAATGCCTTATTTTTGTCGCTGGTCTACAATCCCCAAACGACGCAGACATTCGTACACGTCTTTTATCTATGCTCGATCAAGACAGAGACATATCAGTAGAAACATTGGCTACGGAATGTCAGCGGCTGATTAAACTGAAACGCGACAACGAAATGATACAGCAGGAGCCTTTTAAATCATCCATTTCCAGCCGTGTAACAACGACGGAAAAATCCCCGACTAAAAGGAAAACACCCCAACATCTTGCTGGTCATGTGGAGATTGGCATTATGCTTGATTTTGCCCATACAAAAAACACACGTGTCAACTCTGTTCACGTCGTGGGCATAAGGACGGATTCTGTGAACGCAAAGATAACAAAGCTACGAAAAAGAATAATACACCTGTAACAGAAAAACCTCATCACAAAAAGACAGGATATTCCCGTAAGTCGTTTTCAAATTCGATTTTTGCTACGTTTAATGTACATTTTGAAGCTCGGAGGAAATGCATAGTGGTATCCATAAACAAAAGACCGATAAAGTTTCAGTTCGATACTGCTTCAGATATCACTTTGATTTCACGTACAACATGGGAGTCACTGGGAAAATCACCCCTGAAAGACACAACGCATGTTGCGTGTAGTGCTTCAGGGAATAAAATACAATTAAATGGGGAATTAATTTGTGATGTCTCTTTCAAAGACAAACATTTTTCAGGTGTGTGCTACATTATGGACTCTTCAAACTTGAATCTTCTTGGCCTTGATTTTATTGAGGAACTTGACTTTTTCAAGGTTCCCTTGAACACCATTTTCAATACCTGCCAAGTTAATTCTGCAGCAGACACGGAAAAACATTTTAAGAGCAAGCTGAAAGCTAAATTTAACAATGTTTTCCAAGAGGGTCTCGGATATTGCACAAAAGTTAAAGCCACGTTAAAACTGAAATCCGACGCAAAACCAATTTTCAGACCCAAGCGTCCGGTACCATATGCAGCTTTAGCTACAGTGGAAGAGGAACTAAACCGCCTCCAACAAGCAGGAGTTATCCAGCCTACAAACTACTCATCCTGGGCAGCACCCATTGTCATGGTGAAAAAGGCAAACGGCAAGGTACGTCTATGTGCAGATTTCTCCACAGGACTAAATGATGCACTGGATATACATCAGTATCCACTACCTGCACCGGAAGACTTGTTCACAAAACTAAACGGTGGAACTTGTTTTGCAAAATTGGACCTTGCAGATGCATATTTTCAAATAGAAGTGGATGAAGATTCCAAAAATCTTCTCACGATTAACACACACAATGGTTTATTCCAATTTTGTCGCCTTCCATTTGGTGTCAAGTCAGCACCAGCAATTTTCCAGCAAACAATGGATACAATGCTCACAGGATTACCAGGAGTTTCTGCCTACATTGATGACATCATTATTACAGGCACAACCCCAGAGGAACTTCTACATCACTTAACTTCTGTGCTGGATCGAATTCAACAATATGGATTTCACTTAAGGTCAGACAAATGCAAATTTTTCCAAACTTCAGTTAAATACCTTGGATGTATATTTGACAAAAATGGCCGTAGACCGGATCCAGAAAATATCCATGCGATAAAGCAAATGGCAGCACCAACGGATGTATCGACTTTACGTTCTTTTCTGGGCCTCGTAAGTCATTATAGTTCTTTTTTACCAGAACTGCACAAGTTACGTGGACCTCTTAATAATCTTTTGCAAAAAGATACTAAATGTAACTGGTCAAATACATGTAAAGAATCGTTTGAGAAGATAAAATCCCTTCTCAGTTCGGACTTATTACTGACTCACTATGACCCATCCGTAGACATTACCGTGGTGTCTTATGCCTCAGATTACGGAGTCGGAGCTGTGATATCACACATTTTTCCTGACGGAAGCGAAAAAGCTATCGCGCACTCATCCAAGTCTTTGACACCCACCGAACGCAAATATAGTCAAATTGAGAAAGAAGCTCTGGCAATTATTTTCGCTGTGAAGAAATTTCACAAAATGTTATATGGTCGTCATTTTACCCTGATCACAGATCACAAGCCATTGATCAGTATATTTGGTTCCAAGTAAGGAATCCCTGTTTATACAGCTAACCGGTTGCAACGATGGGCCACTATGCTCCTGGACTACAATTTTTCAATAAAATACCAACCAGGCAGCAAAATTGGTCAAGCAGATGCGTTGTCCAGACTCATCTATTCGAATCAAAAAGTACCGGAGGACAGAGTCATCGCATCTATATCAGTAGAACCTGAAGTTGTCTCGGGACTTGTTTCCACAGTTAGAGCACTACCTGTCACATCAGAGATGATTCAAGAAGCTACAGCCGCAGACCCAATACTGCAGAAAGTCCTACATTTTCACTCCACTAGCTGGCCAAATATATGCACTGACCAGAAACTTCAACCATTTTTTCAGCGGAGATCATCCTTATCTGAAATCGATGGGATTCTACTTTTTGCTGAACGCGTTGTTGTTCCATTTGAACTTCAAAACAGAGTTCTCAAACAGTTTCACTATGGACATCAAGGGATTAATAGGATGAAAGCCTTAGCACGCGGATACGTGTACTGGCCAAACATGGACAAACAACTAGAGGAACTTGTTAAGAGTTGTACCAAATGCCAACTGGTTGCAAAGTCTCCTCGGAAAACAACACTGTATTCATGGCCTACTCCAGAATCTCCTTGGTCACGACTCCATATTGATTTTGCTGGACCAATAAATGGACAACATTACCTAATATTGGTGGATGCTTACAGCAAATGGCCGGAGGTCTTTCACATGAATCACCCTACATCCACTGAAACTGTAAGAAAATTACAGGAGATCTTCAGCAGATTTGGTACTCCGGAAATCTTGGTTTCTGACAACGGTACGGCATTTACTTCAGCAGAATTTTCAGAATTCAGTAAAAAGAACAGTATTCAACACCTCAGATCACCACCCTTCCACCCACAATCAAATGGTCAAGCCGAACGCTTCGTCGACACGTTTAAGAGAGCACTCTTAAAATTAAAAGGGGAAGGATCTACACGAGAAATAATAGACATATTTCTAAGTAGCTATAGAGCTACCCCAAATCCAAACTGTCCGAATGGAAAGTCACCTGCAGAAGCCTTGATGAATAGAAAAATACGGCTACCAATTGATATTATTCGTCCATCGCCAAGCAATTCTCTCAAGAGAAATAAAACCATGGAAAGACAATTCAACCCCCGCCATGGAGCAGTGTCACGTCAATTTCTACCTGGACAACCTGTGTGGGCAAAAGATTACCGCAATGGTAAAGAAAAATGGACCCAAGGTTACATAATACGCCGTTCTGGTAATGTAATCTATGATGTAGATGTACAATCCACTACTTGGGTCAGACATTCATACCTTTCTGAAAGACAATCTAATGACACAGTCATTCCCTTAAACGTTTTACTGGACACATTTGAATTACCCCAAAGTGTTCAAACAAAATGTAGTAAAGAAAGTAAGTCTCAAAAGAAATTACCAACTAGAAGGACGCAGCGTAAGGGCAAACCAACCTCATCCTTACAAGTAGATTCTCAACAATCACCCTACGACTATCATATTTCAAAGGGAGGTGTTGGAAGGAAACATAAAGGGAGATAACTCCAAAGTATTGCAAGAGTTATCCCACTTATGACGTCAGACGTCACGTGTGGCAATAGGGAGAGAGATCCAAGATGGCGGACTACACCAGGCCACGTGTGGCAACGTGTCTCCATATTTCACTAATTCTTTTGTAGAGTAGTATTAACTCAGTTTATCTAGTAATTAATAAAATGCTGTAAACCTAAAAACGTTCTTGGTAATTATTTCCAATCAACAAATGCATTGTTCGGTCCTCATAACTCACGCAAACATAACAATGTAGCTGTAAAAAGTTTCACAAAAATTAATCCTGAAGAAAGTTTACCAATTTTCGAGTGGTTTTCCTCCGCTTGACTTGTTTAATTTAAGAGAAAACAAGCGTTTCCTTTTTTATAACTGGCTAGGTATTTAAACCTTGGCTGACTTGTTTTACCAAGTTCAAAGTAGAACAACTTTGAGAACTTTTATTTGTTTGTGGTCTCAATACATTTTACGTTTAGAATTGACAACTATTAAATCAGTTGCTTTCCTTTTTAGTGGGGGCCACTAGAGGGGTCGAAATATAGAAAGTATCGTATATGACATCCATAACTGTTTCCTCAAGAAGCCCGCGATCAGCGTCGTCAGTTAGGCGTTTCCTAAGTTGGTTGAGATGTCTTTTGTGCGTAAATTGTGGACCTTTTATAATATATACCATATTCCCAACTCTTTTTTCGATCGTACCCATCTCCCAAAATGATTTGTTGTCTTTGAAAATTCTGAAAAAAATTTTTCTCTGGGGTTATATCGTCTTGGAGGTACGATGCAAGTTCTTTCTGACTTCGTCTGTTTCGGGAGTAATTTATCGTAAACGGACTGTATTCAACGTGCGAACATCACCTCGGCTGGAGATTGTGAAGCTGGTGCTTTGTTATTAGGTGTAATTCTGTATACTTGAAGAAATTGTTGAAGGGCTTTTTCAGTTGGTGTAGCCCTAGCTTTTTTCAAATCTCTCTTTGTTGAAACTTGACTAATGCATGGAATAATAATGCAAACACAAAATGTACTTATAATAAAATGTATTGAAACAAGAAAGTGTACACAATATTTACAAATAGTCTTTTGTATATTCCTGGGAAGACCGTTCCTGGAGAATGTGTTGACTAAGTCGCAGTCGGGCAGAGTCTCTAGTTGAATCTCTTGATTCGCCTCCCATCCTTCCCGGTACCAACCATATTTATATAGTCGGTACTCCACTATGCAAATTAGGTGGATCCTACCACAACAACCCCTCCCAAGCCTTGGAATTCCTTTTGGATTTCAAACTGGCTTCCTATATGGGATGATGATTATGGCTATTTCTTTGTAGATCCCATTTGCATACTTCATATGTATATGTCAATCCGCTTAATTTTAATATCTTTTCCGTTTTGGATTCACGTCCAATGGGTCCGTAAACTTTCGTTTCCTACCGGATCTTCTCGGTTCAGGAGTATTCTGCGGAGGTTCTACTTGAAAAATATCATACATTACATCAATGGGATCTTCCTCCTCATCCGGTATACTTTCTTCATGCTCTAGAACGTAACATTTTTTAAGTTGGTTCTGGTGCCTTTTATGAGTAGTCTTCGGCCCTTTAATTATGTAAATCAGGTCACCGATTCTCTTGTCCACTATGCCTCGCTCCCAGAACTCAACGTTGTTTCTGTAGCACTTGAAAAACACCTTCTCTTCGGCGGTGTATTTTTTTCTAGCTGTATACATAGTATTCTTTACTCTATTTTTTCCTGGCAAAAGCTTGTCAAACACTGACTTAATTTTCCTAGCGAACATTAGTTCAGCTGGTGCCATGTTTGATTGTGTTCTCTGGTTTGGCGTGATTCTGTATACTTGTAGGAATTGCTGAAGCGCCTTTTCCGTTGGAACTCCTGAGGCTTTCTTCAGAGCGCGCTTTAACGTATCGACAAATCTTTCTGCGAGTCCATTGGATCTCGGATGATACGGCGGCGTCGTTATGTGGTTAATTTGATATAACTCACAAAATTCCTTAAATTCTTCAGAAGTGAATTGTGTACCATTGTCACTCACAATACACTCTGGCACACCGAACCGTGCAAATAGTTCATGCAAAAAAGTTGTTGTGGTATTGGACGTAGGCTTTTTGCAGCGTAGTAAAACTATCTATCACTATTAAGTAATAATAATCTTCTACTGTACCAGCGAAATCAATGTGTAATCTTGTCCACGGTCTTGGGCCATGGTTTGTGTACTATAGGTGGTGCCTTAGCTGCTCACGCACACCCTTTACATCGATGAAGCATGTTTTCGATATCCACATCCATTCCTTTCCAATATACAAAGCTTCGCATTAAGCTTTTTGTTCTATTAATCCCCGGGTGACCCATATGAAAGTCCCGTAGGATTCTTTTCTGCAACTTTTTTGGTACTACTACTCTCTCACCATATAATAAAATTCTGTCACATATTGAATAAATCTCCTGCACTTTTTGGTCATTTGCTACCATTTTGCTTTTTATTTCTAAAATGAAATCATCGCTTTCAGCTTCTTTTTTGATTTCCTTTGATGTAACCGGTAGCTCTCTTACAATGTTGTTTACCATGCTTTTCACCTCATAATCTGCTCTGATATTTGCAATAATTGATTCTTCGAATCTTTCTTCTTGACTCGGTACGAGTTTTGATAAAGTATCCGCATGAATTATATTTTTGGATGATAGGTGCTTTATGTGAAAATCATAATTGAGAAGAATGTTTCCCCATCTTAACAGTCGATTTGCCGTATAAACGGGTAACCCTTTCTTTGAACCAAAAATAGTGATCAGAGGTTTATGACCCGTTTCTAACATAAAATGTCTGCCGTAGATGTATCTATGAAATTTTGTTATGGCAAAAATGATACTCAGCGTCTCTTTTTCTATCTGTGAGTAACTTCGTTCTCCTGGGAGTAATGCTCTCGAAGCATGTGCAATTGGTTTTCTAGAACCATCTGGCATTGTGTTGAATACACGCTCCTACCCCGTATGAACTAGCGTCACTTGCCACTACAATATCAAGTTTTGGATTGTAATGGGTTAAAAAGAGGTCGGACGTAAGCATTTTCTTTATTTCATCAAAGGCTTTCTGACATTCTACCGTCCATTCCCATGCCTTGTCTTTTTTTAGTAGTTCATTCAACGGAGCTCTTAGATTGTACATTCCTTTAATGAACGCTTGATAATAGTTTGCGAGCCCCAGAAAACTCTGTAGCGTCGCCACATTAGTGGGCGTCGGCATGTCTCTAATCGCAATGGACCTTTCCGGATCTGGAAATCTGCCATTTTTGTTGATTATGTGACCTAAATACTTAATTTCCTCCAAACCAAATTCGCACTTTCATTCTTTGACTTTAAATCCAAAGTCCTGAATCTTTTTACATACTTGATTGAGGTGCTCTCGATGTTCGTCGACGTTTGCACTCCTTACTATGATGTCATCTAAGTAGGCACACGCAAAGTCTAAATCATTCAACATGACGTCCATAGCTTGTTGAAAAATGGCTGGTGCCACTTTAATACCAAAAGGAAGCCTGTTGTACTTGAATAAACCTCTATGCGTGTTTATCCCTAGTAACTTCGAACATTCCTCTTCGACGGGAATTTGGAGATAGGCATCTGATAAGTCGATTTTTGAAAATACTCCGCCATTTAGCTTGTTAAAAATCTCCTCCGGACTCGGTAACGGGTAATGGTAGTCCTTAATTACCGAGTTCAACCCTGTCGAAAAATCAACGCAGACTCTGATTTGGTTTGATTTCTTTTTTATGCACACAATCGGCGCAGCCCATGAATTAGATTCTACTTTTGAAATAATTCCCATTTTTTCCAACCTATCAAGTTCTTCGTTAATTTTCTCTACATTTGCGAAAGGCACGTTACGTTTCTTTTTAAAAATTGGCATAGTATTTTCCTTTAATTCAAATTTAGCTTCAAACTTGTTACATCTTCCAAGACCAGGTGTGAAGGTTTCCGGAAACTTTTTCTTTAATTCATCTTTAATGTCCTGTCTTGTTTGCGTATTACTTTCTACTTTTCTGCAGAATGAGTTTAACGGTTTATCCCACAATTCGAATGTTTCAATAAAATCTGTACCTATCAAGTTTTCTCCATTTTTCAGAATTAAAACTTTTATTTTTTTAACGATCCCGTTCAATTTCATGGGAAGTACAACCTCGCCTTCGAAGTTAATTTCCTTTCCAGTTACCGTTCGAGCGAGTTTCGTTGACTTCATTATTGTAGGCCTTTTTAAAATTTTCCATGTTTTATAGTTCATTATTGTTAAATCTGACCCCGAATCGAGTTGAAATTTGATATTCTTTTTAAATATTTCAGTCGTCACATATTTCCTCAAATCTCTATCTGATTTGATATTCGAATTTGTTTGTCTAATTCAGCTATTGAATTTTTTCGTTTTACAACACGATCCTTTGTGACCATTCTTGTGGCACACGAAACATTTCTTATTTCTATATGGGCAATTTACCTCCCAGTGATAATCAACTTTGGTATTTTTTTTTTTTTTTTTTTTTTTTGTGAACAGAGACCGTCGGACTTTTTTTTTTCGTTTTCGACTTCTGTTCGCGTATTTCAATGACAACTTCTGATTTTATTATCAGAGGTGATTCGTCACTATATTGTTGAACAAACAAAAAAAATAATTTTTTAAAGTTCGTTACCTTTCAAAGTCGACACGGTGTATTTGTGCGCCTTTTAATTCCATGCATGTTTTGTAGTCGGCCAGTTTTTTTTCTTTTCAGCGGGTGTCTCGTTGTAGATAATTCTTTCAATTTAAAATCACTGTTATTCGTTTACGACACATTTCAAAATTTTTCTGAGTGAATGTTCCTTTATGATTAGTCGTCCTTTAACGAGTTCTACATATCCAGAAGTTCAGAATCCTTCGTCGTTACGTTAACTGTTGGACTTTTAATTAATAATTTTTTTTCAGCCTGGGTTCTTCAATGACTTGTCCCAATTGTTGAAAACTCTCAATTATTAATTCTTTTTTTTTTCGTATGGTTCTTTCTACTTCGTCGCCATTGTTGAAACTTGACTAATGCATGGAATAATAATGCAAACACAAAATGTACTTATAATAAAATGTATTGAAACAAGAAAGTGTACACAATATTTACATATAGTCTTTTGTATATTCCTGGGAAGACCGTTCCTGGAGAATGTGTTGACTAAGTCGCAGTCGGGCAGAGTCTCTAGTTGAATCTCTTGATTCGCCTCTGGATTTACTTGACCTCCCACAGGGCCAGGTTGTGACACAATGTCGGGGTTTAACGTGGGAAGGGAGGGGGAATGGACCCGAGTTTTCACCCGGGCCGCAGTGCTTTGGCTTTAGCTGGTCTTAGCTTGTCCAAGCTGGTCTTTAGCTGGTCATAGCTAGTCATAGCTGGTCATGGCTGGTCTTAGCTGGTCCGAGCTGGTCATAGCTAGTCAGACGTAGCCGCGATACTACCAGCGCAGGGACGAATCCCTGCGACCGGCCTGTATCGGAGAACGAATCTCTTGATTCGCCTCAAGATTTATTTGTAAAAATACAAATTGTGGCACAAGGCCGAAAAAGGGGGGAGGGGTAAGGCTGGTCTTAACTAACTATCCTATACCTAGATAATCAGATTCGCGACCCATTCATACATTACAATTGACACATTCACCACAAGAATTCGTCCATCACCATTCAATCCTCCATACACCATAATACCACATCCTCACCAGTGGGGGAACCTACAAAAACGCGCCCCATACCATAAGAATTTAATGATAATAAAAGTACATAAAAATCTAATCATGAAAGGGGAGGGAGATGAACCCCATAACAAACTAAAAATTCAACAAATTTTTAAACTAAACATAATTTATGTTAGTAGGGCCCGTCCAACCCTCAAAATAGAGAGGCCGCTGTATTCTGCCCAGAGGACAAAATCAAGAAACACTCTCGCTAAGGGAGTGGGAAAGAGATAAAATAACTGGGACATGGGGAAGTAAAAGGCTGATCCACTTGAGATGAAAAGGAGGCCAAAACAAATTAGGGAGGTTGGGAATCTCGACTTGGATCATAACTAAAATGATGGCCGGGAAACAGGCCGGGAACAACACTTACTCATATTAACTAGGTACACTTAAGCTTGTCTAACCTAACCAAGGGGAGGGTTCCACAGGAAACCACCCCGATGTGACTTTGATTGACCTAGAAAAGAAAATCAAGGCTAACCCCGTTCAAACGAACCAAGCTCGCATCTTTTACCCACCTTTCGCTGAAGACTGTCGAATGCAATCGTTTTCTATCAGTTCTAATCTTCACCCTGAGCTGATGCTCAAAGAATCGGATTAGATCCTATTGCGTCGCAAGACTTCCTCCATTCGCGTCGTCCATATCACCATTCGAGCCGTGGCTAGCAGCGTTAGAAACATCATTCGTTTCACCCCGGGGGCGACACATTGTCACACGCGTATGCGCGATCAATGGACACGAGTTCTTCGGGAGCGAGACGAGCCGTCAGCTCACCGACATGGTTCCATAAGGGGCGGACCCGGGGGCAATGGTAGAAGGCGTGCGAAGCCGTTTCTTCTAATCCAAGGCCACACCGTTCACAGTCTGGCAAATCCGCCAAGCCCCATATGAAAGCCTTGTCGTTGAGAGGCAGCCGATTCCGAGCCAATCGCCAGGTAAGCGAAAACTCAGGGTTACTGAGATAATCCGCCGCTGGCGCCCAAGACCAGTAGGAGCGATACTCCTCCTCCGAACAGTCGAGCGTATCACGTAGAGGATCCTTCGCGCGACCCTCCACTATAGAAGACCTTCCTAGGCCGTGAAAGGTCACTGGACCGCGGAATAGCCCTCAAGGCTGACCGACACTCGCTGAGGAAAAGCGATTCATCTCGAGACTTACAATGGCGCTCAGCCTTCGAGATGGGGGGGTTGATGGTAAGGCTAGGAAGGCGTCCCTAACAATCCCCTCCAGAATCGGATCTCCTCTAGTCAATGCGCGGCGTAGGAAAGCCAACCGAGAGGCACGGATGTGACTCTTCAAGTGTGGCATTCCCAGCCCCCCATGACACGGACGTTTGGTGCAGACTCGTCTGTCGACCCAGTGCGCGCCTCTCCCCCATAAAATGGAGGATAGCGCCTGCTCGAGCGCCTTCATGTGGGCCTTACAGAGAGGAAGTACTGACAATCGATAAAGAATCAGGGGGAAAATGTATGTAACACACACCTCCGCCGTGCCCTTTACGGACAACCTCCGTCGATTCCATGTCTTACCGGCAGAAACGACCTTTGCTAGTACTTCAGACCAATTCTTCTTCAGCTGGAGGTCGGGTCCAAACCACACTCCAAGAATGCGGACAGAACCGTCCGTCCAACCGAAGCGGCCTGGAAGATCACGCCCCTTCCAGGCACCTAACCGCAAGCCGGACGACTTGTCGCGGTTTATCTTGGCCCCTGTCACCTTCTCGTACCGATCAAGCGCCTTCTGTACCGCCTCAATGTCGTTAAGGGACGACACGAAAGCAGATACGTCATCGGCGTACGCGGAAACCCTGGCTCGAGACCCTCCAGGAACGGCGATCCTGCGTAGGGCCGGACTGCGCGCCTCGTCCTTCAGCCGGCGCAGGAGAGGCTCCAACGCCAAAGCATAAAGGAGAGGCGACAGCGGACAACCCTGACGAACCGACCTCGACAGAACAAAAGCGCCCGACAACTTTCCGTTCACCTGTACCACAGCACTGGAGGAGCGATACAGGAGGCTAATCCAGCGGCAGAAGTCGGGTGCGAATCCGGCGGCCTGCAGGACAGTAGCGATGGTCGACCCTATCAAATGCCTTGGACTGTCTTTTACGCCCTCTAGGATCGTGCGGATCAAATGCAGGTTGCTCTGAATTGTTCGGCCCCTCACAGAACAAGTCTGCTCAGGTCCCAACAGAGACTCGGCAACTGACTGCAAACGCTCCTGCAGGATCTTGGCCATAATCTTTAACTCTGTGTTTAGCAGAGTTATGGGCCTATAATCATCTAGTTTCCCCCCAACACCCTTGCCCTTTTTCAACAGAGTGATCACACCCCTGGAAATGCGATTGGGGATGGACCCCGACCGAAACCAGTTGTTGAACACTGCTGTCAAAATCGGAACAAAGATGTGCGACAGCCTCAAGTACAATTCATAGGGCAAACCATCCAGACCGGGCGACTTGCCTCTGCCGACCTTCTTCAATGCCTCGTAGACTTCGCCCTCCGTGATCTCTCCCTCGCAGCTAGCCGCTTCAGTCGGTGCAAGCCGAGGAAAGTCAGCCAAATAGCTGCGAAACTCCTCCTCACGGAGACCAGGCTCCTTGGTAAAGCGGCTCTCGAAATGCCGCCGAAACGCCTCGCACATGTCGTCAGTCGACCGCAGAGTACGCCCCTCCGGGGTTTTGACTTGACGAACGTAACGATCACTACCTCGACGGACTTCTTCACGACGCAGATCTGCGCCCAGGTTCACAGCTTCGTTAGACATCTTACTTAACTTATGCCTAATTACCTGACCCATGTAGCGCTCGCTATTCGAACGCTGCTGGGCCTCCCTAGCTAGGGCTATCTCTAGGGGATCCCCCCCAGCCTCCGCCCGGGAAAAATTAGCCTTAAGCGTCTTCACCTTATCAGCTTTCTCTAGAGCGAGCCGTTTGCTGAAATCAGTGGTGAAAGACCTAATACTATCCTTAAGTTTTTCCCACCATCTATTCCCGATAACCGCCCCCACTAGCTCCCGCTGCACTAATCTAATTAGCTGCTCCTGGAAGTCCCGCCTGTCCAGTAAAGACAGATTGAACTTCCAGTAACCAGCCATTCTAGGCCTATGTTCTAACGCCACACGGACACAAACGAGTTTGTGGTCCGTGTAGCCTACCCAGTGGAACGTGGGACAATCTAATAAGTCTATGTCGGCTCTACGAACTAACATTCTGTCAAGGTAGCTAACTACCTTGTCAGACGGCCAATTAAGCGCCCACGTCCACATTTTCCCACTGAGACCATAATCGCCGATCAGATCGACCAGGCTACGATCGCCCCTTCTCCTGCTAGCGCCCCGCCCCCTGTCTAACTTGGGGTCCAGGATGGCATTCCAGTCCCCCATTAGAACTAGGCGCGAAGAATCAACCAGGAACGGCCCTAACCGCCGAAAAAAAGAACACCGCTCCTCCCGGTCGTTGGGCGCATAAACCGCAACGACCCGAAACGAACCACTTTTCACGGCAATATCGGCCACGATTAACCTGCCCTCGGCATCGGTATGCACAAGGTCCACCTTCGCATCAAGAGTACGTTTGACTAACAAAGAAACTCCTCTGGCCAACCGGTTCCCATATGCTGAATAGACGACAAAGTCATCCTCCAGCACACACGCATCGGAAGTGCAAACAAAGTGGGTCTCTTCGATCGCGGCAACATCTACACCGAAGGACAGGAGATCCCGACGCAGGCGGGCAGCCTTACGCCGATCTCTCAAGCACTTCACATTCAAACTGGCTATCTTTATTTCCATTTTCTAGGCCTGCAAATATAAAAAAGAGTTAGTGCAAAAAACCTTAATCACATACCGGGCGGAAATCTGCAGGTAACAGGACCTCGATGGTTTGTCCGAGGCTCCCAGTTCCCAATTCCGTTGACATGCGATTACCTCGGACAATCCCACCGACGTCCGTGGGATACGTGAGTTTTAGTGCCCTATAAAGTGAGGGATGGAGGCGCACCGGGACCCGCCCCGAACAAAAATGTTGTAATTTGGTGAGATCTTCAGCCCCCAACTCTACCATACGGATACCTTGGAAGGCCTCTCTGGCCTCGAAAAGGTGGCTCCACACCTTCAATTGTTTCCCCGAGTCTCTAATTAGGCCGATGACCCCTGGAGCATTGGGAAAGTTTTTGGGGTCCTCCACCGTTTTGCTGTCTACCATGGAGAGTTTGAACAAAGGCCCCAACAGAGACCTTTTCCGAGCGGAGAGATCCTTTTCTATCACGTCCCTGTCCACTCGACATATCTCACTTGCTGAAGCGAACAGTTTCTTTTTCCGTTTTTTCTCCCTGTCCAGGTGAGGCGGGTTGGAAGTGGCCGCCGTGTTAGGTGTGGAGGGGGATGGTTGGGGGGGGGCGATGAATCGGAAGCAATGGGGGTTGGTGTGTGAGGGGTTGGAAGAGGGAGTGGAATATTTTGAAGGGACGCCGGGAGACTCTTTTCAGCTGGGCTGCAGTCTTTCACCGGCGAAGCAGGGGCGGATACGCATTTGACTTTTTCTCTGGGCCTTCCCTTCCTGCTTCGTCCAGTGTGCTTTTTGATCTTGATTTCCTCCTCGTCGTCTTCCTCCTCGTCTCTCATCCTTTTTGAAGACTGTGGTGGAAGTATTTCTTCCACCTCCATCTGATTTTCTGCCTTTTTGTTTGGACTTTTCTGCTGCTGCTTTTGTTTATGATGCTGTTTTATTTGTGGCTCTTCTGCCACTGACTTCTTGGGCGATTGTTGCTGCTGCTTCGACTGCGGCTTCTGCTGCTGCTTTGGCGGTTCTTGCTGCTCCTGCTGTTTCTCTGGTGGAGCTTCCTTCTGGGGAGGCAAGGCACCAGCCTTTGATTTGCGTCCCCTAGTCACCTCCTTCCAACCCTCGTCCTGGGTCTTCTTAGGTTCAGTGACTTCCGCTGTTGCTGGTGGTGCTGAAGCTGCTGTTGCTGTCGGTTGTGGGGTCACTTTTGTTCCTGGACAGACTTTGGCCATGTGTCCCGGTTTCCCACAGGCTCAGCAGAAAGGTTTTCGTCCCTCGACTACAACCAACATCCTTCTGTTCCTACATGTTATTATGTTGGGAATGTCCTGGAAGTTCTGCTGAGTTAAGGTGATCTCTATTGTCACGTCACCGGTTCCTATTCTGGCTTTACTCATTACCGTCGCCACCTTCTCTATCTTCCCGTATTGGGCGAAGAAAGCTCCCAGACGGTCTTCACTGATGTCTATAGGCACTCCATGGACCGTTACATTGGTTCTTGGAGTGCCCATATACTCGGTCTGAAGCCGAAGTGTCTTTGATGTCAGGACGGTGCCGGCCAATTTCCGTGCTTCTTCTTCTGAAGCCATAAGAAGGTCCCACAACGCCCTTGTCCTTCTTGCCAGTATCTTCGGCGTAATATTTAGGCTTTTAAGAGCCTCCTCCATCGTCTCCCTACTGACGCCAATCAAACCCCGACTCTTAATATCGGCCGTCAGCAGGGAAATGATTCTCACGTTGACGCTGTCGAACGCCTCTTGAATGGTTAACAGATCCGTTCCATTCGTGAATTGTTCAAACTTTTTTCTTAAATCCTCATAGTAGTTTGAATCATTTTTCGGCCGACTCTCTGTCCAGGCCAACTTTTTGGTTGTTACTTCTTCATTCGTTACCGGTGGTTGATCCTCCGGTGTTGGATTTAACTCTGGTGTAGGATTCGACTCCGCCATAATAGTAATTTACACTATTATGACGTAGAAACAGTCTTGTTTTTTCTTTCAAAGATTTCTTTTTTTTTTTAAAAACATTTACTTTTTTCTTTTTTTTTAAGCCAGAAATATTTGACAAATAAAAGGAAATAAAACAAATAAAAAGGTCGGACCGAAATCCGAGACAAATAAATAAAACCAAAAATGAACAGTAAACGAAAAAGAACAGAATCAAATAAAAGACGGGGAGGGTAACAGCAAAATAAACGAAATAAAAACTAAACAAATATCAAACTGAAAAAAGAAAGGGTTCAAAAAAGGAAAGAAAGGGTTCAAAAATACGTACAAATTAAAAAAAGAAACTTTTCAAACAATTAAACTTAGCTTATAGCTGGTCCAAAAAACACATAAGACGGACAGAAAATCTCTTGATTCGCCTCCCATCCTTCCCGGTACCAACCATATTTATATAGTCGGTACTCCACTATGCAAATTAGGTGGATCCTACCACAACACTCTTCAAAGTATCCACAAATCTTTCAGCCTTTTCGTTAGACCTCGGATGGTACGGAGCGGTAGTGATGTGTTCGATCTGATATGTTTCACAGAAGTCTCTAAATTCTCCTAGACATAAACTGGCTTCCATTATCGGACACTAAGATTTCTACTACTCCGAATCTGGCGATTTCATGTAGAAATTTTATAGTAATTTCTGTAGTTGGGCTTTTGCATCTGTGTACTTCGGTCCACTTCGAGAAACTGTCGACTACAATGAGGTAGTAATATCTTTTTAGAGGGCCCGCGAAGTCAATGTGAATTCTAGACCAAGGTAGATCCGTTTTTGGCCAGGGATTGAATTTAATAGGAGGTGCCTTCGCTGCCAAGTCACAGTCTTTACATGATTTGACAGCGTTTTCTATATCTTTGTCCATGTTTTGCCAATAGACATAGCTATGCACCAAACCTTTCATTTTAGTACTCCCTGGATGGTCAGTGTGAAAATCTTTCAAAATACGCTTCTGGAATGTTGACGGAATCACGACGCGTTCCCGGTATAGTAATACCCTGTCGCATATAGAGAAAACGTCCGTAGTTCGCTGGTCCTTTTCAAAGATTTTCGCTTTTGTTTGCTTGATATACTCATCGTGGAGAGCCTCTTGTCTTATTTGTTCAAGCGTCACTGGAAGTTCCCTTACTGTATTACAAAGGGTAGTTTTTAATTCTTCAGATTGAAGGGAGGCGAGCACTGTATCTTCCAGTGGTTCTTTGTACTTGGGAATTAGTCTTTTTTTGATGACACGTACTCCATTTTAAAGTTGTAATTTAGCAGGGTTGTATGCCATCTCTGCAGTCTGTTTGCTGTGTGAGTAGGCAGACCTTTCTTTGAGCCAAAAGTAGTGAGTAATGGCTTGTGGTCTGTAGAGTGAAATGTCGACCGTAAATATAGCGGTCGAACTTGGCGACTGCGAATATCATCCCAAGCCCCTCTTTTTCAATCTGCGAATAATTTTTTTCCGCAGGAAGCAAATGACTGTTCCATCAGTCATTTTGTGAAGAATGTATGCCCCTACGCCATACGAACTAGCGTCGCTGGCAACAATGATTTCCAAGTCCGGGTTGTAATGTGTAAGAAATAAGTCTGTCGTCAGTGTTTTCTTTATTTTTTCAAATGCTTCCTGGCATTCTGCCGTTCAAACCTAGGGCTTATCTTTCTTTAATAGTTCATTAAATGGGGCACGCAAATCATGCATATTTGCTATGAATGCCTGGTAATAATTTGCTAGTCCAAGGAAGCTCTGCAACGAAACAATGTTATTTGGCGCCGGCATGTCTTTAATGGCGGCAGCCCGTTCAGGATTTAGTCTCCTGCAAATCCTTGTCGATTATGTGTCCTAGGTATTTGATTTTTTCCATGAAAAAAAATTACATTTGATCTCTTTAAGTTTGAAACCGTAATCTTGAATCTTAGCAAAAACTTTGTGGACGTGATCCTTATGTTCGACTAAGCTTTGGCTTTTTTATCAGAATGTCATCTAAATAAGCGACTGAGAAGTCAAGGTCGCTCAGCATAGTATCCATGACTTGCTGGAAAATTGCTGGCGCTACCTTGACCCCGAACGGTAAGCGTTCAAATTTATATAATCCGCGATACGTATTTATACACAACAGCTTCGAACTTACCTATTCAACCGGAATTTGCAGATAAGCATCACTAAGGCCAATTTTTGAGAAAATCCCTCCCATTTAGCTTCGCAAAAATGTCAATCTTTTCCATGTTTGTAAGTTTATTATTGTCAAATCAGAACCCGAGTCTAGTCTGATTTGACAATAATAAACTTACAAACATGGAAAAGATTGGGTATGCCAACCATGATAAAATCTAGCAAGATTGCAAGATCAGCAACAGGGGAAAAAATTAAATTCGAGGGAGAATTGATTGCTAATACAACGCTCAACGGGAAGACTCTTAAATTAAAATTGTTCGTCCTGAAAAATACGAACAGACTATTTGGCACTGATTGGATGACACAATTCCATCTTTGGGACTTACCTGTAAATTCATACTGCCAAAAAATTGAAAACTGGAATGCCGAAGCTGAAAACTGAAAAAAGAACTGAAGGAAGCCTATCCAGGATTTTTTTCTGGTGGGTAGGCAGGTGTAATAAGATTATGTCAAAAGTTGAACTACAAGACGACGTCCAGCCAGTGTTAAAAAAGAAGCGAAATGTGCCTTTTGCATCGTTGGAACAAATTAACAAGGAACTTGACAGATTAGTAAAAACTGGAGTTCTACCAAAAGTAGAGTACAGCGAATGGGCCGCACCAGCGATCTATGTAAAAAAGAAATCGAAAGACATACACGTTTGCGCTGATTTTTCGACAGGATTAAATGCTGCTCTGAAGGACTACTATTACCCTCTTCCTTGCCCAGAAGACATATTTGCGAAGCTAAATGGTGTGGTGGGGAATTTTTCTTAAAAATTGACCTTAGTGATGCTTATGTTCGACTACGCTTTGGCTTTTTTATCAGAATGTCATCGAAATAAGCGACTGTGAAGTCAAGGCCTCTCAGCATAGTATCCATGATTTGCTGGAAAATTGTTGGCGCTACCTTGACCCTGAACGGTAAACGTTCAAATTTATATAATCCGCGATACGTATTTATACACAACAGCTTCGAACTTACCTATTCAACCGGAATTTGCAGAGTAATTTTTGTTTTATTTTTTTCTCTTTGATAGGTTCTGAGGAGTTCGGTTAAGGACTTCGTTGGCGTTTTTGGGCTTCTGTTTTTAGTGGTGAATTGATAGGTGTTCTAACAGCTGATGATTTGGGAGTTAAAGCCGGAGCAGGGTTTTTAAGGGGGATTTAGAAGGGGAATTTTTTTCAGTGGAGTCAATTTCGAAGTGGTCTGGGTTATTGTTTGCAAAATTAGGGGCAGAGTCATAGGGGGCTGTTTAGAGGATGGAGACGACGGAGCTGATGTGGATTGTCTTATAATTTTTCCAGGATGCTGTTTTAGGGATTCTGTTAATTTTTGTAATTTTTCCTTTTTCTCAAAAGAGGGCTCGTACTTTAGGCGCTGTTGACGTAGTTTGTTCGAGTAGGTGGTCGAAGAGTCGCCCTTATAACTGGTAGAGGGAGTGGGGCTGTGTGTGTCTTTAGCCGTGAGGACTTCAGTGGAACGAAGTCCCCACGGTGCCCAGAGCTTCCCTTTGACCTTACCAACGACCTGTCATTACCCCTCTTCCTTCTCCGCAACTGCACTAGCGGGGGGGGGGGCAAAGGTTTTTCGGGGAATGGGGCCTGAGAGACAAACCGAACCGGGGGTCTAACCACACCGGTCCCGGTCGCTGGCATGCACATTACAGGCAAGACGGATGTAAAAGACTCGTTCGCAGGGGGATTTGGGTGGACAGGGGCCAGAATATCAAAGGACTCTTTCTCTGTACAGGAAGAGGACAGGTGACCAGTCTGTCCACACTTCCAGCATGTCGGTCCACGACCGGTGACTATAACTGGTACCTTCTGACCCGCTACACCCAGGCAGTTGGGGATGGAGATGAAGGCTTTCTGGTCTATCATGATTTCGAAACTCCATTCTCTGGTCAAATCGTCAAAGGAAGCACTGAGTATCTGCCCTAATTGGGACAGATAAGCGGCCAAGTGATTTCCGACGATCTGAGGAGGAGCCTCAAATACTGATACATTGGTACGCAGAATAAGGTCTTTAGTTATGAGATCGCGACTCAAAGCGGCTTCACAATCAGCAAGCGTTGGTATCAGTACGTCCCACATGAAAAATCCCTTTCTTTTGATCCCCAGATAAATTAGTGATTTAATGACGGTGTCTTTTGTGGAGAGAAATAATTTTGCACGAACGCTTGTCCACTACAAAGACTGACTCAATTCTTTTTCCAACTCTCTTTAATTCCTCGGGATTGACCAAAAGCCCATCTGCTGTCACCAGATGTGCGTAACCTTTGGCTTACTCGAAGAACACCGTGATGTTGATTGAACACTTAGGTGGAGACGTCCAGCAGGAGGGCGTCTCTCCGACCACTACTCTTTCGTCTTTAGTCTTGTCATCTTCAGCTTCTTTTATCTTATTTGGTGAATTTTGGCCACTTTTGGCCTCCATAGCTTCGTCAGGTTTCGTCATGTTTCCAGTATTTTGGGACTTTCCAGCTACCATACTCTCACTGGAACTATTAACATCGGCAACAATCTCATGCTGTTGGGTCTTTTCGTCGGTGACTAATTTTTTCCATAATATCCTCCTGTTTATTCTCTTTTTCCTTATCGGGTGGATCTTTTTTTTCTTTTTGGTCCCTGAAAAGATTTCTACGGACCATTTTTTTTTAAATTGAAAATTTGTAGGGTGGGGTCTTTTTTCTTCTCTTTTCCTTTTTTTATATACAGAAACAAATGACAGAAAACTTTTCAATCAATTAACACAGATTTGAACAAGAGATCACAAACAAGGCAAAATAAATAGAAAAAGAAACGAAAAGTTAGGTATACACAAAATAATACAGATAACAATTACAAAAACAACGGTTATACAAGCAAAGACTCGAAAAAATACACAAACTAAGGCAAACAAGAATGAAACACGTTAAACAATAATATAGAAATAAAAAGGACAATATACAAACAGGAATACGAAACAAACAATACGTGTAAACTAAAAAAATAAATCCAAGATGGCTGCAGTTAAAATGTCAGCCGATTAATGAAATACGAAAATAAAATAAAAAACGAACAGATTAAAAATAAACATACGGAAAGTTTAACCAATAAAATATAGATGACTTAACAGAAATTTACAACGAAGAAAGAGTTAAACACGAAGAAATAATAAAGAAAAAAGCTAAACTTAGAGTAAATAAACAAACAAGTCTTGCGAGGTGGACAAATTAAATACGGAAAGGAAACACGGAAAATCAAAACAAATATGAACACCAAAAGATTAACAAGTAAAACACAAAAGCCTTAACAGATATTTAAAAGAAAAAAAAAACAAAGAAAGAAAGAACGAAGAAAGAGAAAACAAAAGAATGAAGTAACACGTAATAACTAAACAAAAAGAAAAATAAAGGCGGACGAACAAATTAACAGTAACACGTAGACAAAAAAAAAGAAAGCGATAAACTCTGGCAGGGGGTTACAGTAAATTAATAACGGGAAAAATAAATTCAAAAGATCTTGAAAATAAAAGAATATAAAAAAACTAACAATAATAGAATAAGAGCAAAATAAAGGGGAAAATAAAAATGGGAAGGGCAATAATTTGAAAAAAGAAAAAAATCAAAAAACTTTTTCAAGGAAAAGTCAGCAAAAGAAAAAAATACAAAAAGGTAAAATAAATCAGAACTTAACTAAACGGAGTTTTTGGAACAAAAAAAAAAACGAATATCCAAACGTGGCAGAATCATTTATGTCATTTTAAGTCTGGTAACTCTCGCAGGATAGTATTTTGAAGGAGGAAGTGTTCATTCTAATGTAGATAGGTCACCATAACAGTTATGGTATTTCTGGGCGAATTTTGAATTGATTCAGTCTTTCTTATCAAATCGCAAATGAAAGTTGTCTTGAATGGTCAGTCTAGATTTTTTTGCATTAATGCAGGTGTGTTCCCCAGGGCTCTATCCTTAGACCTGTTTTTACCTTCCATCAACATGGCTAAGGCTAACCTCCAGAAGAACGGCTCATTGCACCTTCTAGGACTAACGCTTTCCGCTGACATATAAGTGGAAAGAGTATATTTAATCAACTGCTAAGTTTGCAGCTAGGAAAGTTGGTTCACTGTGTCTTGCCAGACAGTTTTTCTCGTTAGAATCTATTTTACATATTTATAAGTCTACCATTCATCCATGCATTGAATATTGCTGCAACATCTGGTCTGGTGCACTTGCTGTATATTAAGAGATTCTTGATAAAATTCAAAGAAGTAATTGTTCTGATGAACTTTCCTCTATGGTACCTAGACTTTATAAATTTAAGCGCAGTACTAGATTGGCAGCAAAGTCTCATCATTTTACACTTGTATTGGCGACATGTAACTATAAGGTTTATGCTAAGACATTGCACGTCTCTTTTGCAGTTTCTTGCTTCGATCTTCAAAAATTTAAATACAATGTCAATCGTTATATTCTATCTTCTTAATCCCGGTTCTTTTATTGTCCTCTCTCCTCAATAGAATATTTCTCTCATATTCTCTAATACATAGTAACCTCTTGCGTCTTAGTGGCTTTATTGCTTTATTGTCTTGCTTGGAAAATCCTTCAGACTCAAAAACACCCATTTCGTTATATGAAATAAAGTAGCTGTAAGTATGAAAAATCCACCTCTTCTTAGAACACTTTTTATTCAATTAGAATGTACCTAAAAAAACTGAGAAATAATTAAAAAAAAGAAAAAGAAAATAATAATATATATCATATCAATAATTAAGAAAGCTTTTATTTGCAGTTTCAAGATCCATTTTAATCTTTTAGTTTAAATAATTATGTGAAATAAATATTTTACGAAATAATACACATCTTTTTAAAATTCTCGTAAATAACTTGTGACTAAAATGTTCCATTAGTTTTATTAGTAATAATTTTCAAGAATATTTTTTTACCCATGAAACTTATTGGAAATGCGTGACATATTCAACATATAAGAAAATTCTGGTGTTTGAATGAATACTTGTAATTCTTTTGATTCAACTGCACCGTGCTAATCTCCAACAGAGATAATTTTTATAAAAGCTTCTGGGAGAACATTTCCATTTTGAAACGTGGCAAGCCATTAGCTGTATGGCAACTTAATCAGTAAGAATCAGTAAAAAAGTGCATTTTTATTGAAAATTATACACCAGGAAAACAAATCCATTGAAAAATCTTCCTTTATTAATTTACATAAAATTTTAATTTCCATAGAGATCACAAAAAGGTAATATAATAATGTAATATATGAGTATTTTTCATCATATTGAAAAGCGTAAATTTTGGATAAAATTCTAACTTATGCCTTAAATTTAAGATATGAAAAATGTATATATTCACTTTCTTTCGGCTAGTTAACAAAAACGTTTTTCTATCTTTACACTATTTACATTGTTCTAACTGTTATTCTCATCTTCGTTGCCATATTCACGACGTTTCAGTGGTTGTGCGCTCCGGCCTTCTTTAGTTGATTGGAATTTCGAACTGAACTCTTTATTTCGTCCACCGGGGTTGATTGTTCTAGTTCCACGTGGCATGCCATTTCCGGTATCAGTTATTTCCCTTTTATTTAACTGACCAAGATTTGTTCACTTCTACTGTAGCCAGGTGTTGAACACCACTCTTTGGGTCATATATACATACTGTTCATATATATGAAGCTCCAATACGAGCATTTCAGTGTTTAGATGTCAATCTGGGCACAACGCAGAGGATTCGGAAAGAGTTAGCTGAGTCTAACGGTGATTACAAAGGTACGGCAATTCGGAAAACTCACACTGATTTTTCTGATAAGAAAAGAACTCCCGCATTTGTTGGTGAGGGCCTCAGCCTACATCAAGCACTTTGAGGAGGTTGTATTGCCCTGGATCAAGAGGGTGGTTACTGGAAGACCCTATGTCTGACAACAGGACTCTGCACCATGACATACAAGCAGGAGAAACCAGTTATGGCTGTCAGACAATTTCTGCGACCACATCACTCCTTACATCTGGCCACCTAACTCCCCACACTGCATCCTCCTAGATTATTATATATCGGGCGCATTTGTGCGAGTGACCAACAAAATTCTTTGTAACACCAAAGATGCACTGAAGGCAAGGATTGTGGCAGTATTCACCAACTTAAACGAGGAGACCGCCTAAAAGACTTGCAGGAGAATCCAGAGTCGTCAGGAGGCCGTGGTTGAAGCCAATGGCGATTTTATTGAATAAATTTACTCTTTCGCATTTCAAAATATTTTGGTGTAATTTTGGTAAATATGTCTGTTACAACAAGATGTCAGTATTATTTTCATTTTTTGCGTAATTTAGACGACAATTTATCCATCGCACCCTGTATTTATATTGTAATCGTACAACACTCTCCCCGGTCGTCAAAGGCTTCCAATACCGCGGCTGATCGATGAAGATCGCTTCGATCTCAGACCTGCCTTATCCCATGTGGTGATTTAAGATTCATCATAAGGAGGCCAAGACTGAATCGTCGCAGGTATCTTCATATTGGGCGGGTCCAAGCAGGGCGAAGACATACAGGGAAAAATAACACTCGAATAAAATGAACAAAAATTAAATTCTGTTTATATCAGTCTTTCGTAAAATAATTGCATATATCAGAGTTCACATGTAATAATTATCAGCCCGATCCGCGTCTAAATCGGAAGTGATACTATCCTTGTTGGTTTGGCAAAGTTTAGTTTGCTGCTTTGGTAAAGTTTAGCACGAGGTTGAAGTCGGAGGCTTTCGTCGGTAGATAATCACGTGGGTCTCTCTCCTGTCTCTGGTCTTGTCTCCGTCTCTATTGCCTCTTTTCTCTCTTCTCGGACTAGTCTAATTCGCTTTCCTCTCACTAAATCTCCTCAGTGAGCGTGGGTGGTTTATCCACCCCCTCCTGGTATTTCAACTCAACTTTCGACCAGGGGAATCAACTCCAAATTCGTTGTTTACGAAAAATGAAGTTTTCGCTTTACAGCTTGCATTTTCAACTGTATATCAATCAACATTGCCCCCTAAGTTTGGGGCACTTTTCCATTGTTCAAATTGCTCGACATACAAATCAAGTCGTTTATGTGTGAATTAAATCCTCAATTCTTCCCACGAGTTTTTGGTATTAATGTCTCTCAGTACATAACACTTTCTTATGTGTTAGCAAAACTTTCTTCCGCGGCAACGACAAATAGTATCACAGTATTTGCAAGGGCATTTGTTTATTTTGTACTGTATTTGTTCATTTATTCATTTATTTGTTTGTTTATTATTTTTTTTTCTTTTGGGTTGTTGTTTATCTTTTTAAATATTGGTTTTTCTAAAGTATTATGTATGTTGTATATAGTACATATTTTTGCATTTTTCTTGATGTCATTTAACCATATATTCATTTTTAATTTTTGAATTTAAGTAACGTATTAAAATTCTGTTTTCCTGTCTGTATTTAGAAATAAAATTTTATAATTTATTTACCTATTTTTGTTGGTTTGAGAAGGTGATTATAACTATTTTCTCCTTCAAGCAGAGTTTGCAGTTTTGATGTAGAGTAATATTTGTGTATAAGTTTAATAAATTTGCACCTTTTTCTTGCACGTTGCTTTAAACCATGTGATGTTTCTTTTCTGTTGTTTTTTTGTACTTTTTTGTAATCTATGTTTCATAATCAATTTTGGCTTCGTTGAAGATGGCTTAATTTGAAGAATTGTCATAGAACCTGCGGGTAATTAATTGTGGGATCTGTTTGATTATTGGAGGGTGATGGAATTTGCATGTATGAAAAATAAATTTCTTGGTGGGTTTTCTATATGACTATGTACCTTGAAATGTTTGAGTGTGAAGTCTAGGGAATCCATTTTTTAAAGTCTATATCAAATTCTATTTTTTGGAAATTTTTGTGATTATTTTCTGCTTTTGTCTGTTACAGTATCTTAGGATTAGGAGACCGTCATTCCTATAGAATCATATATAATTTTTGTCGATTATTTTGGTTTGTTCATGTAGTAAATGTATGCTTATAAGTCTGAATGTTCCAGCTCCAACAAAACTTCTCTTTTAACGTTGAACGTTCATAGTTTCTTTAACAACACGTCTTCGTTATCAAAATAATAGTGATTTCTGGCAATGTTTAATTTTTAATTCGTTTGTGCTTATTTTTATTTGTTAGTGAGTTAAGGGAATGACATTATCTAGCATATGTTCGATTATTGAAAGATAGAAATCTGTTTATATCTAGTTGTATAAATTCGCAATTATGTTTGATTTTTAGGTTACGGAGCGCATCTATGCGTTTGTCCACTGGTTTACTTCTAACTTTGTCCTTAGTTCTGAGTTAATTCTTTCTAGCATTATTTTACTCATTTTACCCATTTCACTTTTAGATGAGTTTATGAGTCTGTATGTTGTATTTGTTTTGAAGCTTTCTTAATGATCTTATAGTGTAACGAATGCTTGTGATTTACCCATGCAATTTATTCGGTCATCCATGTTAGTATTGTCTTCTGTAGTTTTGGGTGTCCTTTCTGTATGTTTTAGTTATGTTGTCCTGGTGTAGTTTGTTGTGTTTTGAGGTAGGCATTTCTTTGTAATGTTGTTGGAGGCAGTTGAGTTTTTCAATATTTCCCAGCTTATTTTTATGTAATATTTCTGTCTTTTAGAGGCGATATGCCAACATTACAAAAAATGCCTACTTTGCCTACACGAAAAGGTAGCAATAATTTCTCACACCCAACAAAAGAAATTACTAAACATAAGATCAGAAATGATTTCTAAATGCAAACATGGAAACAAATACCTATTATCACAATTTATACCAAACAAATAAAAAAATACCAACCAACACTGCTACATGAACCACCACTGACTCTATGAACACGAAAAGAGTAACCACTGACACCATAGATATTTTCTAATTGAAACTACCAACATAATAATTATAATTATTGTTATTACCATTCCACCACCATTACTACAATCACTTCTACCATTTTACCATAACTATTTGCTGCCACAATTGTTATTATCATCACCTGCTCCCCCACCATTATTACCGCATAACAATTACCATTAGTCCACAATTACTCTCGTACCACAATTACCATTACCGCATTTGTCCACAATTATACTTCCTCCCTCAGCAAAATGAATACCACCGCATAAATACCAATAAGTATTATAAATTGGAGTTTCTACCATTTACATATGTGCAATCGCCAAAAACAAGCAAATAACCGGCTTTAAAATAATAACAAAACACAGCATTCACTCATAAAATTAAGGTGGAGGAGTTTCTGCTAGTAGTTTTTGTGAATGTTTTACTACGGAATTCTACGTGAACGTCTAAGAATGGGAGTTTTACAAAGTTCATAAGTAAATTTAAAGACAGAGTTTGTCTCAAATGTGGTTTTAAGATTATCAAATTCTTTTTTGTTTTTAGGTAAAATAAAAATGGCATCTACATAGTGTACATATATTTTGGGTTTAGCTAGTAAATAGGTGTCGGGATAAGTGAAATGATGGGTCATAGTGAATATCAGGGTTTATGTATTTTAATATTTTTGCATAGGTATCCTTGTTTGCTGAGATTAAAGGAACTTTCGTTGGCATTGCTTGATATTATAAGTTTGTTGACAGATTTTTTTAGAGTCTTTAAAAAGATCTGTCAACAAACTTAATGGCTAAATGTCATCAATAATGGCTAAATGAATAGTCGAAATCGCTCGGATATGCAGATTATTTGGATAATTTTACACACTTTATGTCCAGAAAAGTAGCACAATGACATCACATACATGCGTATACACATGCCTACAGTTCACGTAATTGTAAATATATGCATATAAACACTGTATACACATTCATACCTATGACAAAATATATATACATATAAAAATATATAAATACATAAAAATACATACATATAAGCAAATAGAAACATATTTATGCATACTAGTATATATACAATCATACATGTAAATGAAGACGCCAAGAAAAGTAAATAAATGATTTAGATATATTTTTTTTAAAAAAGTGTATAAATGGCTTGGATTGAAATCAACATTTTTCAAGAGGTATTTATTTTTATGTATACACGTGATAAATTTCTTTAGTTTAGTAAATTAGGCTTATTTATATTTTTAGAATAGTCAATTTTTCTAGAAGGTGGAGATTGAATCTTTTGCCTTTACCAGTGTAAGATTTAGTTTTAGCCATTATTTCTCACGTAATTTTCGGTACAGTGCCACTATCTTTTATTTGCCAGTAATATTTACAGAGAGTAGTATTATTTTTGCATTTATCCTTACTTAAACTTAGTTTATGATTATAAAATCTATTTTTCCATTGTGTTTCATTTGAACCAATATAAAATTAATTTTCTTGTCATATTGTATGTCAGCTCTATAAACAATGTTGTCAGACAGTTTATATTATTTCGGTATTTACATTTTTTTATACCCCCCTACTCTTGCTTCGGTATAATTGGTCTTTTTGCAAGTTATCATTATTCAATAGTATATTGTTATGATGGGATATAAGTTTTTCAATATTCAATATTCCTAACGCAGCTGTAACTGATCTTTATGCTATTTTTGTTAAAAATCTTCTTTAATGTTGATTAAATTGATTATCTATTAGCTTGAGAAAGATTCTACCGACATTAGTTTTTATATTGCGACTATAAGACGGCAGAGTAGAGGATAAATCATAACCCACTGCAGTGTCTTTTTTATTTTTACTTTCTATGTTTTTTTCATGTTTTCTATACTTATGTTTGCTTTCTTCAAGGACATTTATATATTTAACTGTAGCTTCATCAAATATTTCCTTACTATTGGAGTTATTTCTTATTTTATTTATATTTTACTGAGCTTTGTAAATGCTTACGTATAATAGGTGGATTAATAAGTTCGCACTTTACGCATCTCGCATAGTGTAAATGTATTTACGATTGATATCTACCAGTATTCAAATCCAAAATTACGCCAAGAAAGTTGATCACATTAGCACTTATTGCTGTAGTGAATTTGTCATGATCTTTGAAGAAATTTATCAGTTCTTTTCTTGATCTGATTATATATCTTTTATTTTTTCTTATGTAGTAGGATTACATTGTCATCTCCATAAAGAATGTGTTTTTGCGCCTGCCTTTTTATTTTAATTTTTTTATCTCTAATGTTACAATTGTCGTGTTGTTACATTCATGTATGGGTAAAGAATAACAGAAGTACAGACTTACGTACGAAAGAATATTTATTTCGTACAGAGGTCCACCACATGTCCCGTCCTTACTGTCTACGCAACTTCTCGAATATCCCTGGTCCTTTATGGCTCAAATTTGTTCAAGGCAAATGTTTGACATGCGCACTGCAGGTCATTGTTGGTAACTAGGATTTCTGGAAGTCCATTTTTAGCAAACATTCATTTTAGATGCACTGTAACATCTATTGCCTTTGTATCTCAGAGGTTGGCTATTTCGGTGAACCTAGTGTAATAGTCGACTACTAACAGATAGGATTTTTCCCCCTGTACAGTAAATTATGGCATTTACCTGGTTAGTCTAAGTCGTCGTATGGAGGTAACACGCTTGCCGAACCTTTTCAAGCGCCGAATACACATTTGCCATTCAAGTGGTCTTTTAAAGTGAAAGGATTCTGGAAATTGAATGGTAAAAGCTGCGGAGGGTGGTTGTTTTTGTACGTGGGTCGCCATGTTGAATCTCTGTGTCCGCCTTTTCATTATCGTCTGTAATTTTATTTTGTTTAAATCTCGGTCTTGACAAAGGTATCTCTGAATAAGTATATCCCACACTTGGCATCATGTCGTGCAGTTACTTTCGTGCTTGGCTAAAAAGTAACATAATTACGGACATACATAGGATATTTATTTCGCAGTATACATCAAGAGGTCCACCACGTGTTCCGTCTCTACTTCCTTTATCTACGTAACTCCCTTCCCAAAGAACCGTTGTCCTTTCCGGCTCATGGTTGTTCTCTTTTCCCCATTGTAGTGGAATTATGCCACAACAATTACGCGTATATATATATATATATATATATATATATATATATATATATATATATATATTTGTGTGTGTGTGTGTGTGTGTGTTTTAATAGATGTGTATGAATGTATATATATTTATATTTTGCATGAATACTATACCGAATATTTTGATATGTGGATACATATTATATATACATTTTTGTATGTAAATGCTTGTACACTATTTACATTATTCGGACTATTGTCCTCATCTTTGTCGCCATATTTATTACAACGTTTCGGCCTCCTTCAAGTGGTTGAAATGTCGAACTGAACCCTTTATTTCGCTCACTAGAGTGAAATAAAGACTGTTCATAGACTGTTCTAGTTCTACGTGCCATGTCTAATGGATGCCAGTTATCAGTTATCTCCAAGTTCTCCACTGCCTTAACCAGGTATTGAACTCACACTCTTTGGGTCTTGTCACCGGATCTAACCAACGCCTTTGCCATGTGTCCTTGAGGACATCTGTGTATGAATTTCTGGGTATTATAAACCTAATGTCTTCAGCAACCATTTTTTACCATTTTTGCTGTAATCATTACATGTTTTTACCAGAGCTCATATTGCAATTTTTGTTGTTATTATCGCTTTTCTCTGGCACTCCTTATTACTGCTTCCCATATTGTATTCATTTCTATGCTTGGTCGGCTCATGAAATTTTTTTGGCCTAGCAGATGTTCAGGTTCTACTGGAACATGTGATCTCAATAAGACCTTCGATACAGTTCACGATGGAGAAAGAGAGTAACAACACCCTCCCATTCCTGGATGTTCTAATATCTCGAACAGAGCTTGGCTTCAAGACTACAGATTTCGGTGAAAGGCTGGTGAAAGTAGCGAGCTTGGTTCATGTGAAAGGGGCTATTCTTGAATTTCCTGTAACCATCAAACTCTGTTTAGACACTATTCTTTTTCTTAGTTAATGTGAGTAACTGTTGCTCCCGGTATTTTCTTTTGTTATGATCCATGTCGAGATTCCCAGCC
Source organism: Acanthosepion esculentum (assembly GCA_964036315.1). Classification (NCBI taxonomy): domain Eukaryota; kingdom Metazoa; phylum Mollusca; class Cephalopoda; order Sepiida; family Sepiidae; genus Acanthosepion; species Acanthosepion esculentum. The sequence goes on from OZ038495.1 coordinate 74,639,783, forward strand.
TCCCCAGTTTGTTTTTTGTCTCCTTTTACTCATCTCGGATGGGTCAGACTTTCCCATTCTGTTATTCATTTTTTACCCTTCCTTCTCGATTAATGAGTGTGCTTCTTGATTCTGTATATCGGCAGAATACAGCAGCCAATCTTATTTTGAGGTGTGGACGGGTCTTACTAACATCTGTTTTGTGTCAGTTTGTTTTGTTACAATCTTTTATTAGTTTCCTGGGTTTATCCCCTCCACCTCATTTCAGGATTCATGAAATTTATATATATTTTTGTAATTAGACATTATGAACTTTTATGAGAATTTTATTTCATGGGGTGTTTTGTAGGTCCCCTGTAAATATGTGGTATTGCGTTATATGCAGGATTGAATGGTGAGGGGTGAGTTCTTGTGGGAAGTGAATAAATTGTATTGGATGAATGCATCGTGATTTTGATTAACGAGGACTAGGATAGTTAGTGAAGATCAGTTTTCCCACTTCCCCTTCGTCCTTGTGCCACAATTATTGTATATTTACAATGTCGAGGTGCATAGCACGACGCTTTCAAGGAGGCGGCCTGACTCACCCGGATTCAGGTCGGGGTTGCAGTTGGAGCCGAGATGATACAAAACTGGAAATCGGCGACGATGACAGTGCATCACTGAAAACCACTCTTGATGTTTCAAAAAATGTATTATGCAACTGTAGATGTGGACGTATATATATATATATATATATATTATATATATATATATATATATATATATATATATATATATATATATATATATGTATCTGTGTGTGTGTGTATGTGTGTGTGCGTGTGCGTGTGTGGATATACCATATTTTTTCTACATTTGTATTTAAAAATTAGATGTGTATATTTGTCTTTGAAATCAGTGTGTAAAATGTTTTTTACTTCTTTGTCTCTGGTCAGTAAGTGTTATTTCATAATTGCTTCAAAGGAAATTACTATTATCCCTTCTAATTTTGCTTTTCTGTCCTGAAAAATAGAGCCATGAAATTTGGAATCATATATCCAAACCTGTCATCCATCGACCCAATACAACACTGCCCTGAGCTCCACGTGCCCCAACTCGTCCAAAGTGAAAGCGCAGTCGTCTTCAGAAGCGAACAACCATTCAGAAGAGGATGAAGTCACTGATACAGATTACAGCTGAGTGGAGAAACCCATACTACCCCAACCAAAAAGACCTCAACTACCTGATGTCGAGATTCATGTAGTGGAGTTTGTTAGATGAAATTGTGCAAGTCCCAGGTTAGAGAAAGCGTCACCTGTATTGTTAAAGCTCTATCACCCGCCAGGATGCTTCTGTCACAATACAATTGGAGTTGTCTGTGACCCCCAGCGAGTGGTGCCTCTTCATCGATAGCTCATCCTGGAGCTTCAAAGCGGTGCTTCATAACGGGTTACATGTATCCATCTCTTCCCCTGACTCACTCAGTGCAGCTCAAAGAGGAATACAGAAGTGTCAAGACCGTGTTAGTTGCCTTGAAATATGAAGGTTAGGAGGTTATCGAAGACTTGGTGGCCTTCTTGATGGGTTATTAACGCGGCTTTATCAAGTTTCCGTGTTATCTGGCTATAGTGTATCGGGTTCAGTGAGGGGAGGAACAACGTCAAATGGGAGCCACCGAAAAGTATTATTTCGTCAATTGTATTTAAAATTGGGCTTCACAGCTCTAGATAAGGAGTCTGCAGCCTTCACGTACCTTCAAGACTTCTTCCCTAAGCTGTTTGCAGCAAAAGTAAGAGGGAAAAATAAACCGGTGTTTTCGTCAGACAACAAATAAAGAACATCATAGAGTCTAAAGAATTCCTATTGAAAATTTAACCTACATGTAGAATCAGCTCATGACAAACTCTTGCTTTAAAGCGATACTGCGTAGGATTGTCTCACGTGCCATTTATATTGACTTTCATCGTAACCGGGTACCTTATTTTTGTAACTGGGTCAAATTTAGTAATTACCCGTATAACTAGAAGAATGGGAGAATAATAATAAAACCATAAATTAAATTCAAGCAAATAATTATTTTATCTTTCTTTCCGTCGAGCTATCTCGGGTATTCTTGAGTGTATCACGCCAACCACCATGCTCTCAGCATCCGAATGTAGGTTCCATCAAGAATAGACTCAAGGGTTTTAGTTAATGTCCAAGTAGCGGCACCATACATTAAAACCGTCTCTCCAGTGGCGCGAAAGAATATCCGTTTGAGGTTGTTTGTAGATCAGTTTTCTAGATTAAATCCATTTTATTCAAGGCGGCCAAGGATTTAGCTATGCGAATTTTACATCCTTTTCAGTGGAATTGTTTTCGCTTCGCTTGAAAAAGATTCAACAGACTTTATTGATTCTCCTGAGACAATTTGTATTGAGCTTTGCTGATTGAAGCTTATGAATTCAGTATTAGAAGAATTGACATAGAGTCCATCATCGTTAGCAGCATTTTCTAGATTATGTAGGAGAACTGTGGCATTGGTAATGGTATTTGCAGTGATAGCTAGGCTATATGTATAGTCAGTATCGGTCAACTTTTTGCAGGATATCGACTTGAGTGTCTTGATGATAAAGTAAAACCTAGAGTAGGATGTTTGTTGAGTGAATACGCAGTCAAGAGTGATAACAAAGAGAAAGGGTACAAGGGTGTCAATTTGAAGGACAGAGGTTGCCTGGTTCCTCCTTCTATTCCAGAGCCTTTGCTTGTAGAGTTCTTCATGTTAGCAACTAAAGGAATAGAATTTAGTTGTGAAAATATTATGTACGCTCAAGTAGATGGGGTTTCTATGGGTAGTCCGTTGGGTCTCTCATTAGGTAATATTTTTGTTGGTTATCACGAGAACCTTTTGTTTGAGAAGTATCAGAAACCATATATCTATCAACGTTACGTTGATGATACTTTTTCTGTTTAATAACATAGAGGTGGCAACTTTTTTTTTGTGGATCCTTAAATGGTTTATATCCATCTTTTGGTTTTCACAATGGAGGAAGAAATGAACAACTCTATTTCTTTTCTGTAATTTTATGTTTATTTAAATCAATATTCCTGTGGTATCAGGCCTTTGTTTCAATATATATATATATATATATATATATATATATATATAGTAAAGGTAACAAATCCGTTGGTATATAATCCAGTGGATCCTAGTAAAACTGACCCACAAAAAGAGCTTAATGTATTTATTATTACAGAGCAATATAATTAATACACAATAAAATCCAAAATTACCTCATATGGGGAATAGCCTATATCGACAGACGGAGATATCGGTCGTCTGTCTTATTAATCCCGGTGTTGACTGACTTCGTGTCAGAAATAGAAATTTAACCGTGAAATCAAAAATAAATAAATAAATAAATAATATATTTCTGATACGTTATTTGAGTAAAATTAGAAAAGTTAAAGTTAGATTATTCTGATTTGAAACAAACATTATTTACTTATAGCATAAAAAATTGTATCCAAACATTTCTTAACCATGTGTTTGGATTTTTTCATGACTTTATTCACGTTAACTTATTGAGAAGTTACGAGATGATGACAGCTACTATGTATGACGAAAATTGACATCATTTTACGTAATGTAAGCGAACGAATTTTTGGGGTTTTTAACTAGTAAATTTTAAATATTAACATTTTTCAGCAATTATGTAATATTTATTTTTTATTTAAAACTTTTTTTAGTCTGGGTTTCGTTTCTTAGGTTCTTAATCTTCTTATCTTATTAACTTAGACAAAAAAATACTTCAATGAAATATGACCCAAACAAAAATAAATACATAAAATAAAAATATTTAGTAAAAAGTAATTAACAAAAATTAAAACTAACTTAGAAATTTTGAAAGGGCCTTTTGCAAACACGTAAAGATGTGAAGCAGAACTGGATATTGAAGGGAAATAATTGCGGTGCCTCAGACGACAATCAAATTACGTGACCTTTTTAAGGATTATGTCATGTATAGATAGAAATTAGGAACGTTTTTTCACTAAAAATTATTTAAAAAATATTCGGGTTCAAAAAACTGTTATGAACTTTACAAATTTCGATTCGTAAATTTACTTTCACTTAACCATATCACCAAATTGCATGTTTAAAAGCAATGAAGAATTTTAAACGATTTTTGAAGTATTAATATAATAAATATTTCCTGAAAGTTTCATTAAAATCCGACAATTATTTGAATTTTGCAAGAATTTCAAATTAATGTGTGTTTTCCTCGGGAAAAGCGCAAAATAAAACAAACCTTCTTTCTCTCTTCGACCGCTGTCGTAAAAAAAAAAGAAGATTTTTAACCAAAATTTTGAGCATGCTAGAAAGGAGTAAAAAATTTCAAAAAATAATAAAAAAATACTTTGGTCTTTCCTCTTAATAATAACATAAACATTTTGATGACAAATCTTTGTTATCGTTGAGTTATGGGCCTTTTTTTCATCATGTCATGCTGCTTTTTTATGCGACCTAATGGAGGTACCTAAAATAAAATGATTAAATTTATTTTTATATCTTTAAAATTAAAATTAATAAAATGATTAAAAATACTTTTATTTTTATTTTTAAAATTTATATAAATAAAAAGATTAAAAAATTACTTTCATAAATTTTGCTTGACTTTTTTTTATAAAAATTATAATAATTTATTAATTTAATTATGTTAAAATCAAAAAATATAAATTTCAAAAAGTTGTCCTCAGGGCGAATTGCACTGGTGCTAGGTTGTCCTGGTGCCGAGTTTTGAAAAATATAACTCAGAAACAATATTTTCAACTCAAAGTTATTGTCACTGACACTTGATCTAATTATTAATATTATCACAGTGACTATAGCAACATAAAAATTGGACATCATCCACTTCTCACAATTACTGTTCAAACACTGCAGTGCAATGCGCAAGTGAGTGAGTGATAGCAGACGACACTTGCTACCAGATATAGAACGATCATTAGTTGATTTAGTGATGTGTAATTGTTTTGCAAAAAAAGTATTTCTTTCGTCCTTAAAGGGTTAAAGACTTAATTTCCTTACAGATGAGAAAGAATAAATTCATACAGGACTTTGGTGATCATGGCTCTCCGCAATTCCCTGTCCTTTATAGCTCTTAATGAATTTTATCCTTGCTCACGTGTTAGGTCTATAGTATTCTCAGCGTCCTTCTGTAGAACCTTATTTCTATTGCTTCACGTGTCTTTTCATCTGTGAGGAGATTGTTCAGCATTCACAGCCATATAGGAGGACTGATATTACATAACAGTTCAGTACTCTTTTCTATATTTCTAACAGAATTTATCTTTCATAATACTTTGCTTAGATTTTAGAAATTGGCTAACAACTATGCATTCTGTCTTCTTGCAGTTGGTGTTCAGTCCTTTATTCTCACTATCCTTCATTACTTTACATAGGAATTCTTCTAGTTTCTTTTCTATGTTTGCTATCAACATTGTGCCATCTGTGCTATCTTATGTTGTTAATATTGTGGCGACCAATAATGAATCCTGGTAGGACTTCTAATTCTTTCAGAATTGCCTTACTGTATATGTTGAATAAGTTCAGTGAGAAGGCACATCCTTATCTTACACCTCTTTCTATTTTTGTATAGTTACTGAACTCATTTTCTGTCCGTATGCAGGCGGTTTGCTGTCTATATAGGTTCTGGATTATTCTAATATCCTTACAAAATATCACAAGGATACCTAACATGATCTATTTTAAAAACAATTATAAAATACTCAGTATGCTAATTAATATAAAATTATATTAAATAATGAAAAATCGTATTTTTCAGCTCAAATACCGTTTATCTATGATACTGCAATGGCCTATAATAAATACTGTTGCTTATTTAAAGATATATTTGTCATGAGAAATCAAAACGTCGCGTCGTGGGACCAAATACCAAATATTCTGGACTTCACATTAAAGATCAACTATGGATCGGAATATATATATATATATATATATATATATATATATATATATATATATATATATATATATATATATATATACAGGGGTTGGACAAAAAAATTGGAACAGTTGCAAATTCCATTCCTATATTTCAAAGACATATTATATTAAGAACTTTAACTAAAATTTCGTAATTGCAGTTTATATATATTGTAAATACGTTTATTAAATTTACTGTCTTTATCTTATTTATTTTTAGAATTTAGTAAAATTTAAGCTAAATGTGTGACCTCTCTGAGTTCGAAAAAGAGCAAATTGTTGGAGCTCGCATGGCAGGAGCCTCGATCTCTAAGGTTGCTGAACTGTTTGTTTTTTTCAAGAGCTACTATATCAAGAACACTGATGCAATTCGAGAAATAGGGCAAGATCTCTAGCACCGTAGCAATTCGGACCGGACTTGCAAACTTACTGGCAGGGACTGACGTGCATTGAAACGCAATGTGGCAAAAAATCATCGGACTACTGCGGCCAAAGTGACTTCTGAGTTGTATAATCATCTGAATAGTCCAGTTTCTACTAAAACTGCTCGTCGTGAGCTCCATAAGGCTGCATATCATGGAAGAGCCGCCGTGAGGAAACCTCTTCTCTCCACTCGCAACATTCAAAAGAGGTTGACAATACCTCGTCTGCAGACCAATAGAAGCAAGTCATATTCTCAAACAAGTCCAGTTTTTCTCTTTACCCAACTTCAGGGCGAGTTAATGTGTGGGGGCATCCCAAAGAAGCTTACAACCCTGACTGCCTTCTTCCAACAGTGAAGCATGGAGGTGGAGCAGTGATAGTTTGGGCCGCCATATCATGGAAATGTCTCAGTCCAATAGTTGCCCCGTATGGTACAATCAACAGCAAAGATGACCTGAACATTTTGAGAGATCATGTTCATCCAATGACCAAGACTTTATTCCCTGATGGTGACTGCATCTTCCAAGACGATAATGCTCCAATACATACCGCTCGAGTGGTTAAGAATTGATATGAAGAGCATGAAAGTGAGCTAGAACACATGGAACGGCCTCCCCAATCTCCAGATATCAATATTATTGAACATTTGTGGTGCATTTTGGAGCAACAAGTTAGGAGCCGCTATCCTCCACCGTCGTATTTTAAAGAACTGGAGAAGGTGTTAATGGAAGAATGGCTGAAAATTCCTCTGGATGAAGTCAGGAAGCTGTATGATCCCATTCCTAGACGTATTAAAGTTGTATGCGAGGCTAAAGGAGGACCAACTCCATATTAAATAAATTTCCTTTGAATTTAACAAGTGTTTCAATTATTTTGTCCAACGAAATATATATATACTACAGTTCAAATGTTTGACGCCACCCCCAGAAACAGGGATGAACTTGACAGAAGATTGAAAAAAGAGCTCTTAGAGTCATTAAAAAAAAGAATGGAATCAATTATCAAACTTATACTTTGAGAAACCTTTGCAACAAATGCAAAAATCTCTGCTGCAATAATTAAAGCTAAAGGAGGATATTCTTACGAGGGTAAAATTTAATCATTAAATGCCTCACGTTTTTAGCAATGTATAATAAATTTCTCTTATTTAAAGTACAAAACAACTACTTTTTGGGCCAATTTATGAACAGGGGTGGCCTCAAACTATATATATATATATATATATATGTATATATATATATATATATATATATATATATATATATATATATGAGAAAAATGATAGATAAATTTTTATATATCAGAAGAATTTTAGGGAAGTCTATGACAAAGTGGAAAAATATTTTTCTCGTGACGCGTTTCGTTCATTGAAGGAATTTAAATAAAAAATGATATAAACACAAAAGGAAAATTTTCACAAAACAACAAACTCATTGCATTAGTTATGAGATTGGCTGCTGAAAATCGAAGCAACACAAAGACGACGCTACACGTGGTAATCTCAACAACTTATTTATTCAAACTGCCCTTTATTCAAACTGCCCGTCCTGTTCCCTTGTGGGACCGAAAGTGCTTACAATTATTATCATCATCATAACAATAATCAACATTATTGATGTTGTTATAAGGTAGTTTATTTTCATTATTAATTTATTTCTAACTTTTCCAAATTACAGTATAAACAATTACAAATCAAAGTTTGTTTTGGCTACAACTCACTTTGTGAAATCAAACAGATATTTTGGAGTTATATTTTTCGTCTTGTTTTACCAGTACTTTCTTTTGTATTAATATTTGTTTGAAGATCCTTGTAATGATCACTAATTGATTTATTTCTCAAAAGTCTATTTTCAAAACCTGATGATGAAATCTGTTTCCTATTTCTTCGTAAATCTCCCTGATATACACAATATACGACCTGTTGTCAGAGTTTGCTGACTTGATCGTTCTTTCAGTGTTCCAGTATTTTACTTTATCTAATTTTGTTCTAACTCTATCTCTTCTTTTTACAGTTGGTAATTTCTGGCAACATGGAATCTGTTAAAATTCTTTTCCATTTTGGTTTTTGCCAGTTTGTCTCTCTCTCTGATTCCTGTGAGATCGGGTCATTTTGGTAATAACTTTTTGGGATGTAAAGGTAATGTGATTCTTATTTTCCTTCCCATAATTAATTCTGTGGGACTGATTCCTGTGGCTTGAATTGGCATAATCCGGTATGCCATTAATGCTTGAAATGTGTCTGATTTTTCCAAAATTTTCTTAGCTATTTTAACAGCGCTTTCCGCACCTGCATGAGGGTAATGTGGACTTGATGTTATGTGTTTCAATCCATAATTCTCTACAAAATCTTTGAAAGCGTAACTTGAGAATTGTTTCCCATTATCACTGACAAGTTCAATAGGAATTCTCAAACGCGAGAAGAAATTTTCAACTTCCCTATAGCGCATTCGCTTGTCATTGGATTAAGCTTTGCTCTTTTTATATATCTTGAGAAATAATCCATTGCGGCAATATATTGGTGTCCTTGGTGAGTTAAAATGTCTGTACCAATTCTTTGCTATGGATCCTGAGGAAGTGGTGCTACTTTTAATTTTTTCTTTTTATTTGTTGGGTGGTGTATGTTACAAAACGAGCATATTTTTAGATACTCCTCCAACTCTTCATATATTTTAGGCCACCACACCTATTCTTTGGCCCTCTCTCGGAATTTGTTTAGTTCTAAAGTGACTATTATGAAGCCTTCTTAATATTTCTGGTCTAGGTTTTACAGGTATGACAATTCTGTCCTGAAACCATCGTAAATTTTTATGAACTGACAATTTATTGCGACTTGAAAAATGTGGCCTTATGCCTTCTTTTATTCTTCTTTCTTTGTGTGCCCATCCATTTAGCGTGACATGTATTATTTCCTGTAATACAGTGTCCCGTTGCGTAGTTATTATTATTTCATTTAATTTCTCATCCGATGCTGGTTTAGTTCTTGTCACGCAATCTGTGTATACGCCAACATCTTTATTAGTATTACTATCAGTGTCGGATAAAGGACTTCTTGATCCGATATCAGATACTACTAGTGCCTTCCTTCGAACGCGTTCTGCAACTGGGTTATATCTTCCCAGTCTCATCAGAAGTCTTTGACATAGTAGTGGGTTATTGTACACATCGTGTGTGGTTATTAAAGGTATAAGTGATTTATTATCCTTTAACAGTTTAAAGGTTACGAGTCTTGTGACACATTTGCCAAACTTCTCACATGCTCATAGAAAGCGTAAACGCTCTTTCTCTATTTGTGTGTATTTCCTCTCAATGCTATTCAGTGTACATAAGGCAAATGCTATTATTTTTTAATTTCCATCTATTTCTTGAAATAGAGCTGATCCGAGACCATAACTGCTAGCGTCAGCGCTAACTACTGTAGGTCTAGTTGGATCATAGTAGGATAGAATTGGTGTTTGAGTTAGTAATTACTTTATTCTTTTAAAAGAATTCTATTGTGGGTAATCCCCACAAATACAGTTTCCTTTTTTCAATAATTCCGTTTATTGGTTGTATTGTTTCTGACAAGTTCGGTATGAATTTGCCTAAATATCTGACCATGCCGATTATACGACGAAGTTCATTTAAATTTGTAGGTGCAGGCAACTCCTGAAAGGCTTTTAGTCTTGCCTTGGTGAGTCGAATTCCGTCTCCAGAAACTATGTGTCCACAATATTCGAGTCCGTTCTTTTGAATTCTCACTTTTCTTTATTAAGCTTGAGTCATTCTTTTTGTAGTGTTTTAAGAACAGTTTTTAATCTTTCATCGTGTTCTATATTTGAATATTTTTCGATAATTCTAACATCTTTCTTTGAAAGATTTCTAAAGCTGATGTTATACGGAAAGGTAAATTTTGAAGCAGTGTCTTCCAAAATGAGTAAGGAAAGTTGTGAGTAGATAGCTTTCTTTACTTAACGGATTTTGGTAGAATTCAGTGGTAGCATCCAATTTAGAAAAAATAGCTCCATTTATTTTAGGCGAAATATCATCTAAATTTGGTAACATGTAATGTTCCATTTTCAATGCCAGATTCAGTTTCTTCAAATCTAGATATATTCGAACTTTTCCGTTTCTTTTTATTACGGGTGTTATAAGCGCACACCAATCAGTTGGTTCTGTAAAGTTTTCAACAATTCCCTCGTTTTCCAGTCTATTCAATTCTTCCCTCACGTTTGGAAAAATAGGGAATGGGACTCTCCTACCTGCTGTTAAAAATTTCAACGCTGTTTTACAATTTTTATACGACGTGTCATTTAAATTTGTTTCTGTCAGATCACCTAGGAAATATTTCTTTTCTCCATCTATTATCTGTATCGTCTTAGTTTAGTTCTGCAGGCTACAGCGATTCGTTTTCCCGCATTTCTTGCAGTGTTACCCATTCGCTGGACAATTTTTAAAATCATGCTTTTATTACATCTAAGGCAGTTGGTTTACTGTTTCTAGATTTCCTTTTTACTCTGTCTTTTGTTCGTCTACATTTTTCTCTTGTGTTTCTTCCACTTGAGATTTTATTTGCTCATTGCTCCTAGCCATCTCTGTAGCTTTCTCGAGTTTCAAATCAGCAGTTAATTATAATCTCTCCGATTACTCTGTAGCCCTATCACAAGACAGTCTCTGATTTGGTCATTTTTCTTTGGAAACTCACACGCTTCTGCTAATTCATACAATGCGCGAATATAGGTTTCAACTGGTTTTCCTACTAATTGAACTCGAAGATAAAATTTTGCCTTTCAAGAATTATATTTCTTTTAGGCAAGAAATAAGCATTGACTTTTTCCAAAACTGTACACACGGCTGTACACATTTGCGTTTTCTCGTCGTGAGAAAGAAAATGTCCGGAATATGTTTATGGATTCGTTTTCCCATGCAATATATTAATGTAGTTAATTTTGTTGTCTTCTTCCCAGAGTTTCGATGCTTCCCGAAAACGTTGAAATCTATGTGACAATTTATGTCAATTTCCCGGATTTGTAAAGTCAAACGGCTCTGATGTAGTTAATTTGAACATTTTTTCTTTTTCTTTTCTTTTTTTTTTTTTAAATAATTTTTGTTCTTTCGAATTGGGTCCTGTTCTTCTAGAAAATAATTTTCTTCTTTTAGAAAGAATCTCTCTCTGACACCATGTTCCACTGGGCTTAGGGTGGAAAGATATATTATATGAGACTGGCCACTGAAAAGTCGAAGCAACATAAAGATGACACAAGGCGTGGTAAGCTCAACAACGTATTTATTCAAACTGCCCGCTGGGTTTGTCTTGATCCCAGCATTGCCTAATGAGACCGGAAGTGCTTAAAATCACCACCATCCTCATAACCATAATCAACATTGCTCATTGAGTCTGAGCATAATTTAGATTTAAATAAATGCTACTTTAATTAAAAGAGAAAGTAGTTTACTAAGACGAAAGTGGATAGAAAATGCTTTAATTGCTAGATTATCCACAGTAAATTTACGTCTAGGTTCTTACAACATTTCACCTTTCTTGACAGATCTTCTATTATCCCAATGTGGGATATTTAATAAAAAAAGTGAAAACATGAACAAAAAGGAAAAATAAACTGAACAAAATCAACTAGACTATATGCCCAAACACATTTAAAAAAATTAAAATTAAAATTAAAAATGTTCCCTCTCTTCATGCGCATGTATATCAATGTAAAATCACTTTAGCTAAAATTTCTATAGTGTAGAATAATTTCTCTTGAAACTTTCTTCAGCTATATTTGCACTTAGCTAAAGTAACTTAAATTCTTCTATCGCTATTAATGAATTCTCTATTCCAAGCCACCTTCATCTTTGTCGAACGAATTCTAGGTTACATATGCATGGCCTTAGTTTTTATATTCGGAAAAATCTCCCAATTGTAAGGGAATTGTCTCTTGAGTGCTCAGCTTATTCTTTTATGTGATTTCGACTTCTTCTCGGGACGGTAATATATTAAACAAAATTTCTGGTAATATAGAAATGTCTCGCTTTCTCTACATTCGTCTGCAAACATCTTTGTGCTTGGTGATTTTAATGCTCATCACATTAAGTATCTTAAAGATTTTAATGTTACTGATATTGCTAGTATTCAGACTTTCAATTTTTTCGTTCCTCAGTCAAATAGTCAATCAAATATTGGATTTCCCTATTAGATTCCCTAATGATCAATATACTTATTTATTTGATTTGTTCTTACCTCTTCTCCTAATTCTTGTAGGGCACCACAACACTGTCCTACTGGCAATTCGGATCACGCTGTAGTATCTGTTGATATTTCTTTTGAGTCGTCTATTAGAAAAGAATCGTTACTAGCGTACTGATTCATTTCGTGACACTGGTCCGTTCAGCCGCTATAGGCAAGAGGAAAGTCTTTTCCGGGTCTACCAACGTGATAAAAAAAGACACCTATTTGTGTTTGCTCGCAATAATTGAAAGCGTGTCCTCAAATAGGCTAAGTCTTTGTTTGCTGATAGAATGAGTTACTATATAGCCTCTAACAAGTTTGGTTCTCGTAACTACTGTCGCCTCTGCAATAGTGTTTTTAAATAAGGCTAATTTTTCTGCCCCTCCTCTCTTCAATTAATTTCAGGTGTTATCATCTAAATAAACATTTTTTACTCGTAAATTCTCTTCAAATTCTACTCGTGACTCCTCTTTCATTTAGAACTGAGTTCCTATTAAAAGCTATCTATGGTTTCTGATATCAGCTCCAAACTGTATCCTTACAATACATGTGATTTGATAGTATCCCTGCAATAGACCTTAAGAAATGTGCTCCTGAATTGGCTCCTGTTCTCTCTTTGATTTCCTGCTTGTTTTAAATCTTTTTCTATAGTTCTAACCTTTAAGAACGCAGGTGAACCATCTGACACTTCTAGCTATCGGCCTTCTTTTTAGCAAAGTATTACCTCGCAGAGTAAGACAAGCAATATGGGTTTCGCTTCTCGAGATCAACTGCTGATATGTTAACGATTATTGAGTTTATCAGGATTTAGATAAGAATGGTAAAGCTCGGGTTTCGGATATCTGAACGGCATTTGACAGGGTTTGATATGCTGGTCTTCTTCGTAAGTTGAAAGTTTATGGTATTTCTTGATGAATTTTTTTAACTTTCTTATCAAATTGTGAAATGAAAGTTATCTTGAATGGCCATTCTTTTCGATCTATTTGCATTAATGCAAGTGTTCCCCAGCGATCTATCCTTGGATCTATGTTTTTCCTAATTTTCATTAATGTTCTTTTTGATATTATTAGTTCTCAACTGGGCATCTAACTGATAACACATATATTTACTCCTGTCTTAATGTGACCGGTTCGATAAGATGAAATTGGCCACTGATCTCAAAAATGACCTACAATCTTGTTAACTGTGGCACGTAATGGTTTGTTAATTGTAACGCTTACAAGACAAAATTGCTTTCTATTCATCGTCTGAGAGACCCTTTTCACCTTCCATGACTGATGCAAACTTCCAGGAGACATATTCGGACTAACATTTCCCGTTGACATGAAGTGGAAATATTATATTGAATCAGTTTCTAGGTCTGAAGCTAGGAAAATTGACTCACTGTGTCGTGCTAGACGATGTTTCTCGCCAGCATCTATCTTACAGATAAGTGTACGATTAAGTTCAAATTTGAATATTGCTGCCGCATCTGGTTTGGTGTTCTTGCTACATATTTAGAGATTCTTGATAAAATCCAAAGAAGAATCTGGAAGGTTATTGGTCCTGACTTGGCATCTCGCCTTCAGTCACTTCCCCACCACCGTAATGTAGCTTTTCTCTAATGGTACATAGACTTTATGAATTTAATCATAGTATTGGTGGTAAGGTCTCATCATTTTACAGTTGAAATGGCTAGATGTAACCATAGAACTTATGTATACATTTAACCATATGCTAGTTTTTTCCTTCGCTGGTGGAACGCTCTTTTGATGTTCAAAAATTTAAATGTAATGTCAATTGTTATCTTCTATCTTTTTAATTCCTATTCTTTATTGTTCTCTCTCCTTAAGATTCTTTCTCATATTCTGTAAGACTCAGTAACCCCTTGCGTCTTAGTGGGTTTATCGACTTGCTTTGGGTAAAAAAGTCTGATGAAGTCCTAACGGACGAAACGCGTCATACGAAATCTTTTCTTTTTGTCATAGTTTTTCTAACACACATACACACACGCACACACACACACACACACACATATATATATATATTGTGTGTGTATTTAGGCAGCAATTTTACATTGATGCATGTTTCATTAAATAATATAGACAAGTTTTGTCTATTTATTTTAAGTAAGTTCCTTTCATATTGTCTGATAAGCTTAATAACATTATCATTGAAAGACGAAAGGAAATCACCATATTGATACATGTTTTAATCCTATCTAAGCTTTCGGCTTACATAAGCCATTATCAAAGATGATAATTACATTTCAATATATCAAACAATATACGGACAAAACAATAATGATAGTCTGTTTTTTTGCATGAAAAAAAAATATACATATATATATTGCATTAATCTCCCTATATGGATGATTTAGTAATTAATATATATATATATATATATATATATATATATATATATATATATATATATACACATTAATATATATACATCGATAGATTGTGGTTTATAGCACTAAATACATCCTTATCATACATTCCAGCAAATTCTTTTATGTACAATTCATGAGGCCATTGTGGTTTTACTTGGTTAACTTCGTATAGCGACATTTCACGTCAAATTTTCGTGATTCTGTGGCCTACGGCCTACATTAGTGACCATATTATTCATATTTAATGATTTTCCCTCTAATGATCTGAAAATGTGGCAGTTTACGAGCAAAGAAAACGGATTATAAAAAATTGTTAAAAAACAAAAACAGCAAAAAAAAAAAATAATAACATGTAACAAGGTATTCACATCGGACCTTTTAATAGGCATTATTTTTTGCCTGATTGTGGTGACACAATGTATAAGATAAAAGGAATGTTAAAAGAAAAAAAATCCTCCCCGATATTATTATTTACAACTAATCAAAAGATCGGCCTTTGGATTTCGGACAATTTTGAGACGCAGTTTACTGAGTTTCTCGAAACAGTCAATCAATATTCGTTGTAATTCTATCTTCGAGAGAGTAGTAAGAGTGATAAATGATATGTCAGCAGATTAAGTAAACTTTTCAGCGAGTTAAGAAAAACAAGTCACTGGCTTTTCAGTGAACTCTCGGATAACATGCAAACACCTAAAAATATAATATTGAATATGCTTGTCTGAAACAACAGCAAAAAACAAAACCAGACTGATTTAATAATACAAATTCAACTCACTCTTTACAATTATAATTCTACGAAGCAATACCAACTTCTGGAAGTTTTCCACAAACGTCAATCACTTTGCATTTCCTTTCACTCCTCAAGTTGTCGCTCTCACCATTATGTCTACCATCGCACTTCGAAAACCGTTAATTTCGCTACCTATATCTTTTATAACTTCTGCTACTACTGTGAGTTCCTACTTTCTTATGAACATTTTCTTTAGCTTAATTTCTTTAGGCCTTCAAAAAATATTTTGAACACCCGCTACACCCATCTTCCATTTTAGATTGTAAATTATTATAAATAAAAAATTTAATTAAGTTTCAATTTCACACTGAGTCAGTCTGCTATTTTTGATATTGTTTGTATATGAGAAAATCCTCATAGAATATCATTTCATACGAATTTATTTTCTTTTTTATAAGAATTAGTAGCAATTACTCGAGCGTATATTGCAAACGCTTGAAAGTTAGAGTGAATAAAGTTTTAGATAGAACGACAGATCCGACAAAGTAGAAGTGACAACTGCCCTGGAAAAACCTCCAGTCAGTGGAAGAAGGATTGTTTTGTAAATTTGGGCATCTCCAAAACATAAATGCCTTCATTTAATCACTACAGAGAACTTTTCTCTGTCTGCTATCAGCGTGGCTGAAGCTAAATTCCAGGAGAGAAACATTTTACGCCTTCTGCACTCGCCCTTTCCGAAGTAGAGTGATTATATTGAATCAATTGCTAGCTATACCGCAAGTAAAGTTGGTTCGCTGTTTCGTGCCAGACAATTCTCATCAGAATCACTTTTGTACATTTACAAATCTATCATTTGTCCGTGCATTGAATATTGCTGCCATATCATGTATGGTGCTCCTACTACTTATCTCGAAATGATTCACTTGCCCGCCGACGTGATGTAGCTTTACTATGTCTTTTCTATAAATATTTTCATGGCATTTTTTCTGATTAACGTTTCTCATTAGTTCTTCGTGTGCATAATTATATATATTCGCCTAGATTGGCAACTAGGTCACACAGTTTTACTGTTGAACTAGCTAGATGCAACCGTCACTTCTATTCCAATAGTTTCTTTTCTCGCACTTGCCGCCTGTGGAACTCCCTTCCGATTTCTTACTTCTCTGCCACCTACAATCATCAAAAGTGTAAATGCAACGTCAATCATCATCTTATGTCTTTCCTGAATCCTGTTCATTTGTCCTCTTCCTCACTTCTCACTAAATTTTTTGTGATCTTTCACTCCCTGTAAACCTTCTACGTCCTAGTGGCATAGTCGCCTTGCTTGGAGTGAAACGATTAAAAAAGTTTCCTAGTATCTGTTCCGCAAATATACATAATGTTTACATTTTTTCGGGATAATCCCATTTTGCGCGTGCTCACCCATTGTAGAGTGCTGCTCTATTGCCAACTGCCAGGTGGCGAAATACCAAAAATAAGTGTGTCGCGAGTAGGGGAAATATTAAATATTTTCTCCACTCGCGAAAGTGGCTCTGCGCATTGCCATAACCCAAGCTCGAAGGTGAATCCTGACACCGGCGAAAAAATACAATGCATTGACAAACATGATTTCTTATATATCTCTCGTTTTCAAAATTTCTATTGTTAGTAATATGCTATCAAAAATATCGCGGGACTTCTATATTCTATATTCCAACGTCTCTAATCTATAGTGTCATACTTATTCGTTTCATTACACCATTCACTACTGTAGTGAATTCGATATTGTCTTTGTAGTAAATTTAATAACAAACGTATGTGTCGTAGAGAAAAATTTAAAAAATTCATTTACGACTTTTTTTTCAGTCCTTCAGGAGTGGGTAAATGGAGTTATTTCGCACTGACTACATCTGAAACCAACCACGAACATTTTGAGTCTTCAAATTTGAGTAATGTTTATTTTATGTTTACTTCTCTCACTATTAACTCGAAAAAAATCAAGGTAATAGGTTACTTTGTATTTAAAAAAATATTTTAAACTTTAACTAAGGCAAAACTTATAGATGTATGAAATCTTTTGTCGGATTGTTGATAATTAAACCGTTTCCCTCACTCCAAATTATTCTAGCAACCTTGTAGAATAAAACCTATCAAAGGAAGGAAGAATTTGAGTCAACGGTCAGCTAATTAGAGATGTTTTTTCAGTAAAATGCCTTAAAGAAGACATCTAGAAATCACTCCCCTATCAGTTCCCAAATCATTCATGGCGATCGACAATGTTATTATAAGAGATAACGGCATGAACTGGGTCAAATCCGTTGGGATTAATTCCTTGCTTGGTAAGGAAGGACATGAACCTGAGAATCATCCAGATACTGCTCGCAAATCTCACACAAGGAATAATGGTGTGAAGGGACTCAAACTCCTTGGAACTGATTCCTCACCTGGTAATGAAAGACATGAGCGATAAGTCTTAGCGTACCATTATTCAGTGACTGTTTGCATCAAATAGTTTTAACGATATGGAACGTCAGGATACTAAATCAGGAAATAAATCGGCTGAACGTTACTATTTTAAAACTAGTATGCAAAACTAGGGGGAAAATAATGGAGATTTCAGTTATAGATATTGATATATATATATTATAGATATATATACAGGCGGAGAGAAAAAATGAGAGGGTAGTAGAAACAAGAAATGTGTTCTGGTATACTCTCAGGATAGGATTCTTATAGTAAAACTGAAATGTATCCATTGCAGTTGTATATGCACCATATACAATGTACTGAAAAATACACTGACATGTTTTACTGCACACTGGAAAATGCCAAGGTTCAATTCAAACCACAGGAAATTACAATCATCACGGGAGATCTAAATGTCAAATTCGGGAAGGAGCGAGACGTTGAAATAGTTGGCAAATTCAGACTAGGAACCAGTCATATACATGAGGAAAATGGGTCCAATGGTGCACAACAAACGATCCGTTAATAGATATAAACTCGTTTTATAGTCATCCACGACATTTATGGGCATGGGGACGCTAAGGAAGAGAAACAAAGAACCAAATCGACGATCAATAATAGATTCAGGAATGCAATTTTATATAGTGAAATATACCTAAGTGCTAATTACGTGAATGATCACTTTTCAGTAATATGTAAATTTAGAGTGCAACTACGGAAGTTGAAGAGGGCCAAGGCAATACCAAAACTCTAATACGAAAGACACCGAAATGACCCGATTTTCAAATATATACTGACAGCGTTAAAAGCATTGTAAAGTGTAGTCTACTCGGATTAAAAGTGAAAAAATTAAAATCCGAGTGTCGCGCCTACAAATACAACACAACGCGAATAAATATTTTTTTTTGCATAAACAAAAAGGAAAACCACATTGAAATAATCATATTTATGTACACATTAACATTTGTTTTTATATGGTAAACATTGTGTTTGTTCTGGTCGTAAATTAAACAAATTTAAAAGTTCAAATGTTCGACAAAATATTCCATTTGTTAAAGGGTACTTCGTAAAGTCATATGCCTTGGTCAATATAAAATGTGTATATATGTGCGTGTGTCTGAAGCACATTTTAACGGAGTGTATGCGTGGCTGCTGACTGAATGTGCTTAATGTGTGGATGAAGCACATTAATAGAAACGCTGCGTGTGTGAGTGCTAATACGTGAAATCTGATTACGGTGGTACCAAAAGGAAATGGACATAGAAATAGATGATCAGACGTACTTTTTCCACGCCTATGAATATTTCTTTGAGTTGTGTGAATATTCTTTGAATGGTGTACAATCGTCGCTGACTGAGGTGTTGTAATGTCAACAAGAGAATTCTGACAGGCAGGGTTTTACTCTGTGTGTTTTTAATGCCCCTCCCCACGAAATCGGTGTATATATAGTTATCCTGATCACGTGGTTGGCTCTAAACGAAAGCTTTTAGGTTTACGCAGGATAGCACCCAGCGACCAGGTCACTTGGAGTTCAAACGTCCGGACGTAGTCGGAAGAATAGCACGTGATTGTACTGTCCAATCAAATTCCAGAAACCACTTATTTAATTTTGGATCCTATTGTTTACTGATTTATACAACAATTCATGTTTTAGTGATTCTGATCCTATTTATGTGTGGGTGTTTCTTACTTTTTTGTACTTCACCTATTGGTTGCAAAATATAGGATTTTATATCCTATAGCATATACAATCAACTAAATGAAAATGGATATTCCAAATCGGACACATTAAGAATCTTTTATCATATCAGCAAACCAGATCACCCCAAAGAAAATTTGACAAGGAAAAAAAGGAATGGATGACAGATGAAACTGTTGACATGATGAAAATAAGATAGCAAATATGGTACAGAATATAGGGTATTACACAACAAAATTAGAAACAAATACAGGCAGGCAAAAGCACTATGCTACAATGAAAAGTGTGCAGAAATAGAAAAACTGAGCATCACAGATGAGGCAAATATGCATAAAAGAAATAACAGTAATTAATTTCCTTCAACACAGTGATGTTACTTTTGTCTTGTGTAAAACGGGCGAAACTTTCAAACCAAAGAATACTGTCAAATAGTTCAGCTACTTTATCACATGAATGCTATTTCTGTTTAGAGACAAAATGGTGAAGCGTTCAGGCTAAAGAACACTGTCCAATCAGTCGTGTTTTGTGAGTACAGGGACGTAACTTTTGTTTCGAGTAAAGAAGGCGATGTTTTCAGCCCCAAAATACATTTTTATTGTAATTAACCTTTTTCAACACAGAAATGTTACTTTTGTCTTCAGTAAAACTGGCGAAACTTTCAAAACAAAGCAAACTGTCAAGTAGTCCAACTACTTTATCACATCGATGCTATTTCAGTTCACAGACAAATTGGTGAAGCTTTCAGACTAAAGAATACTGTCACATCAGTCGTGTTTTGGGGGCACAGGGACTTTTGTTTAGACTAAAGAGGGCGATGTTTTCAGCCCAAAAGAACACTTTTCCAGCAATTAACCTTCTTCAACACAGAGATGTTACTTTTCTCTTGAGTAAAACGGGCGAAACTTTCAAACCAAAGAATACTGTCAAATAGTCCAGCTACTTTATCACATGGATGCTATTTCTTATTAGAGACAAAATGGTGAAGCTTTCAGACTAAAGAACACTGTTCCAGCAGTCGTGTTTTTGGATAATAGGGACGTTACTTTATTTTGAGTAAAATTTAATCCCGAAATCCACAACAAATTGGCGATGAGGAATTCGAACTCACACGGGAAAGAAATCGAAATAAAATTCTCCCTCGTTGTCCACAACAAATTGACGACGAAGTATTCGAACTCACACAGAAAAAAAATCTCCTTTGTCGTTTTTGCCAGTGTCCACAACAACTTGGCGACAAAAGATTTACGAGGAGTAAAATACGGAAAAGCGAGTATTTCGTAAGACTTTTATCATGGAGGATTTTAAAAATATTTTAGTAGAACTTGTAAAATACCAAAATGAACAACAATTACAACTCCAGGAAAGGATGGAAGAAAAATGGCAAAAACAATTACTACAAACGCAGGAACTAATATTAAAGGTAGCGGGTAACAAACAACAAAATATCGAAAAAGAGGCGACTTTTTTTCCAAGACGCAGTATGGAATACGATAGAAACTTTCAAATACTCTATAGAAGAGAAAAAAAAATTGGTGATTATTTTAGACGCCACGAAGACATCTTTAACGTCGATTGTCAAAACTGGACAGAAGCAAAGAAGCTACGTCTGTTGCTCAGAAAATTAGGAACTGAGGAATACACAAAATTTGTGGATTACATTTTGCCAAAAAAGCCGAACGAATTAACGTTTGACGAAGGAGTTACATGTCTTACAGACCTTTTCAGTCCAAAAACGTCACTCTTTCATAAGAGGTGGATATGTCTTAACCTGGTAAAGGGTGAAAATGAGGACTATTCCACGTTTGCCGCAATCGTGAATAAACATTGCGACGACTTCAAGTTGGCAGAATTAACACCGGACAATTTCAAGTGTCTCATCTTTATTCAAGGGTTAGTCTCAGCAAAAGATAGTGAAATGCGCAAAAGAATGCTTTCAAAACTACAAAATGAACCTGGACTAACACTACAACAATTATCAGAAGATTGCCAAAAATGCCTGAGTATAAAGAAAGACTCGAAGAACATTGAGGAGTCAGGAGTATCACATATACGTAAGTTAAACAAAAGTTTACGTTCTTCACCCTCCCCGGCAAGAAAACAAAAATTCTATAATAAGGGAAAAAGTACAACATACAGGGCAAATTATGACGAAAATCGAAGCAAATATAAGCACCCCCCCCATCTGCATGTTATCGATGTGGAGGACTACACTGGAATAAGTATTGCCGTTTTAAATATAAAAACTGTCTTGTGTGTGGAAAATGGGGTACAAGGCATCCCAATGTAGGAACAGAAAAGCTACTAGTAGGATAAGAGCTACTAAGATGCATGACGAAGACAATACCAACATAAGGAAATATGTGGAACTTGAAATCTTAAATAAAAAGATAAAATTGCAACTAGACTCGGGTTCCGATCTAACGATAATTAACCTAAAGATATGGAAAAAGCTTAACAAACCAACCATGTTACATACACTAAAAATTGCTAAGTCGGTTAGAGGAAAGCGTATAAAATTCGAAGGAGAAATAATCGTAAATGTTAAAGAACACTGTTCCAGCAGTGTTTGGGAGATAGGGACGTTACTTTTTTTAGAGTAAAGAGGGTGATGTTTTCAGCCAAAATGAACACTTTTCCTGTAATTAACCTTCTTCAACACAGAGATGTTACTTTTGTTTAGAATTAAAAGGGTGAAACTTTCAAGGAATAAAGCACATTCCCAGTATTTGAGCTTCTTGAGCACATGGATGTTATTTTTGTTTAGCGTAAAAAGTACGAAGATTTCAGCCCAAAGGACTCCGCCCCAGCACTCGAGCCTCCTGTGTACTAGAATGTTACTTCTGTTTAGAGTAAAAAGAAGGTTCCACCAAAAAGGACAGTGTCCAAGTAGTCGATTTACTTGAGCACATGTATGTTACTTTTGTTTATAGTAAAAAGAACGAAGATTTCAGACTAAAGAACACTTTTCCAGTAGTCGAGCTTCATGGAAATAGGGATGTTACTTCTGTTTAGAGTAGAAAGGTCATGGCAAATTTCTGTATTGTAAAGAAAGAAACGTGATAATGAATTACCTCGCGTTGATTTGGTTATATAAAAATGCATGAACACCGATAACATGTTTGCGTCATGGATTATCCAATATCATTATGTGACACTGAATCCATGAAGTGGTTAGTGTTAATATTAAGCTGAAGTGGTTAAAATGGAAGTATAAGCTGGAATATATATATATATATATATATATATATATATATATATATATATATATATATATATATATATATATATATAGAGAGAGAGAGAGAGAGAGAGAGAGAGAGAGAAAGACATGGTAACGGGAAGTGAAAAGAGACCATAACGATTGTCTCACCCCTACAAATTGGAACGATGCAATTTATTTTTTTATCTATCGAGAATTTGACATACTGGTGAAACGAACTGATAATAATTTTATCTCTTCATTGAGAATTTAAGAAAACAAATATCGTTAACGTGGAGAGAGATAGGTCTGAGTTATATTCTCGCAGACGAAAACGAATTGGGAAATAATTTTATTTCTCATTCGGAAGGTTAAATGTGAACGAACCTTTCTTACGGATTGGGTGTACGATTAAGGCGAGAGTTATAAAAACAAGTCCTGTCATCGGCGGGTAAAAGAATAGTTTAGTTTATATTTTCGCTGCACAGAGAAATAGAAAGAAATCAGAGAATTAAAATTAATTACTAAGATAAAACCCCGCCCTTTTACCGACGCACTTTAAAAATGACAAAGACAGTTATGCCTGCCCTGGGAAGTAAGCTAAAGATAAATGCTAAGATGATAAGAGGAAGAAAGAGAATTTGGCATCAGTTGTATTGGATGTAAAGCGAAGCAAGTTGGAGTTGATGGGAGGAGCGATCCCTTTGACGACTCCCAAGGAAGATGTATAATTCTCCAAATTTGTAAAGTAGATTAAGGAAGCAGGAATAGGGGAGAAAGAACCCTTGTTCGGATTAATGCAAAATCTGGGGTATCACCGAATCCCCAAAATCTGTCTGCCCCATGCCGGTCTTGGGCCGGAATGTATATAAGCAGATAGCTTTGTGAGATCGAGGAATTGCGTGATGAATTCCCGCACCAAGTGCCTCTGGAATCCACGTCAGCTGCCATCAGATCTCCTGACTCTGAAGAACTTTGAATCTAGCTCATCCAAAATTTATAAATGAGGCCTAGTGTCATTGATTCGGGAAGGGTTAATTTTTATTGTACCAAGAACTATATAAACTAGTTGGAGATTGAACCAGCGAATCTTTCGTTTTATTTTTCGTTGTAAAGATATTTCTTCACTTAATATAGGAATATCGGACCAGTGCTTCGAATGCTACGACATTGCTCATAGATCAAGAACACAACGTGGACAGATTTGGTGTGGATCGAAGCAGCCAGTAGCCCTGTGGTTAAAACGTCGTTTTAAGACCCTGAGGACCAAACCGCTAAACCTGGTAATACCATCGATCGTAGGCGGCGAGAAGAGGGGTTATAATTAAAAGTGGTACTCCAGAGCTGAACTCTACTTTCTAAATTCTGTCCTTGTTCAATAATCTATTTATAAATGAATAAAAAGTAAAGTGTATTTTTACTTTAAACATTTATGTGCTTATTACCAAAAATAGATAAACGAAAATTTAAAAATATCCTTTTCCTCGTTCTTGTTTAGTTTCTTCTTTTTCCTCGTTCATGTTTTGGTTTCTTAAAAGAAAAGGAGTTTGTTACGAATAAATGTCCACTATTCCCTAACATTTAAATATTAGAATTTTTAAGTAATTATATTTTTTTTACATTTCCTGTAAACTAGTATTTATGTAAGTGGCTTTTTCAAGTATTGGTAGACGGACATTGATTTATTCATCGATGTCGAGAGTGCTGAAATATAAATCCTTATTTGTAAGTCTCGCAGAGTGGTCTTGCATCTTCGACAAAAATATTTACATACACAAAGGTAAAGGTACACAGATACTTGCACACGTATAAATACTTGCACAACTGCCCTTGTATATATTCATTCACTCCCACACACATATGCTCGCCTATTTTTTAAATCTATGTCTCTCGCTCTCTCTTCCCCTCAATCTCTCGCACACTATAACACTCATAACATTTATTCTCGTGCCCAAAGAGAGACAATTCTTAGTTTATCAGCACACGTCTACATTTCTAATATTTTATTTTTCCTCATTGGTCAACCGAAATTTGCACACAAAGATTAGAATAAATTTTTTTTGAAAAACTTCAAGTTAAAAAACGATGATGAGTTTGATGAAATAGAATTTATTTTCAAAGTGTAATTTCGTTTTCAATTTGGTACGGCTACAATTGCTGCCGCTACTTCCTTACGACAAATTAGGTATAACTTCAACAGCAAACACTACTACTCTCATGACAACCTCTGCTACGGTTGCTACAATAACTACTACTACAACGTCAACGTAACTATTGTTCCGGCTTCTTGTTCTTCTGTCCGTTTCTTTTCTTTCCTTAGTTTATTTTATTTAAGTTAATAAGCGTGGTTTCATGGCACTTCGATGTTCATCCCAGTTTTCGTGTTGACGTTTAAGGTTGAATGGATAATACCAATTTTCTTAGACGGACATCACCGATACCCATAAACGGGAGTACTGACACAGCATAATATTTGGAGAAACATGACATTCTGGGTTGGATCAAATCAACAGCTTTTGTTTAACCTTTTTTTAATGTTTTACTTTTTATTTAAACAAATTCCTTTCACTCAATTTTTGCCTTCTCATACTTTTTATCCTGCTTTAAAATTGGATATATGTTTGTATTGCTTATATAAATGAACAAATTTGTAAATTGCGAAAACAAATTTAATATAAAAATAGAATTATTATACATACATAATAGTAATGGATAGTAAATTTGTCTCACAAACCATGGCTTGTCAATTCGATCCTTAACACATGTGGACTTGAACCAGAATAGTTTAGTTTTAGTATATATCTATATACACGTATACAAATACCTGTATATCGATTGATAAATATATATTTATCAATAATATTTTGTATATTTAATGCGGGTTTGATATCTGAATGAAAGCAATGTATGCTGTCGAGATGGCAAAATTGATAAATTTGTCATTTGAATACGTTTTCCATATTGTGTCATAACAGAACATAGTCATAAATCAAGGTAGAAGATAATGACTAGGTATAGAATGGTTGTCCTTGGCAAATTTGGTGAAAGGGGGCACAATGAAATATAGAGGAGTCAAAGGACAATGTTGAATCGAGCTCAATACGGCTGCATACACAAACACTCCAAAATGATACACAACTTTTGGTAATACTAACATGAATGAGATTCCTTTTTCTGTTTTCTGTCTACTAGATATAATTACATATATAGAGAAGCCATGCTGAAGACATGTAACTTCTAGGAAATACAAACTTATATTTATGTGGTATTTTGCATGTACTAAAAAGTGAAAAGTTATCAGCTTGATCAAAAAAGGATCCATCATCAAAATGCTTGATCATTTGGGCCAGAAGCTAATGTTAACCACTATTGTTGATCTCCATATCTCATCCTCTGGTGAAGCTTTAATAAAAGTGAAAACCTGATTGATAAACATTATCTATTTGCAGCTTTTAAAAATCCAAAATTGATGATTTACCATTTTCCTAAAGATTCTGAAATCTTTGAATCTTGAATTGTTTTGAATCTTACAGAATAGTGGTTAAACTTATTATTATTTTGTTTCCCTTTTCATTATTCGTTTTGCTCATTGACGCATTTCTGTCTATTTTCTGTTGAAGAGCCAAAGCATAATACCATCTTATGGACAATAATTACAAATAAATAGTGGAAGAGAATTAGTGATATTAAAATTGCTCATGATATGTAAGTATACATTAGTGTTTAAGTTTGATGGAAAGACAAGTTTAAGAATGTAAGGATATAAGCCGCACTTAAAAACATAACCTACTTTATGAATGATGACGTGGACATGCGCTTGCCTTCAAGAGTGACTTCATATTGCTTTTCTTTATAAGAATCGATTTGTTTATTAAATTTTGACACTTTTCGACGCGTGAAAATCATGCTGACTTAGATGATTATTATTAGTCTAATCCAATTTGTAAATGCATTCTGTGTACAATAGATAAACGAAAAGAATCAAAATCAGTACAGAAAATATTCTAAAAGTTGTTTGTTTCAGTTTTGCTGTATATAATCAGAAAGCAATAATCTCAACTCATTATTAGTGTCGATTTTGAGAAACAGGAGTAAAATTGCTGATAAAATATCCTGAGCTTGATTTTTCGTTGTGACAACAATTAATTTCTCAAATGTTACATATGTTTTCTTTCAGTATAATTAATCATACATCCGCAAGCCAGCACACGCCCATTACTTTATATCCGGCAGACTAGAATTCTGTTATAATAGTAATCCGAATTGTATTGTTTGGATGTATAAATGTTTTATATTCATTAGATCAGAAGTGAGATAAAATTCAATACAAAACAAGTTTTACATTTATGCATTGTTTTACCCAGTTAGCTGTGCAGCCATACCGTAGATTACCCATTTTCTAAACTAGTGAATAATTCAGATAGAAAAATATTTGTTTCTAATACGATTCCTAATCAGATAAAATTACTACTACTAATAAGAAGATAAAAAATTTACCACTGTTAATTAATTGAAGGGAGAGTGTTTATAATTTATTTAAATAACAAAATAGATATATTATAGTAGGGAAATAATTAGCTTCTGAAAACTTATTTCTTAGTCAATTGTTTAATAAATCAGTTGATATTTACAAAAACAAATTTGAAATAGTTTCGATATTGAACGAAAGGAATAAATATTTTCAGCAACATGAGTCAGTTGATTCTTTTCATAGCAAAAAATTGTTTTCTATTTTTGAAAATTTATATATGACAAATGAAAAGTTCTCGGCCCGACCAAAAAGAGATTTAGAAATCTAATGCTTTGCCATTTGGTCCCTTTTTTGGAACGTTGATCAGGCCGAAAACTTTCATGTATCCTCTCGTGCGAGTGTATGTGTGCATATGTGTATGTGTCGGTGTGTGTAAGTATGCTTCCATGTTTACCGAAGTAAGCAATAGAGGTGTTCTGAACATGCTCTATACAGCGGCGATTGAAAGATGATGGATTTAAAGATACAACAATCATAAATCCTCGTTCGATATGAGACAACGGAAGAATTATTCTATCCAAATCCATATTGACTTACTAGAATTTTTATGTACAATCATTTCTAAAGTTTACAGTGAATGATCAGAAAAAAAAAATTCTAGTGATCAGTAATTCAGGCTGATGGTGACGGTGTAATGATGGTATAGAAAATATTTTTGGCATACATTTAATTTAAATGTCGCAGCCTACCTAGATATTGTGCACCGATTCTCTGATGGCTACTTTCAGCAGGACAACGCACAAATAAAAAAATAATGGTAGATTGGTCCATACATTGAGTTTTCTCAGTTAAAAAGCCCTTCACAATCTCCTGATTTCAGTCTCATACAGGACCTATTTGGATCATTTAAGTGGAACCAACATATATACGTATATAATACGAGAGATAACGATTAACCCTAAACTTCAAGAGGTTACGACTGTAGTGATCGGGAAAACATTTACTTGAAATTCTATACCACAAAATAGCGGTTATTTGAGAGAAGCTGCTCGAGTTTGAACTTACTTCTTACTAGTGGAAGACAAAGGGAATGAGGATGATTTGTTTCAGTGTACGGGTCTGAACTGGTGGAACTAAGGAATGTAGAAAATGCCATAGAACAAGCGATAGAGGATTGAAATGTTTGCAACATTTCATCTGCGGGAAAGAATCATAGTGTGGAAAATAATTCATCACCTACAAGCTGCATAGACGACTTTGAACTCAATCAAGATAGACAAGTGAAGACTGGGCAGTTCCAGCCTAGAAATGGCAGCAATACACTATTTTGTGTCTGATCTAGCTCCTGTAATAAAGCGGAGTCAGATACTTATTGGAGGAACTGACAAGGAACTGACCATATGTTCAGCATATAAGTTTCACTAGATGCATGCAGTGAGCTTTATTTCAATAGGCTTTCAAGACAAAGATCCTCCTTGAGAGAACAATCATCAATATCATGATAGCTGAAAGTTCAGGGTCTGCTCGAGTATGATGGGACGTTACGAGTTTCTTTATATGCATATGCCAGTCCTTCCTCTATTGAACCGCCTGAGGAGAGATGACATTCCAGGTTCAAGTTATCTCGATTTTTTGAGGTTCACCTATACATTATTGTATCATCTGCACTGAAAAGATCCAAATATTTTCTTGAGCAGATCGTTAATATAAAGCAGAAAGATGGTATGACTGAGAAGGGAAGGCTGACATTGATCTCACACGTTTCAAATTTTGAATATATCTAAGGCAAGAGTCGTCGGGATGGATTTATTGTTTAGTGCCTCACTTATTCTGTGAATAATGACAATTAGTACATCATCTAGGACCTAACAGAACGAAATCCATACTAGTTATCGCTCAAGATTATATATATATATATTTAAAGATTTTATTGGTGGTACAAAACTTAATGACCGCCATAAAGAGACAAAAATTGTATTTATTACCACTCATGATAATAATTAAATGAAAAAAAAAAAATTAAAAACGCGCTAGGTAAACGGTTTTGAATCTCGCTCAACAGAGCTAAACCGAGGTGATAAAATGAGTGGTAATAAATACAAATTTTGTCTATGTGTGTGTGTGTGTGTGTGTGTGGAGAAAGAAAAAGAAAGGGAACTAGAAGAGAGAGAGAGAGATAGAGAGAGAGAGAAAGAGAGAGGGAGAGAGAGAGACCGACCAACATATTGTTCAGAAGAATATTTGGTACCTGAAGATCAAGTTATACTTAAACAGACAGTTGTACCAGGAAACTTGTTAAAACTGGAATTTTTAACGATTTTACAAGCGATTTTAAGTTTCAGTCGATATCTGATTCTATAGAGGCTCTGTCTCTGATACTGTTAGTAAAACAAAACGTAGGTTGTGTTTATTGCAACATTTATTTATTTTCCAAATACAGTATATATATATATATGTGTGTGTGTGTGTGTGTGTGTGTGTGTGTAGTGTCCCAAAAATGACATAATTTCGCAGGCCAATAATTTTGGAAATTCTTCTTGAAATAACGTCAAATTTTCACAGAATGTATAGAAACAGATCAAGATTTTATATTTAATGTTTTATTTTTGTTCTGTTTTCAGGTTGACCCATGTCGTTCACTCCCAAAGAGAAGTCATTTTGCGTCACAGTCACCCAAGACTGTTCAGCGTGCCTTCGATGCAAAATTTTGAAAAAATTCACCAACTGGAAAACAAATTTGGACTTGGTACCAAAAATTTAAAGAGGTAGGCTGTTTATGCAGGGCTAAAGAATCTGGTAGACCATTATCAACATCAGCGTGTTTGGCAAGAGCATAAACTACCGCCTTGTCGTGTGCCGTGTCACAGGCGGTGCACATATGGTGCACTTATGAAATCGGTCACACAATAAACTTATGATGTTCCACACCTAAACTCTTCAATTTCATTAAGCTAGACTTAGTAGTTTTCAAGATAATTACTTTTAAAATGATGTCAAATTTTTTGGGACGCCCTGCATATACAGGATGCGATGAATAATTTGTTGTCTAAATTGCGCAAAAATGGATATAACACTGACATCTCATTTTAATAGATATATTTATCAAAATTACACAAAAATATCTTGAATTACTAAAGATTAAATTTCTTCAATAAAATCACAATTGGTCTCAACTACGGCCTTCAGTCGACTTCGGAATCTCCTGCAACTCTTCTGGACAGTCTCCTTGTTTAAGTTGGTGAATACTGCCATAATCCATGCCTTCATTTCATCTTTGTTGTCACAAGGAGTTTTGTTGGTCTCTCAACCAATTGTGCCCCACACATAATAATCAAGATGGTTACAGTCTGGAGAGTTAGGTGGCCAGATGTAAGAAGTGATGTTGTTGCCGAAATTGTCTGATAGACATGACTGGGTTCTCCTGCTTGTGTCTTCTAGCAGGCACCTTCTTGATCCAGAGTAGCACTACCTCCTCAAGGCGCTTGATGTAGGGCTCTGTGTTGACTTTGAAGCCCTCACCAAAATATTCGATAGTTCTTTTCTTATCAGAATGATCGGAGTGAATTTTCCGAGCTGCCGTACCTTCGTAATCACCATTAGACTTACCCAACTCTTTCCAAATCCTCTGCGCTGTCTTCAGATTGACATCCAAGCACTGTGAAATGTTCGTATTGGTGCTTCCGGCGCGAATGCCAAGCAGTACAGCATGTCATTTCCAAGTTTCTGGCTGAGTGAATTGCTTCATGGTGCTCTTTTTCTTATAGACGGTACCCAACTGACCCTACTATACTGTGCAGTCGACAAAAGACAAAATAAAACAAAACAAACAACAGACGTGCGCGAAATTAAAATTATAAAATGGTGATAATGTTACCATTGCACCCTGTATATAAAAGTGGACATTGAAGTCAACACTCAGCTGCGACAGTCATTTTCATACTTATAAAAACTCGTCTGACCTTACGATTGCGTATAAACATGAAAGCGATTATTACTTTTATATTTACAATGCCCACTGCACATTTACAAACGCTCTATCACATAAATCACATAAATATAGCATACCTTCAAAACTATATTTTATTATATATACCTTCAAATCTATATATATATATATATATATATATATATATATATATATATATATATATAATATAAAAGGCCCAAACACTAATATTCCATGGTTATAATTTATTATATTTGAATCGTAATCACGATCCAATGCATCAGACTTACTTACGAATTCAGGTCTGATGAACTGGATCTTGATTACGATTCCAATGTAATAAAATATAACCATGGAATATTAGTGTTTGAGCCTTTTATATTATATTCTTACTGGATTCTATCCTCTTGGGAATTTATGTATATATTATATTTTGACCACTAATATTATCAATATATATATATATATATATATATATATATATATATATATATATATATATATATATATATATATATATATATATATACTACCATGCTTTCCATTTTTCATCTCTTTCCTTCTCTATCTACACACGCATTCACTACTGATATTAATTAGTACTTATCCCCAAATAAACATATTTGGAATAGATATTCTATGTATCAATAATCAGTATGTACTCATATCTTTACGTGGGTCGATCTAATCGTATATCGCGTTTTTATAGAATACTTTCTTATTCACGCGTTCACAAGTCGCAGTCATTCCTACTATTGCATATATTATTTATATGCTTTTCTTTCTTCCCGACGAAGAAAATAGGAAACGAGATTAAATAAAATCAATAATAATTCTTTTCTCTGCCTTCACCTTTTTAAAAAAATAATTATGAACTGTTAAATTAGGCTTAACATAATTTTACCGCTTATTAGAGCTGACGATAATCCGCTAGATGTCTCAATACGGCAGAAACAATCGATATTTGTTATTTCCAGTGCGTCCACAGAAAAAGCAATGCCACGTCAACGTGACGTCAACAGATTAGTAGATACAGCCCGGATCAGTGTAGGACATAGACGAAAGCAAGAAAACAGATGCACATGAAAAAGAAACTTTTCCGAAACTGAATCAGTGAATAACTCTAATAAGGGCGCATATTTCTACTGTAGCAAACTTCTGGTGATTCAATTGATTCAAGCTGTTCAATTTTACTGTCAGTAGAATTGAGAGCTTGTGTATCTAAATAAGTATAACGCATAAACGTGACATGCATGTTTGGCTGTGTAGTAGAATTGTTCGAGACAATACGTATCGTTTTCATGTACTCGGTATTTACAGAGCTCACTATAAGGCAGAATATGGTACAAGGCCGGTTTAAACGTGGGGCTTTCCGAGCTAGTGCGCTCGGACAAAAAATCCTCGTAGACCCCGCTACACGGGTTCGGGTGGCTGTCTAATTTTTCCCAGACGAGACTCTGCGGTTAAGCATAGCCTACTCTGAGTTCCTCTCTGCCAGAAAGCAGTGTATCTCAAACTCAGATGTTTGGGATACTCGACATTTTCCCCATAAGGCGGGATGTGGCACAAGGTCTGTTTTTTACGTGGGGCGTTCCGAGCTCATATGTTAAATAATAATTTAACAGACTATTATTTTTCTTTTAGAGAAGTGTATTTCTGATCGGACTTCCTGGAGTTGATATTTGAAGTCAGATACAAGACAAAATAAAAGAAGACGATTTCGATTGGCTGAACGAGCGTATTTAATAATAGAAATATAGAAAGGGATTTCAAGGAGTTGAGTCTTAACCATCGAACAATCTGCTCCCCAGTGAAGGTTGAGAGCGACCCACTGGCTAGTTAGAAGATGTATACGTCGACGTTAATAAAATACTTAAGTTAAAATTGCCTGTGTTGAAGTTCTTTTATATCAGAACCCAAACCGATCAGCGATCACCGGCTGGGAGAAGACGAGAGAGAGAGAAGATACAACAATATGATTGGATTGATTGAAGGGGCTATACAACACGTAGGGTCGGGCAAAATTTCCCGTAGACCCCGTATACACGAGGTCGGGTAACTGTCTATCTCCTCAGACGAGACTCTGCTCTACGGCATAGCCTCGTCTGAGTTCCTCCCCGCCCGAAGGCAGAGTGGTCAACATGCAGTCTATCTATACTTAGTATAAGTTTCAACATTCACTTTTTGGGATACTCTGCATATAATTTCTTTTGAATATATGTGTTTAGTACAGATCCATTAATGGGGGAGATGGATCATACCACATTCTGCCCTGCTTTATTTTAACAGAGAAAAAAGTCTCTGAATCGAGCAGATATCCTTTGCTGTCTGCGAGGTCGGATGAGATTTTTCCTCTTTTTCGCTAGAACTGGATTTAATCCTGCTGCGTTTTCATAATCTACGAGTAGCTTTCTCGTCCTTTGAAGTATCGGCTGGTCGGTGGGCACCCTTCTGTGAAACCCGTTTTTCACTACTTGTAGGAGCCACCGTACACATTCGGACCTAAATGAAGCCTCTCTGCCCGAATGAATATACGCAGGTAGCCCGAAGCGCTTGTATGACCGCTGTAGAGGATACATCGGGGTAAAATATTGCAAAAGGAAACCGCGAATATTCGTCAATTATTGTCAGCATATATTTGTTAGGAGTTTTTGACGGAAGCGGTTCTTTAAAATCCAATACGATTCTTTCATAGGGTTGCGTGGCTGATGTTAGGGCGGTAAAAACCTAGGTTTATTTTCCGCGCAAGTCTTACACGTTTTGGTGATTTCTTTCATATCCTCTACTGAGTAGAGAATGGTTTTTTGATTTTCGTCATGTGGATCATGCGTGTAACACCATGGTGGCACAACTCTCTATGTAGTTTCTTTAACTCTTCTTTGCAATTAGCTACATACACGAGAGAGGGATTTCACAGCTGCGTTTTCGAACGAGTAACACGAGAGTTTCATTTTCCACCTGGCTATCTTCTCATTTCAAATTTTGCTTATTATTTTCGGGTTGAACATGAATGTGACTGATTTTTGGTTTGTAATTAGTTTAACATGTCACCCGATCAAATAATGCCTCCATTTTCTCGGCGATTTGACAATAGCATAGGCTTCTTTTTCTATTGCAGAATGCCTACACTGGGTTCTGGAGAAAAGTCTATAGGCCTCCCCGACTTAAAGAGGTGACTATAACGCATTCTGAAGCGTCTGTCTCTACTATCAGAAGTGGTGTATAATCGAGCGTATTAAGCACAGCTTTCGCTATACCCATCTGCTACGGGGAAGTAACGGGACACTGTTGTTAGAGAGTTGATTTTGTCTGAAAAAGACGAAATCCAATGTGCAAACATTCCTAATGCACAGCGCAGAGAGGGTAAATCGCTTGGAATCGGCAGGCTGAGTAATGGATTCAGATGTTCTGGATCGGTTTTTATGTTTTTACTTATTATGTACCCAAGTAATTTTATATTTTTACGTCTAAAATACCATTTGTCTTGGTTAAGCGTAAGCTCGTATTTTTTAAAAGACGTGATAAATAATTTAAGATTTTTGTCATGTTCCGCTTGATTTTTCCCGATGTAAGCATAGTTGCTTTGTAGGTTCTCTTTTGATATTATCTGGTCTATGACTCTTTGGAAACTAGCTACCCCGTTAGTAATATCAAACCGTGTCAAACCGTATTCTACAAAATTGATAGCGTTTGCCGTTGGCCTCGAAGGCCGTATGGGGTTTATCGCTGGGCCTGATGGTAGGCACTTTTAAAGCCAGAGTCCTGAATGGAGTTTCCATTGCGTGCCTATGGAAACTCAAAATGGGACGCACTAAGAGACGCTTTAGTGACATCAGCAAACGATATTATCCCAAAGGACGAAGGAAAAACGATTGGATGACTTATGAGATTCTCGACATGATGGAAAGAAGACAGAGAACCCTACCAAGATACGGGACGGTACAGAAAATTACACAATGAAATAAGGACCAAATACAGGCATGCTAAAGAAGAATGGCTAAACGAAAAATGTGCAAAAATAGAAAGATTGAGTAATACCAACAAAAGATACATGCACAAACAAATAAGACAACTAACAGGACAGAAGACAAGCTCGTCAACAGGCTGCCTAAAATCAAAGTATAAAACACTCATATTAGAGAAGGAAAACATTCTTCAACGCTGGAGCGAGTATATTGGAGAACTCTTCCATGACGAAAGGGAACAACCAGCAATACACAGAACTACCAACGAACCTGGAATTCTGAAAACCGAAGTAAAAGCTGCACTGGCCAAATTGAACAGAAACAAGGCAGCCGAGCCAGGAATTTTAGCGGAAATGCTGACTGCCTTAGATGTCTTTGACGTAGACAAGATCACCGAAATAACAAATGAAATCTACAACAGCGGGGATATACCAGAATATCTAGCAAATCTATCTTCATTGCTATGCCTGAGAAATCAGGCGCATATGAATGCGAACTCCACTGAACAATAAGCCTGATGAGCCACATGACAAAACTCAGCATCCGTATTCTGTTTGAATACCGCGCGCAGCAGAATCAGTCTAGAGATAGGACAAGAACAGTGCGGGTTCGTTAAAGACACCGTAACAAGGAACGCGATATTCATGCTCAGAATGTTATCAGAAAGAGCAATACAGATGCAGAAGAACGTGTACCTATATTTCATAGACTACACAAAGGCCTTCGACAAAGTACGCTACAAGGATCTGATGGAACTGCTCAGCAAGCTTGATATATTCGGGAGGGATATCAGAAAAATCAAGAACCTATACGGCAGCAAACAGCATGCAAACAAGTTTAGTGAATATACAGAAATAGAAAGGGGCGTAAGGCAAGGATGCATCTTCTCACCCGACCTGTTCAACCTATACAGCGAGGCAAATCTGAGAGAATTGGAAACCGACCGGAATTAGCATTGGGGGCCAAAATCTTAACAACATAAGATACTCAGATGACACAGTACTGATAAACAGACACAGAAAAGAAATTAGAAAATCTGCTACAGAAGGTAACGACGGAGAGTGAGAATATTGAGGGGTCTCCCCTTTTCACACAAATGGACTCAACCGAGGTATACATATACTACTACCAGTGAATACCCGGACAGTCTGTAATAGAGGAGGGTAGCACAAGAGGCACAGTTAGCGAGCACGTAGACTCAGTAAGAAGTCATCCGCGATACTTCAATACCAAGACTGTATATATATTATTGCTACTAACCCGCATTCCTGGTTCTACTAACCCGTATTACCAGTTTGTATTATTACGTTAATACATTTATTTTCCTTATCCATTCCTGGCGTTTGTTATTCATTGATATCGGATTCATCCCGGAATCCACAACAAATTGGCGACGAGTATATCGATCTTACACGGGAAAGAAAGAAAAAAGAAAAATTCCCCGACGAGGAATTCGAACCTCACACGGGAAGAAGAAAAAAAAAACAATTCTCCCTCGTCCTCGAAGGAAAACGAAACAAATTCTCACTCGTTGTCCACAACAAATTGACGACGAGGTATTCGAACTCACACAGAAAAAAAGAAAAAAAAAGTCTCCTTTGCTGTTTTTTTGCCTGTGTCCACAACAACTTGGCGACAAAAGATTTACGAGGACTAAAATACGGAAAAGCGAGTTTTTCGTAAGACTTTTATCATGGAGGATTTTAAAAATATTTTAGTAGAACTTGTAAAATACCAAAATGAACAACAATTACAACTCCAGGAAAGAATGGAAGAAAAATGGCAAAAACAATTACTACAAACGCAGGAACTAATATTAAAGGTAGCGGGTAACAAACAACAAAATACCGAAAAAGATGCGACTTTTTCCCAAGGTGCAGTGTGGAATACGATAGAAACATTCAATTACTCCCTAGAAGAGGATAAAAATTTCGGGGATTATTTCAGATGTTATGAAGACATCTTTAACATCGATTGTCAAAACTGGACAGAAGCAAAGAAGCTACGTCTGTTGCTCAGAAAATTAGGAACTGAGGAATACACACAATTTGTGGATTACATTTTGCCAAAAAAAGACGAACGAATTAACGTTTGACGAATGAGTTACATGTCTTACAGAGCTTTTCAGTCAAAAACGTCACTCTTTCACAAGAGGTGGAAATGTCTTAACCTGGTAAAGGTCGAAAATGAGGACTATTCCACGTTTGCCGTAATCGTGAATTAACATTGCGACGACTTCAAGTTGGCAGAATTAACACCGGACAATTTCAAGTGTCTCATCTTTTTTCAAGGGTTAATCTCAGCAAAAGATAGTGAAATACGCAAAAGAATGCTTTCAAAACTATAAAATGAATCTGGACTAACACTACCAAAATTATCAGAAGATTGCCAAAAATGCCTGAGTATAAAGAAAGACTCGAAGAACATTGAGGAGTCAGGAGTATCACATATACGTAAGTTAAACAAAAGTTTACGTTCTTCACCCTCCTCGAAAAGAAAACAAAAATTCTATAATAAGGGAAAAAGTACAACATACAGGGAAAATTATGACGAAAATCGAAGCAAATATAAGCACCCCCCCATCTGCATGTTATCGATGTGGAGGACTACACTGGAATAAGTATTGCCGTTTTAAATATAAAAACTGTCTTGTGTGTGGAAAAATGTGGCACAAGGCATCCCAATGTAGAAAAGCTACTAGTAGGATAAAAGATACTAGGATGCATGACGAAGACAATACCAGCATAAGGAAATATGTGGAACTTGAAATCTTAAATAAAAAGATAAAATTGCAACTAGACTCGGGTTCCGATCTAATGATAATTAACCTACAGACATGGAAAAATCTTAACAGACCAACCATGTTACATTCACAGAAAATTGGTAAGTCGGTGACAGGAAAGCGTACTAAAGGAGAAATAATCGTAAATGTTAAATTTCACGGTAAAACAAAAAAAAAAAAAACTCAAGATATACGTAATGAAAGATACAGAAAATCTAGTGGGTACAGACTGTATGCAAAAGTTCGACGTATGGGATTCACCTATCAGCTCGTTTTGTAAGGGTGCAGCTAGAAAGAAAATGTCCAACCAGTATGTAAAAAGAAGCGAAACGCGCCATTTGCTACCACAGATGAAAACAGTAAAGAGTTATACAAGGCAGTAAAGGAACTACCTGTGACCTTGCGAGAGATAAGAAAAGAAGCGAAAAAGGATAAATTTATTCTCATCCGTGTGTGCCTAGATTTAGTAGCTACCCGTTTACAATCGAGTGTTAAATTGTTGAAGAGAGCTGGGTACGGCGTTCTCATAGCTATTAGGTCACAGACTTTAAAGGGTGGCTTAGAGCCTTCTATTGAATGTTGGTGTAAGAAGTTGTATCACAGCATAGATCTGTCATTAGTGGACAACTTACTCCTTGGTATAGAGTACCCTTTGCTCGTAGATCAACTAAACAGTATCCAAGTATTTGTATGAAAAGAGATGAGCTATCCATCACCACTTTGTTTATGCACGGGTAAATTTTCCACGAATTGAGCTTCGCAATATTTGGGTTAAGAAAGTTTTCTGTGTCCCACGTGTCAATCAGTGCTTTTAGTGGCTGTTCATTACCAGTGATTTCTATCGATATATTTGATAAGCAACCAAGTATATCCAATGATGCCGAACAAGTTACCGTTTTGCTCCCCTTTTCATTACTTTTACAAACTTTAGCCCAATGTCCATGGTTTCTGAGTTTCTTTTTAAAGCAATTAACCCCAAGCAAAGCGAGGGTGCCACTAGTATGTAGGGGATTACAGGAAGTGAAAGTGAGAAAAGACTTGGTATAGGGGGATTGCAGGGGGATTGCAGGGGGATTGCGGAAAAGATAAAAAGAAAAACGGGGACAAGGCATCAGATAATGAGGACTGACGTGACATTTAACTGTTTCAACAGTAAAAGGGCGGGACCTAGATGCCAACTTAGTAGCACGCTTAAATTTATGTAGTCGGGCACCAAGGAAAATAGCTGGTTAGAGCAGTTTCCATTAAAATATTTGTAGAAAAGAGAGAGGAAAGCCACATCATGTTTGTGAGAAAGTGACTGGAGTCGAGATGCCAAGTCAGGACCGACTACATTGCAGATCCTCCTTTGGATATTGTCGATGACCTCGAGATGAACAGCAGGGGCACCAGACCATGTATGGCAACAGTATGGCAACGAATAGTAGATGTGTTGGATGAACTCAGTCGAGAAAAATTCTGGCACGATACAGAGAACCAACTTTCATTACGGTAGATGCATCTTTTGATTTAATGTAGTTGTTCCACCTCAGGCCAGTGAAAAATGTGAGACCAAGAAGGCGCAGTGAGAAATTGAACATCAAATATGCTGACTAGGGACAGGGAAGTTTCTGTGTTAGTTAAATGAGAGCACTTTCGTTTTGGAGACATTAAAATTTACAAGATATTTCCTGCTCAGTTAACCATTGATTGGAGGTTCTTTTCGAGACCAAGAGCTAGGTTAGCTTTGTCAGCATTGCCGGATTTACTATTGAGTAAATGGTAGTGTCGTCTGCATAGATGCCTACTTGAGAGCTGATTACACCAGGAAGATCATTGATGAAGACCAGAAACAGTGTAGGTTCCAGTATAGAGCCTTACGTTCGTATGAAAGGAACTGGAAGAGAGCCCGTTCAGGACGAACTTTATTTCACGATTTGATAGGAATGATTGAATTAAACCGTCCTGTTATACCGTAGCTTACGTAGAAGGCCAGCATTCCAAATCCTGTCAAACGCCTTCAAGATATCTAGAGCCACAGCTCGAGATTCGCCGTTATTGTCAAGCGCTTGGTATACATATTCATAGGGTATAGGAGTTACCTGTGCATCCACTACCCACCCACTCGTATGGATTAGTACAGATGGTTACAGAGCGTGCGCATGTAGTTGGCAAGTTATTATCTATTCGAGAGGAAAAAAAGCAGGCTTACAAAGGAGAAGCATATGAATCAGAGTGGAGGTCATGGACAGGAAGTCAGAAACTGTTATAACGTTTTAACTTAGTATAAATTTCAACATTCACTTTTTTGGGAAGTGAAATTAACTCCACAAGTCGTAAACACAACAGAAAATAATTCACCAATAAAATAATGTACAAGTAAGTTTTGAAATATTTGTCCCTTCTATCAGGGTATAATGGCTTTGCGTGTTTCTAGTCCCAGTAGAAAAAAAACATGTGCGTTTAGTTAATGTTGATATTTTCGAAGAGCCTAGAGTTCCATACGATGAGGGTTGGGGAAATATGTGGAGAGATCTCTGTATCGTAATTTTTAGCATTATGTTCTTCTAAATCTAGTACTCTTGCCTGCTGATAGGCCTGCTGTAATGTTAAAGTGCTGTTTTCGGGTATTCTTTGCTGGATATCCGTTGACCGTAGCCCGTTCATGAAGGCATCACGTATCAATTCAGCTCGATCTTGTTCAGCTGATACCGAAGAAAACAGTTCTTAGTTTTATCAAAGCTCGATGTCAATGGAATCTGAGGGCAGTTGACGCCTTGTAGCAAGTGTCTAGAGACCATTTCATTTTTCTTTTTAATGTAGATCCTGTCCAGTCTTTTCAAAGCCTCTTCATATGAAGATGCGTCTGCGAAATACTTGTAAAATTGTGCTGAGACATATTTGCTGAGATAGTGTAGCTTATCGAGGCTTTGGTCGCAGAAGTTCATGAAAGTTACTCTCCAGTGACGATATTCCAGTTCGGCGTCAAACGCGTTGGGGTCAGTAATAAGTTTCTATGGACTGAGTAAATTAGCCATTTTCAAAATGGTTAACAACGAGAGTATATTAAATTGTAGAATTGTTCTAGATAATACGTATCAGTAAGATGTAATATACTCGGTATTTACCCAATCCTACACTGAGATGAGATGTGACATAAGGTCGAGATTTCTATGGGAAATTTGAGCCTTTTCATCCGGAAAATACTCTTGTCTGTTTTACTCAGCGGTATCTCTGTTGCTAGATCGAGCCTTGACTGTATCGCCCTCTGCTCGAGGAAAGAGGTCTTGACAATCAGAGTTAAGCAGCGGACGAGCTTTAATATACTCGGTGTTTACCCAGTTTCCCCCACTGAGATGAGATACGACACAAGGTCTAGATTTATGTGGCAACCCGAGCGTTTCCACAAGGGTTGGTCAAAATTTTCCCAACCTCCGCATTCGCGGGACCGAGTACAATTCTTGTCAAGGCCGGGTTTTAACGAGGGGCTTTCTTAGCGCGTACGCTAGGGCAAAGATTACCTGTAGATCCCGCATACACGGGACCCGGTAGCTGTCTACCTTTCCCCAGACGAGACTCTGCCCATAGGCATAGCTTCGTTTGAGTTCCGCTCAATGTCACGTTTATACCGGGATGACATTATAAACTAAGCCTAGAATGGCTGGACACTGGAAGGACTTACAGCTACAGCTAATGAGATAAGTGCAGCGGTAATTAGTGAGGGCGGTAGTTGCGAATAGGTAATGGAAGAAGCTTAAGGGTGGCATTAGGTCTTTTCACTAGAGAATATAGCCAGCCACTCGGCTCAGATAAGGCTAAGAAGATGAAGGCATTAAAGGATAGTATGGACTGAGCGGTGGCTAGTCGGGATCCCTTGGAAATAGGCTTAGCTAGGTAGGCCGTGGAGCATTCGGCTAGCGAGCATTATCGAGGCTGGATAGTTAGGGCTAGATTAACTAAAATGTCTAATGAATCCGTGAACATGGGCGCAGAATTGCACAAGGAGGAAATACGTTGAGGTTCTGATTATTATAACCATCATGTTAGAACCGCGGATGGACATAGACTGCAGTCGAGCAACATTTCGGCAGCATTTCCAAAACCGGTTTACCAAGGAGCTATTTAGCTTTACTCGACTCTCGTCGACTTAGGCGGCTGGCTGTGAGGATGCGATCACAGAGAGCGATGTCTACGGGGCATTGAAATGGGTCAACAGAGTAAAATCTCCGGGACTTTATGGTCTACTCTACGAATTGTATTGGAGGTTGTTGCACATGTTTATACCTATCAGAGATCCGCCCACGACTGGATCTCCAGGGTTGTAATCGCGCTGTTAATGAAGGACAAGAATTATGGGATGCAGCTTGACGAGTACAGGCCTAAAACTCTGCTAAACACAAAGTTAAAGATTTTGGCCACTGGATAAGACCCCTCTACGGGCCATCGGCCTGCCTCCTCACCCACAACAGAAATAAGAACAGGGGCACGAGCGGCTTCATACGACAATCAGAGAGAGGAAGTACTGACAATCGATAAAGTATAAGGAGAAAGATGTACACAGCGCACACCTCGGCCCTACGCTTTAAGGACAACCGCCTTCGGAGCCAAGCTCGGGCCGACTTTCCTATCTTTGCCTGTACCTTCTACCAATTTTTCTCCAGCTGGACCCGAACCACACTCCTAGAATGTGGACGGACTTGACATTCGAACTGAAGGAGCCCAGAAAAACGACGCTCTTCCAAGAGCCAAACCACAAGGCGGAATACTTGTCGCAGTTAATCTTGGCCCCATAACATTTTCATACGGTTCAAGCGACTTCTGCACCACCTCAATGTCGCTCATGCAGAAACCCTGGTTCAAGTCTTCCCAGGGATACCAATTCCGCACAAGGCCGGTCTGCACACGCTGACCATCAGTCTGTGAAGGAGTGGGTCCAGCGCCAGAGCATAAAGCAGGGACGACAACGGAAAACCCTGACGAACCGATTGGAACAGCGTAAAGCTCCCTCAACGGCTTTACGTTCAATTGTACCACAGCACAGGAGAGATATACAGCAAGCTAATCCATTTACAGAAGTTGGGTTGGAATCAGGCGGCCTGCAGCACAGCTAGCAGGTACTGACGTTTTCCTTTGACACGGAGTGGAAAGATTATAGTGAATTAAGTGCTACGTCTGCTGCAAGGAAAGTTGTCCCGTGTTGTGCTAGACAATGTTTCTCGACTGAAACTATCTTACACATTTATAAATCTAAAATTCGTTCACGCATTGAATATTATTGTCGCATCTAGTTTGGCGTTTCTGCTATGTGTTCACAGATTCTTGATAAAATACAAAGAATTTGCCGTTATTTGTCCTGAGCTGATATTTCAACTTCAGTCAATTTTCCATTGCCTAACATAGCTGCCCTGTGGCTTTTCTATACGTATTTTCATGGTAATTGTTCTGATAAGTTTTCTCCTTTGGTACCTAGATTTTATGAATTTAAGTGCAATACTAGATTGGCGACAAGGTATCATTTTACAGTTGAAA
Organism: Acanthosepion esculentum; assembly: GCA_964036315.1. Classification (NCBI taxonomy): domain Eukaryota; kingdom Metazoa; phylum Mollusca; class Cephalopoda; order Sepiida; family Sepiidae; genus Acanthosepion; species Acanthosepion esculentum. Next base: position 74,683,477 of record OZ038495.1, read on the forward strand.
TAAGCATATGTAACCGTAACCTCCATACTAATAGTTTCTTCTCTCGCGCTTCTCGCTTGTGGAACACTCTTCGGGCTCCAGTCCACTTTGATCTTCAAAAATTTAAATCCATTATCTTTTGCCTTCTTAATTTCTGATCTTTTATTATTCTCTTTCCTTAATAATGCTTTCTTTTTCTCATATTCTTTCATATTTAGTGTCTTTGTTGCCTTGCTTGGAATGAAATGATTAAAAAATGTAAATTTTTGACATTTATTTAGTGCACAGATATATCAACACATATTGTTAAACGAAAACTAATTGATGTTATTTATTATTGTCTAACGCTGATAACATTTCTATTACAATCTCTGCTACTTTGTTGCTATTTATCTTAGTCAGTGCTGATCTTCAGTCTTTAATATTTAATATTTATTTTAATATTATTCCTTCCATATTTTTGTGCATTTCATGTTTTCCTCCATCGTTGTAAAAGTGTTCTTCAACTTATTAGTTCCATCATTGAAGTATTTTTTCTTTTTCTATTATGAGTGTTTCTTTGTTTTATTTTTTACATCCTGTTGATGAACATGTCTTTTGTCTTTTATTATTTTATTCTTTTATACCTATGTTTTCCATGATGCTCATTCTTTTTAGTATGCACACTTTTCCTTGATCCATTCTCTTTTGCCTGCCTGCAATTGTTTCTAATTTATGCGTTTAATACTCTATAATATGTGCCAATCCTTGGTATTGCTTTTACACTTTTTTTTCATTATCTCCAGAATTTCATCTGTCATCCACTCCTTTTTTTCTTATCTCATTTTGTTTCTATTCTCTTAATATATTCCATTATTTACATAATTTACATGCGGGGTATACTCCTCACCTTTATTGTTATTATCACAATATTTCAGCCGTTGTGCCCTTCGGCGTTCATCAGGTGCATGGCAATCAGGGTAATCTTTCGGAAATTTCGAAAACTCTTCATTTAATTATGTGGGTAGATGGGTCCAGTTCCGTTGTTTAGTTCTTATTTAGTTAAGGCTCTCATTCACGTTATTATATTTGTTTTTGACTCTGTCATTTAGGAGCCTGTCGTATTGTAGCTTTTGCTTTTTTTAATTTCCCTAATTTTATTCTGAGTTTGCATACGACTGAAATGTGGTTGCTACAACAGTCAGCACTTGGATATGTTTTCCAGTGTAAAACTGCATTCTTTAATCGTTTATTGATTGTTATGCAGTTGATCTAGTTCCTCCTCTCTCCTCCCGGTCATCATGTCCATAAGCATTTTGGGTGCTCTTGAAGCCAGATATTGGTTACTATTCATTTGTTTGCAGAGCACCATTGGACTTATTTTTTCCGCGTTCGTTAGATGTTTCAAACTATTTCACAGTCTTCTTCCTTTCCGACTTTCGCATTTAGTTCCCCTATGTTTGCATTTAGTCTTGACTTTATTCGGTATTCTCCTTGGTTTGTGCTGTTGGCTCGTATATATCTATAATTTATATATTAAACTGCTTCTCTTTCAGATTAACTAGAAGAATTCTGTTAACTGAAAGTATACCAGAACACATTTTTGCATTAATCCTACTTCTCTTCATTTTTCTCTTTACCTGTGAGTATCGCTGACAAAATTCCCATCAAGTTTCACATACCTTTATTCATTTCCGCTTTGATATTTTCAACCTGACCACATTAATGTAACGTCCTTACATTCCATATCACAATTATTATTTTTGTTCATTTCAACAGTAGCTGGATAACAGTTATCGAGCCTAAAAAGAATTTGATACAAAAATTATTCACTTTTTCATCATCATTGTTTTGAATAAATTGTTTAGACTTAGATCTAGCATTCGAAAATTATAGATGAAGATTATTCACCCCAATAACTATGCTAAACTATGAACTTATTTACGTACCATTTTACACATACATACATACATACGCACACATAGAAAACACACACACACACACACACACACACACACACACACAACCATTATTATAGCTAATCATTGTCGGCAGGAGACGACAGCGGGCGATTTAGCTGAACATTTCCTCGATTGGCTGTGAATTCCCAGTGTGTAATATTGAATTCTTGCATACTGGCTACAGATCGAAGCAGGACAGTGATCTGGCGGAAGTTTACCTTTCATAAATTCCAGTTACGTGTAAAACGAAATCATGTGTTCAAACGCCAACGATAGAAATACGCTACGAACATTTGTTCCAAACTAATATATGTGCACTTCTACTACTGCCATTATTTTTTAGTGCTGATGACGTGGTGTGTGAAGGTGAAGTGGCAACAATCAAATTAACAAATGGATAAAAAGAGAGAACAAACGCTATTTTATCGATAACCTGAACGAAGAAAATATGTATTGAATTTTTAACCTTTGTATAATTACTAAAGATATCAAGAATATAATTAACAGTTTCATGATGCCATGAACAGATTATCATATTCAAAATATCAAATTCCTCTGCTAATATATTTTATTAAGAGAACATTGTGAAGCTAATTAACATTAGTTTGATTAAAGTGGAAAGGTTTATTGTGAAAAGATTTATGCGAACAATGAAGTGAACATAAAAATAAAAATAATTTTATTGTCCGTTAAGCAAATTCGTGAAATGCTACTAATAAAAAAATCGTGCACATTGTGTCGACTTGATGTGACATTTACATTTCGTTGGGAGTACGCTAAAATATTTTCTTTATCGAAGAATTCAGTCCCTTCCGATTGCCCTCATAAAACATTTCCACAGATAATCGCTCAAAGTTATGAATAACAATGAATTATATATATATATATATATATATATATATATATATATATATATATATATATATATATATATATATATAGTGGACTCTCTTGAAATAGAAAGATTTTTAATAAAAATTTCGAATATTCTAAAAAGATTTAAAAAATGTAATTTTTACATAATTGATCTTATCTCTTAATCATAATATAAAGATTTTGTTTTTATTAAGTTTTAGGCATTTTTTTTATTATGTATGCCTATTTTTAGCGTATCTGGGGATACCTACATATATAGGATGGCATTGTACTTAATTAGGTTTCAATAAAATTTACAAATAGTATTTTATGAAATTTGAGATGTAGTAGAGTGTGTGTATGGGGGTGGAGATAGGATCCTAGCTCCGGCTCAGAAGACTAAATGTTACAACTCCATGTAGGTTCATGACGGCCTTAATTCACTCATAAGAACTGTCCTGCGAATAAGGAAAAGTTTTTAAAATAACAATTTCTCCAATGTTTCCCATATTAAAATAAATAAATATTTATAATGGTTACTACTTTATTTATATCCTTATTTCTTAATCCTTTAATTACCATTTGTCACCACACTCACACCCAGAGCCCGATAGTAATCATATTAACGTCCTCCTGGCCTCTTCCACCTAACATGAATCCACAACTGATTGACCTCGATTCAACTCATAAAGAACAATACTATTACTGCTATTAAAATAGGTATCCACCGGTTTAAGCATTGTCACATATTAGACAACGTCTTTTACAATTTAAAACATACACCGAGATCATTATTTTTAATCATGCATAAATCTATGTCAGAAATGTTTTCCTTATAATTTTTGCAAATATTTTGATGGCTTGAGTAGCCATTCTCCCAACTAAAATTCTAGCACCTGTGCTTTACAGCTATTTCTGATCAAAACGATCCATAAATCAAGTCATTATTTTTAATTTTATACATTTATTTGTAAGTATTATTCAATTATTCATTGTTATTACAACCTCATCACTTCAGCCTACCACAATTAATTTCGGTATTTTCATGCAAGACATTTTTAACTGCGATGGTTATTTTAATAACACTGTTAATACTGAAGGTAAATTACAAACAACCCAATATACCGAATATATTAACTCCTTTCTCTTTAACAAATAAAATCGGTAACTGAAATTAAAATTTTAAAAAGAAATGAAAACTATCATTTCAACGATTATTTCTATTGATGCGAATATATAAATTAACTCTTTCTTAAATACTTTGTTGAAATAATCTTTTTTCTTTTCAATCATGTAACTTAAACGAAATATTTTCGTACACATCCGTCATTCTTAAATCAATGAAAACACGAAACAATTGTATTAATATCATGTTAACCACGAGCATCACTCCTCAAATTGTGAAGTCGTAGTAGCTGAATTATCAGTACATAAGTTGCTTTAGGAATAATCATAGAATTAGATATTGTTCATTTACTAACAAAATGAAAAGTACTACGACTAACGATACCATATTATTTAGTATTACTACATACAATTACTCTTACTACTACTACTATTGCTATTACTACTACTAATACTACTGTTACGCCTGCATGTTCGATAATATTCATACTACTAATTGTAAACAGCAAAAAATAACTTAAAATTATCGGCGATTATTCAGTAACGATCCTAATAGAAAAGAATGCCTTAGACTTTAGAAGAGGTATTGAAATAGGAAAGCAAAAAATCAAGACTGTTGCGAATATACTTTGGGATTAATAATATTTATTTAATATTATTCATCTCGCCATCTTTCTACATTTTTTCTGTTTACCTTCGTATCTTCAGGCAAACGAATATGAAAATTTGCACTGATCATCTGTAAACTGTAAGAAAAAATCTATGAAAACAGGAAACGTTTAAAGAATTTGCATATATATTTAAACATAAATTAGTTCTGTAATGCATATAAACACAAATAGTAAGCGTGTGCATGTAAAGAAATAGGACATCCAATGAATAGTGTATGCGTACACATTAATGGTATACATAATAATTTATGTGTAAAAGTATATGCATATTTTTTTTGCATTTGTTTCGCCTGCATGGTAATTGAAAAGGACTGTTTGAGTAAACAGGATTATATTTCAGGAATAGAATATTTACAGTGTCTTTATCAATCTGTTTTTCTATGTGTGTATGCACCTGACTCATTTATCGTCGATATATATGTGTGTGTGTGTGTGTGTGTGTGTGTGTGTGTGTGTGTGTGTGTGTGTGTGTGTGTGTGTGTGCACGCGCGTGTGTACGCGCGTGTATGTGCCCGGGGGGTTGTAGCAACTGGCTTCAACTATCTTCAAGTATATTGTACCTGTTATAACTACTGATTTCGATACAACTCCACTACCCGATGACCCAACTAGCATTTCTAGCCATTTATGCCCGGAAACGAATAATAAAAAGTATAAGCCTAGCTCCTGAGTATCCTTTGTTCAGGCAACGTATTTAAAAAGCATACTCAGATTATAATAAAATGAATCTATATAAATGCGACAGAGGGAAAACTTCATAACAACCCCACAATTACCTCCTTGAGTAACAGCAACAACGACATCAGTTACTTCTCTTTATCACTATTTTGCTAGAATTACGACTACTACTTTGCCCGCCATGTTCCCTTATCCTTAGAACTTTTTAAATAAGCTCACATATCATTCCTGAAATCGCTTAAACTATTTTTACTTTCATCATAAAATGTAGTTGTAGTACATAGGATATTAAATTTCCAGCTTTGTCGTTGTGTTCAAGCTTCTATTATCGTGTTTATTTCAACTCTATTACTCAACTTCTTTCTCTATATTTGAAACTGTAGATCAATATAAATTATTTGCCTATTTTTCCAATTTTATTTTACTTTTTCTTTTAGAGAAGGAATAGATACTGTTAGTTTAGTAACAAATTCTTATTTTATTGAAATAAAAGAAGAAAAACAAAAATGAAATTAATGTTAAACGTCAATAATATTTTAGTCCCTCTTGATCGCCTAGTGCGACAGACATTATTTCTTGGTCAAGAAGGACGTTTGTGGGTGTAAATTCTGTATGCAGTTGAACATAACTTCAAATATCGTTATTAGAAGGATTTAATTAAATTCTTCATATTTTGGAACATTTTTATTAAAAAAACTGAAAGGTGTGCTCGTATGACTAAATAGTAAAAATAATTTTGGTAAAATTTCGAAAGAAGATATGGTATTTTGGGCAAACATCTGTCTTTTTCAATTTTATATTCCTCAACAGCAGCAATGAGATTATTGAATTTATAAACGTAAATTACATTTGGGAGAGGCAAAATCACACTCAGCAGAATAATCAGAATGATTTATTTTGTACACCGATCCGTTGACTTCTGCCCCTAGATTTTCTATGCCAGATGGCAGGTTATGTCAGTGATTCCGGTTAGAGTCTGGATTAAACTAATTGTCAAGGCATCCGCACACAACCACGCAAAAAGCATGCACACATAAACACATATGCACAAAAATGAACACACGCAAATTTGTATTTGAATTATTTATATATACATGTAGATATGTATGTAATTCCAAGAAACATTTTTAATTTTAAATTTTCGTGGTAAACGAAAACATGAATGCAGATATGGAATTATCTACTAGCTTAACAGCTTCTGTTATTTACAAATTTTGTTAAAATAAATAAAAAATCAATTAAATTATCGTTAGGCACTTGGTCACACTGTGATAAATTGTTATACAGCCAGTCATTGATTTCAACCACAAATTTTGTCCCAAATAGGTATCATAGAAACATGGAAAGGAAAATATTTCAATATGAAGGCTATCTGTATCATATTGTACTAACATTTATTGGATCAACGATTCAATATTAGTTCTCAAAATCAAAGCAGTTGAATGCATGAACTTTTCGTTGAAATCAATATATTCTAAATACTCTTTTCATTTTGAAAATAATTTAACAGATAGGAAAAACTATAAATTATAAAGCTTACCTGGAAAAATCATTTTTTCACTCTGTTCACTTATTTCGTTTTCTTTCCAAGAGTATTATTGCTTTTAAATTCAAACAAAACCTGAAATTGTGAACAGAGTAATTATTTTTATTCTAGAAAATGATGGCATTTTAAACAATTTTTTTTTAATTTGATAATTTTTCAGACATTTATATTTTCTTTGGTAAATAATTCCTGGTTTACTGTTGTATTATCTCTTTTGTGTACTTCTCTTGGAAAATAGTCGGAATACACATCTTTCTGTCCCATCTCTCTGGTAGATACAATCGCTAACGTCAGAAGAGAATATTCTTCTTCCCTTCAAGACGTGGGCAATCATCACGATCCGCAACTTTCATTTCTTTATGGCTCTTAGTAATGTTTGTCTTTTTGCTTTTCCTCCTAATCCCTGTCCTGCCAACCAATTTTACAAGCGCGTTACCCCGAGGCCACATTATGCTCTGGTCTTAGCCACGCTCTGTATAGTTTGTATTACTGCGGATGACAGGTAATGATAATTATTTGGCCTTTCCTCTTTTTCTCTTCAACACAACTCTCATGACAAACACAGTGAAAAGAAACGCAAGTAAACCAGTAAACAGCCCACCTCAGCCTCTCTTTCTCCAATATTCGTAGTATTCGTTCCAATTTTTTCAGCGTAGAATGTTTTCTCTTGGAACGGTTGCCAAATATCTTTGCACTTTGTGAAACCAATTTAAATTCTTCCATTGATATCAATTGTTTCTTGGTTCCAGACTATCCTCCCCTTTGCCGAAAAGATTCCAGTATTCACATGCATGGCCTTGGTGTTTATATCCGGGCTAACCTTCCGATGGCAAGGTATCAGACAACTTTTTCATGTGCTTCCGTCTTTCTGTTAGCTATCTCTTTTTCCTTTATTGCTCCCCTTTTTCCAAGGACTGCAGTATATTAGACATAATCTTTGACAGTATAGAAAATGCTCTCTCTATCCATCCATCTGCGAACATCTTTGTCTTCGGTGATTTTAATGCGTACCACGATACGTGGTTTAAACATTCTAAAGCTACTGATGTTGCCGGTATTCAGGCATTAAATTTTTCAATTGCTCAATCCCTTACTCAAATAGTACATTTTCTTACTCGTTTCCCTAGAAAAGCTGAGCAACGGGTCTATCTACTTGATTTATTTCTTACCTCCTCTCATCGCTTTTGCCGAGCTTCGTAACACTGCTCTCTTGGAAACTCAGATCACTCTGTTGTATCTACTGATATTTCGTTCCAATCATCTTTTAAACAGGAACATCTTATTCATAATACCTCTTTCCGTTACCAGCATGCTGAATGGGAGTCACTCAGTGATTTTCTTTGTGATGTCCATTGGATTGTTTTTATCCTTCAAATTGAGAATGATGCCACTGAGGTTTCTTCTTGGATTTAGCCGACATGGATAGTGTCATTCCGTCTCGGAAATACTAGGTGAAACCTCAATCCTTTCCATGATTCATACCAGCATGCTGGATCACTATAGCTCACAGGAATCACTATTTTCGGCTATACCAGCGTAGCAACTTCTGCCACAACAGACGTCTATTCGTTGCTCCTCGTAATAAATGTAAACGAATCTTCGAAGTAGCTAAGTCCTCCGCTGATAAATCTGAATGCTTCGCCAGTAAATTCTTCTTAAATTTTACTCTTGACTCATCTGGAGTATCCCTGCCTAGCTTTCCACTTATAACTGAGTCTTTGTTGAGTGATATGCACATAAATCCTATAATTTCTGCTATCATCTCTAACCTAGATTCATACAAAGCATGTAAACCTGATGGTATCTCTGTAATAGTCATTAAGAAGTGTGCTCCTGAACTGCCTCATGTTCTCTCTAAACTGTATAATAAATGTCCCGCTACCTCCTGCTTTCCTGCCTGCTGGAAGTCATTGTAGTTCCAGTATTTAAAAATTCTGGAGAACTGTCCGACTCTTCCAAATATCGGCCTATCTACCTGTTGTGGATTCCGGGGATGGAATCCTGCACAAATAAATGAACAAAGCCAGTAATTGAAATAAGAAAATAAGTGTATTGAACGTAAGAATACAAACTTGAAATGAAGATTAGTAGTCCTGGAATGCGGGTTAGTAGAAAGTATATGTAGAAGTCTCTGTAAGTGAAGCCGTAATTATCTCTCTGTCTGGACTCTACGTATCTCAACCTTGTCTCAACGTATCTCCACGTATCTCCAACTCTGTCAGTATAAGTATACTTTAGACGAGTCCATCTTGTGTAAAAAGGGAGAGCCCCACAACACTACCTCTTTTGGGGGAACTCCTAGAGGTCTTAATCAATACTGAACTGGTTATCATGGGGTATTTTTTCATACAGGCAATATGACTTCGTTTCTCCAGGTCGACTGCTAATGTACTGACGACAAGGCTATACCTATAACAGGCCAGGCGATGCTGCAATTCGTGTCTCTTAATGGAAGCAATTTTAATTTTCTTTGATAATCAATATAGCAGTTGCAAACAGAGGGAAAAATTCCCATGTTAGATTAAGTTGTTGTTTTTACAAGTACCACAACTAGCTAATTGGCAAATTTGACGATTATTAACAAATTCCTATAAATGAAGAGATAGGTAAATTTGAATAAACAAATGTAAATGCATAATATTTCAATGAGTGATTTTTATTTCCATGTGCGATTTTTTTAAAGTCTCTGAAATTCTTGTCTGGGCATTCGAATATTTTGCTACATCTTGGTCTCTTTATAACAGAATTTGAGATGATTACAAATGACCCAGCGTGAAATCACTAGTAGATATGACATCAAAAGTTTCGAAGGTAGATGATCTGAATTTTCTTGGTGATGTGTTTAGCAAAATGTCAGATGAACAGAAAAAATGTATCATCCGATTTGATGAAGTTTATGTTAAAGTGAGAAAACAAATATTCTGAAGGGGCATTAGTAAAAACTGTATTGGGTATTATGATTAAATGTTTTCATGATGGAGCAAACTTTTTGATTAAGTTGATCCCAGTTGCTAAACTAAATTCGGAATTTTTATTTCACAATTTTAGTCAATCATTTCAAAGGTCATGCAAATGCAGTTATTTGTGGCAATAGTCGGGCTAATCAAGCTTTATTCAAGAAATTTGTTACTGTTAGCCTTGGGTTGCTAAAAATGGTTTATACTTGTTTTCGATTATGCTCATATATTTAAAAGTATTAGCAATAACTGAAGCTTCTTCAGAATTGCTGTCTTATTCTGATGGTAAAGAAATGACAGCAAAATGGGAAATAGTGAAACAACTTTTTGCGCATGAAAAAAATCAATTTAAGTTATCAAAACAGAAATAATGATTCTTCCAAAACCAGTTGAAAGACAAAACGTTTCCCACTGTTTGAAAGTGTTTTGTGATGAAACTTTAACTGCAATGAAAACTCATCCATTATTACAGGATGATGAGATAAGAGAAATTGTTACTTTCATCGAAGAAGATTTGAAATTTTTGGAAAATAGTGACTGTAAAATATATATTTATGGAAGTGCCAAAACAAATGATCCACTGAAAAGAGTGGCATAAGATAGAAATGATGGAAATTTGACATCCCTTGCAAATTTTGGAAGTAGGGCAAAACAAATGAGGGAAAAGCAAAGAAAGAGTAGTATGGTTATCGAGTATACATGTAATGGTTTAACTGATGTTTGCAGACATTTATTTGTCATTCTTGGAGAATTTACCATCGACTATCTACCGAATTTCGGAAATTCAGACAAGGTTCTGGCGGTATTTATTCAGAAATTTCATATTAAAAAACAAAAATTACTTTTTCGGTTGAAAGTTAATGTTAGAGAGTATTGTGACACTATATAGCTATGGTATTTGGCTAACTAATTAACCATAGAAATTAAAACAGGAAATAGACATTTTTAAGGCGAAAAAGAGCTATCCCGAAAGATAGACCGATCGATGTTAAAAAGATTTTATTCTATTTACAAAAAAAGATACTTTTCATAAACGACAGTAAAACCGTGGAAAAAGCCTTGTGTGAGGTCTTGTCGAGTTGAGTTATGACTCGCCGAGGGAGATATAAAGAAAGGCAAATATGAAGATATCGGCCAAACCACATGCCGGTCATAAAAATTTCGGCTTGAGAAGATCACAGATACAGGACAGGGAGAATCAATGTTAATTATCTTTCCAAGATATCATTTGTGGGGGGGGGGACCCGAGAGAGAAGCAATGTGACGGTTATAAAATTTTTGGCATGAGACAGAAAATATAGTGGAGAATTGAGATTTGGCGAGATAAAAGAATTTAATTTCTCAACAAGCCAAGGATTCCATTATAAAGCTAACTTCACGAAGGGAATGATGGCAAAAATTGACAGTGATTGATGGAGTCGGTAAAGAGTGCTGGTTAAGTGAATTCTGGGTGACCAAAAGATAATTTTGGCAATATGGAATTCGTAAAAATTCGATGGGAAAAAGGAGAATTTTGTAAACAAAAATTCTAGATTATAATTTTAAGGAGGCCAGATAAGCCACACCTACACAGCCGGGATGCCATTAGTCGAGTGGTAGCAATGGTGATAGGCGGAGGTGAATGCATGATAAAGACGGAGAAGTTATTAACGCCCACTGAAGGGATTGGTGTGAGATATGAATGTGTGAGAGAAAGAATCTAGGAGAATAACTCTCCTCCGACCTTCCCTCACGGACAACGGAGAATCCCCCGAAATGGAAAATGATTCATTTTCCAAAAATGGAAAATGTCACAGTATATCCATGATCAAAGCCATAATTGCTCAAAATGTGGATATCTGTTGGATGAATTGGCATGCCAAACTTTTGATCACCTGCCAGTCCTACAAACTGGTATCCCCAAAGATATAATATCGCTTTTTTATATAGCAGAATATATAACAAGAAAAGATCCTCCTACATACTGCTTTTTATTATCATGAGTATGGAAGATTTTTGAAAGAAATAGATCATGGGGATTTAAAAGTTCCACTGGATACTACATTCTGGTAATCATAACTCATTGCTTTGAACACTGTCTGTTTTATAGGATAACCTATGGATTAAAAAACCTTTTATTTAATCTATGGACATTGTATTATCTCATTTCATCTTCTATTTCAGTAATTCTGCTTATTTTTTCTAATCCCATCTTCCATCTCAGTGAACTTGTTTCCTTAGTTTAATCGGCTACAAGACCACACTATAGATTGTGATATTGAAAGTTTGAACTTTGTTTTTGGATTATTTCATGAAATGAAGACTATTGTCAAAATGTTGTGTTGAAAACAATCAAAATGAAGACAATTTATATTTTTGGTTAGTAAAACACATATTATCACATTTGAACAAGCCTATGTTTCTGTGCTTGATATCATCAACTGGTGAAAATCCTTTTTTAGCCACAATGTCATGACCTTTTGACACAAGTACAAATTCGTAAACGTTTTTGCCAACTATTTGTGGTGACATAACTTCGATATGTTGTCTCAAAACCTGTTTCTGTCGTTCAGTTTTCAAGTTACCAAGGTAACGAATTGTTTCCTCAATTCGAGACCAAGTTGAAACATATTCATTCTGTTTTTCAATAGGGAAGAAATGTGTGTGTGCATTGTAACATTCAAACGTTAAATTTTCAAAAATTAAAAAAATCGGAATGCCACCAGTTAAAAAAATGAGAAGACTGGATGAACTGTTGATTGTTTGATTTGTAACTTTGGTAACTGCTGGTGCAAAATCATGATGCTCAATATCAGCACACAAATGTTTTTAATTTTCAATTCAATCATTTTCTAAGAAATGTGCAAACTCATCATTTTGCACACTTCGCACAGAAGCGGAACATTTTTTGTTGTCCTTGGTTTTGTTAAAGGACTCGGTATTACACTTGATGGCAAATTATTGAATATTGATGGAGGATTTTGGGGGCCGTGCTTTACCCTTAACAAACAGTTTCATAACTAGGTGGGAAATGCCTTTCACAAACAACAGTGTCTGGGTGATTAGGGGTGTTATCACTTGGTATTGATTTTAACCATCTTTCTCTCTTATCTTGATCTTTTAGGAGACGAAACACAAGGACCTTTTTTTTGCTCATTATAATTGCCTCGATAGGCCGTCACAACACCTTTTGACCATTTTGAGATAATATTCAACATTAGCACACAAACTTTTTTTGACAAAATTAAAGATTAAAGTTTCCCCGAATTAAAAGAAGTTTTATAAATCAAAACAGTCGTTAGTGAGTTTTTTAAAAAAATTTCAATGTTTACTATGTGTGTAACTTCAATATATATTCCAATTAATCAAGAATACTCATGGTGATTTTATATCATCTGAGATTATAAGAAATAAAAAAGGATATTTTGTTAAAAGATTCAAACAAAAGTGTTTTATTAAAAAAAAAATTATTCAACGGACATGTTGTTATTGTGCAAAAAATGTTCATACAAAATTATATAAAAGTTTATTTGAATATATCAAACAGAACAGCAGATATGAGAAATTAACATTAAAATACGGTGGATGCTTAGTTGAAAAACTTCTTAAGTATATACTACTGTTATTATAAAGAAAAACATTGGCTATATTCTAATAAATTTCAACCCAACAAAAATTACAAATTTATAATAGATAACAGTAGTTTAGCACATTACACAGTGTAATTTCCAAATTCTCGACTGTTACTTTAACAAAACGTGTTATTTTTAACAAAGAAAAATAGTAATTCTTGAATTAACCGCGCTGTTAATATGAATAGAAATCTTAATAAAAGATTGGTCCATGGTATTGTCAACATCCTTCGGCAGAACCACATTTCTGTTACTTCAAATCTCTTCTTCATCTGTGAGAAGTTTGTCCAGTATTCACTGCTTTATAAGGAGGATCAATTGCATAACAGTTCAGAATTCAAGTCGGGAGATTTGTCTCTTCATGATGAGCCTCGCAGTGGACGACCACAAGTCTTGAATGACGGAGTCCTGAAGGCGGCCATTGAAGAGGATAGTAGTCTAACGTGTGATGAACTTGCAAGACAGTTCAACGTTTCCGATAAAACAGTTAGACTTCACCTGCACCGCCTAGGTAAGACGTACAAACTGAGCAAGTGGGTTCCACAAACGCTGTTGGAGGTCCACAAGGGACGAGTAGCAGCCTGTGTATCGCTGCTTTCTCGCCACCGCACCGCATCCTTATTCAATCGAGTGCTTACCAGTGATGAAAAGTGGATTCTGTACGAAACTCCCAAGCGTTCCAGACATTGGTTGTCTCCTCAGGATGCTGTCCCTCACACCGCAAGACCGCCTATGCACCCACGCAAGATCATGCTTTGTGTCTGGTGGACAGGTCAAGTGGTTCATTATGAACTGCTACCAATGGGCCAAACGGTCACTGGGTACCTATACTCGCAGCAATTGAAACGTGTGCAACAGGCATTGCGCCAGAAGGAGCCAGCACTGGTGAATCGCAAAGGTGTGCTTTTCCTCCATGACAACGCCAGGCCGCATGTCGCGCGAGTGCTCAGTCATACCATACAGTAACTTGGGTGGGAGACTTTGTGCCATCTGCCTTATTCACCTGACGTTGCGCCATCAGATTACCACCTCTTCCACTCCCTGGATAATCATCTTCATGGGAAATCCATCACCAATGAAGCAGACTTGCGCAAAGCCCTCACGGACTTCTTTGCGTCACCACCCCCGACTTCTACCACAAGGGCATTGAACAGCTGGAGACACGTTGGAAGAAGGTGCTGGATGCCGATGGCGATTACTTCGAAGACTAAATATAAGTTACACATACTGTGAAGCGTTTTCTTTTTTATTTAAAAAACGGACAGAACTTTTTTGGTTACCTTGTAAAATACAAATTTTGTTATGAGTCTGTCTATATTTCTGAGATGAGGTATTATCTACAGTATTTACATTAGTCGGACTATTGTCCTCATCTTTGTCGCCATATTTGTCACAACGTTTCGGCCGTTGTACGCTCCGGCCTCCTTCAGGTGGTTGGAATTTCGAATCGAACCCTTTATTTCGATCACTGGGGTAGACTGTTCTAGTTCCACGAGCCATGTTTGATGGATGTCAGTTATCAGTTATCTCCTGCTAATTTTCCCTCTGAAAGTTCTCCACTGCCTTAATCGGGTATTGAACTCACACTCTTTGGTCTGTCACTGGATCTAACCAACGCCTTTATCCACTGTGACATGTGTCCTTTGTTATATCCTAATTATGCACAATAATGGGTAATATTAAATATAGGCAAACAATTCAACTAGAAAAACTGAAAATAAATACAATGTATTTAAATACAAATTATTAGAGACTTGGAGTTTGTCTACTCATGTTGTCATCTGCTCTTTGTTTCTGTGATGGGGTCCGGATTATTACACACTGGCCCTGCATATACGAGAGAATGGATGTTTGCAACAATATTCTATTTTCAGCATAATCGAAGTGCATGCTTAGCTTCATTAATTAAAAAATAAATTGTCCTACTGTTTTGTACACAAAGATTATACGAGGAAAGTCAAAAATTATCAGCACTCATAACACAGATATGTTATTGTGAAAGTGCGTATAATTTTTTACTTACTCTCGTACAGATGACATTTTATTTTGTTGCTTATTACTAGAAGGAATTCATATGTGAATCTTTTGTGCAAACAAGCAACATTTTTTGTATCTACATTTTTTAGACTCAATAAAAAACGCACGCAAATTTGATAGTTAAAGAAGGGCCGCTAATCTAATATGTTTCTCATTACAATTAAACAAAACTTTTTTATCTTTCAATATTGTTGCTAAAATGTGAGGAAGATTTTTCAGAGTTTGAAGTGTATTTGCTTAATTAATCAACTTCTCTCATCTGTCATTAGATAAAGTGGCAGCATTTAATGCTAGACTAAATGATCTTACTCATGCGTATGTTGGCACTCCATTTTTCGATCTGAATTCTTGTGATAACTTGAACACTTTCGTGTTCTAAAAAATTGTCATAATAAATCTGTTTAACACCATACTTTATAAAGGGCCTAGTATGGTGATTCTCGATTGTTGTAATCGATAATACTAATAAAATGATGGCAACATTGACTAGGAAGCGGTAGATACTTGTAAGAGAACGAAGATTATTAAACTGAATTTTCAAAAAACGTTTGCTTAAGTTAGTTAAGGAAAAAGTACTGCTAGTAGATATTTATGAAGTTTCAGACTGGTTGGATTTTGTGACCCGGCTTATATGGATTACTTAATAAATCCTTGTTGGATTACCAACAAGGAAAATAATCCAGTACGATCTGTGTAACATAAGTTGGCAGAATGTTTAACTGAGTTGTTACAACTTGTACTGGAAATTTATACGTAGTTTATTTGACAACTACATTAAGGATTCTTTTGTATTTGCCATGTATATTTTATATTTGCAGCATTTTCCACTTCATTCGGACAAATTTATATGCTCTTTTGACAGCAGCAGTTTTTCCACTTGTGTTTCTTTGGATAAAACAATTGATACTTGCGGTGATTATTTTTTATCGTGATAATTTAACTCCATTCGTATTCTTGAAGCTATACTTATTTTGCTTATTAAGTTTAACACTATGCTAGTGGAATTCAGCTTCAATAATATTGTGTACAAGCAAACTGATGGTATCTTTATGGTCAGTCCACTGGATTCATCAATGACCAATATTTTTGTAGGATTGCCCAAGCAGTGATTAGGCGACCCAACTGCTATGTTTGTTATGTGGACGATATGTGACGAATGCAAGCCGACATATAACACCCATCCCCTTCCCACACCATGACCTAAATCACACACGCGTAGGCGAGTGATACAAATAGATTCAGCAAAAGCAGCACGCGAAAGCGGCAATGCGATTGGTCAAGAGCATTCAATCAGTAAACAGGAAATTGGGCGCCAAAAAGGAAGAGACGCACGTGGTGACTCTAGAAATTAGTAGCAGGCCAGCCGTTGACGAAGTCACGCCAACTGTAAACTCCAAACAATAAGCTGAGACCGCACGTTCCCCGAGGCCGAGAAGCAAACCAGATTGTTCCAGTGCCGAGAATGTGAGAAGTGTCTAATGCAGTAGGCCTTTGCAACTAAGATATCGTCATCTTAAGAAGGAATCCTGAATCCAAACCCAAGACGGAAGACACGATCCAGATCGAGAATCTAACCTTCAGTCCTCAGAAAGAAAGAAAGAAAGAAAGAAAGAAAGAGAAAGACTGTTATCGAAATTGCCTGTTAAACCACAAAATAGCAGATAAGTTCTTGTATCCCATTCCAGATATTATTGTAGCTTGCAACTGTACAATAACATTATGTTCCTGCAAAACACCATTACATATGTAACACCAGATTATTAATGTTATCCCCTTTCATATGTTGAGTTCTGCATTCGTTATCGCTCATCTTCTCCCAACTCTGGTTAGACGCAACATTTCATGCTATTCTTTTATCCGTTATTGTCATTTGTCCCATGTTCTTGTTTATTAAAAATATTATATTGTTAACATCTGTTGTTCCGTTCGTCTCTGGTCTACGGTGTACGGTCGGTCGAATGTGTCATTTAGGGGACCCGGGAAACTTAAATTCAATTATATCCTAATTAAATTAATATTTATTTATTTTTACTTTATCTATTCCGCCGATGATACAATAATACAAGGGAAGCAACCCTAATCCTTATTCAAGAATCCTTTAACGGAATGTTAACTGCGAAATAAAAGAAAATATCATTGTGCAGGATATATTGATAGTGACCTGGCGTTAATTATCCATATGATGATAACGCCTGGGAGGGGTCTATGATAATACCTATATGTATTTGATAGTGAGTTGGATTTTTTCACGAAGCGTTCAAGGGGTCCGATTTACATTCAGCTGTCCGATTTACATCTAAAAAAGAGAATAATGTTGTTGTTCTTCAATTTCTTGATGCTTCGGTACAACACTTAAATTTGTCTTTGTAACTTCGATCAAAAAAACTTTTATCTGGTTATATACGCTTTGGGACTCGTTTTATCCTAAACAACGCAAGATTAACCTTATGGCTTTGATCCATAGTGACATAATGATTTGTTCTAAGACTAAGATAGATACAGAAATAGAATTTATTAAGAATGCAGTATGCGATAATCGCCATTTACTTAACCTGGTGCAATTTAGTGTCCGTGCAAAGATTGCGCAATTTAATGAAACTCAATTGCTAAGCTCCATCAATATCCTATGTATTTACGATTATCGTAGATTGGCGACGTTAGTACTAGATTTGCTAACCGCATCTCTGCTAGTGTCAGTAATTGTTTTGATGGTACTAATGAGCATATTGTTTTCTCTTCCCAGTCAATGTTGTAATCCATCCATAAAGATGATCTATATATCATATTAATTCTATTATATATCAGTTTAAATGTCAAATATTAAATGCGATCCTGACTACATAGGTAGAACCAGTCAATTGTTGGAGAAGAGCATGTACCAGCTAACATTCGTAAAGGTCAGTTTCGGAATTTCCATAAATGCACGAACGCATCTTGACCTGCGATAGCAGAACACTCAATAAATACAATTATTTTGTGTGCTCTAGTTACATTCTCTGTTTTTAGCCGTTCACACTCAAATTTTTACTTGAAAGTTTTGAGGTCTATATTTATTAAATTTGTGCAGTCTTCTCTGAGTAAAATAGAAAATAGTGGTTGATTGGTTTCAGTCTGATCAGCATGTTTACATATACATATATTATTATATTCTTGGTATATGTGTATATTGTGTCACATTGTAGTCGTGTGCACAGCTGTTACATTTTCCATGATAAAAATCTGAAGAGAGGAACAATAACTGTAGAAGGAAACAAAAAAGGGTAAGGAGAGAATTGTTGTTTGGGATGACTATAACTATTTTTCTAGTTTTCATGTTTTCCTCTTATTTTATTGAATAGGTTTTTAAGAAAGTTACTAGTTTTTAAGAAAGTTACTAGTGACATTTAACAATGACACCAAGCTGAATTTTGGAGCCAACCATATCTATCTATCTATCTATCTATCTATCTATCTATCTATCTATCTACAAACTTGAATACATATTCCAAGTTCCTAATCCGTAGGAAACTTCGAGTTTTGCATAAATGTCTAGTAAATTTTTCATGTTTATTTTAATGTTTTTGTTTGTTTATTTCTTTTTTTCCTGTACAAATTCTTTTTGTCTCATTAGACTTTATCTATGCAATGCCTTTTGTGCCAGTAGTTGCAATAAAAACTATATACAAACGTCAGCATTGCTTTTTACTTTTTTACAGCAAGTCATCTTTTTTCTTGGAAGATAAGTGCTATATAGACTTTCATTTGTAAAATGTGTAATAAAAACATAGTATAATAACCTGTCAATTTATTTACAACAGTCTATATACATCTATCAAATACTTATCCACTTATTTGCACCCATTTATTCATGTCATTGTTCACTTTTATTCCCTTCTATTCTCCTTCTATTTTCACTTGGAAAACTAATAAATTCATTCTTTTTATGTAAACATTGTAATACAGGGTGTCCATAAAGTCTCTTCAATTTAAAAAAAATATTACAAAAGCAAATGAACAAACAATTATGTGGAAATTGATACAAAATGAGGAGTAGATATTGAAGTTTTTTAACTAATTTAATAACCCTCTATATGGGCACCATTAGTTGCACGAAGTACATCAAAACTTATACTCGATTTCTTGCCATGTTTGCTGTAGCATAGCCTCATCAATGGTGGCAATGGTATCAGTGATCCTTTGCTTTAGATCAGTGATGCCTCGTATCTTTGTTCGATACATGATATTTTTAAAATGACCTCATAGAAAGAAGTCTAGTGGAGTAATATCTGGTAAACGGGGTGGCCAGGGAATTGGGCCATCCCTTTCAATCCACCGGTCTGGAAATATCCGATTTAGGAACCAAGGAACACGCAGTCCCCAATGTGGTAGTGCACCATCTTGCTGGAAAATGATGGTGGGCATCTTGTTGTGGTGCCACATCAATTACCTTTGTAATATATTTTGTAAATTGTAAAGAGACTTTATAGACACCCGATATAATATCTTGATTTAAAAAAATATTTTTTATAGAATTTCAGTATTTGTTTGTATTTTATTGCCTCTTGTCCTTAACAATTGTAAAATTCTCTCGTGTTATTTATTATTTTCACTAAACGTAATATCTTTTGATTTCAATTTTTCCAAATTTGTTTTGCATTTTAATTCCACGTTCCAGTTATTAACATTATTTTTATTTGAATTTATAGAAATTTTATACAGTGAGTATAGAGATAGCAAATCTTCTAATCTCACACACTCATCTGTTGATTTTAGTTTTTTTCAATTCTTCCATGGATATCTAGTTTTCTAACCTCTTTGCAAAGCTTTTCTGGACTGCTCATAATGCACCAATGATAATAGACATATCTGCCACTTTCATGCTTTATGATGTTTTCAATTCTTTTTGTAAGATATATTGTGGCTCCAAAGAATAAACCCGCTCTTTGCATGAGATATCTAGATTTGCTGACCTGAAGTGACGTTGGTGACGGAATTTTCCCCGACCTTCCTTCAAGCATACGTAGGTTGCAGTGATTACTCACGTCGTGTTATTAGAATAATAAGGTTCGATTGTGCGAAATTCGAGCTCTGAAGAACTAAATCATGCTCTTTTCTACTTGAGTTCCGTGTAAGACAAACATATCAGTTAAGTCCAACTCAGCAAGTAATTCATACAAGCCAGCCGTGTGAACATTCCATATGCACAAAAATACAATATACAGACTTATACAAAAATACAATATCTCAGAGTTATTATTCACTTTCTATTCCTTCGGAGACAGTATTTTCTATTTTTTCAGATGTATTCGCTTTCGCCGAATAAATTCTTGTTGTTTGTCATTAACATGTTTAGTTCTTTCTCTGTTTATTTCAGCGAAAATAACAAAGCTCATCTTTTCGATCTCTCATTCTCACAGCAATAGTTTGCACTTTATCTTTCATTCTCTCTCTCTCTCTCTCTCTCTCTCTCTTTCTACTTAATTCGTCAGTTAACAACTGTAACATAGCATGCTTTTTTTGGAGAACATGCTTTTTTTTCTAGTAACTACTTTCCGGATTTCTTATTTTATGAAGTCATTTGCTTAATTGGTTTATTTTTTGCATACCTTCCATTTTTTTGTCGAAGTCTTAATTTTCCTGCGATCAATAAGTTGTCCACAAGTTGTCATATCAGGATTTGTGCATCCTTCAGGTGTTTATGTAATTGCTGAGGTAGTCTTTTCAACCAGAGCACAAGTATTTAATATGGCCTGGTGCTTTCTACTTTGCAGTTATCTTAAGCGACATGTATTTATTTCTCAAGCCTGCCTTCGAACACATGTAATTTGTTCGTTGAGTTGTTCTTTCTGTGTCGTGTACCCACAGGGCGTAGGCGATCATGGACCTACACAATTTTATGTTCCTTGTAGCTCTTAAGAATTTTTCTTTTTTTTTTCTTGCTATTTCTCCTAAACGCTGTTCCACCACCAATCAAGTATTTTATGCACTTTTTCCTCTGTCCCTCTTTCCCTCAATCTGTCCTGTAAGTATCAGTCCTCTTTCCTAATTACGTACCCCATAAATTTCAGCTGTCTCTTCCTGGTGTTAAGTATAAGTTTCCTTTTTGTTTCCATGTTCTTTAAAATTTCACCGTTGCTCACATGTTCGGTTCTCACCATCCTTCTATAGAACCACAGTTCTGTTGCTTCAAGTCTCTTAATCTTTGATCAGATTGTCCAGCATTCACTGCCATATAGGAAGACATATATTACGTAACAGTTCAATGCTCTTTTCTTTGTTTCTAACGAAATTTATTCTGTCTCTTAATAATCTGCTTATCTTTTGGAATGCATCTTTGTTCATCCCAACGCGTCTTCTGATTTCAGTGTCGCACTTTCCGTCTTCTTTTAGAACACTTCCCAGTTATTTAAATGTTTGCATTTGTTTGATTTTGGTATATCCGATTTGTAATTTGCAATTTGGGCTCATCCTTTTGCTAACAACCATACATTCTGTCTTGTTTAGTCCTTTCTTCTCACTTTACTTCGCTACCTTCTGTAGGATCTTTCGTAGATTTTTCAGTGTCTGCTATTAATACTGTGTCATCTACATATCTTATATTGTTAAGATTGTGGCCACCAATAATTAATCCTGGTAGGATATCTAATTCTCTCAGAATTTCCTCGCTGTATAGGTTGAATAAGTCCGGCGAGAAGACACATCCTTGTCTCACATCCTTTTCTATTTTTTTGTATTCGTTGAACTCATTTTCTATCCGTATGCAGGCGCTTTGCTGCCAGTATAGGTTCTTAATTATTCTAATAAACTTTCCGAATATGTCTAGACTGCTGAGCAGTTCTAACAGATCTTTGTGGCATACTTTATCGAATGCCTTTGCGTAATCTATAAAGCACGGGTACACATTCTTCTGCAGTTATATTGCTCTTTCTGATAACATTGTAAGCATAAATATCGCGTTCCTTGTTCCAATATCTTTGACGAACCAGCACTGTTCTTGACCTATCTCCGGTCTAATTTTGTTGCGTGCTCTGTTCATCAGAATTCAGGTGATAAATTTTGTTATATTAGGTTGATTGTCCGATGGTTACTACCAGGTTACTCGCTGTACAACATTGGACTCATTTTCTCCGCGTTCATTGCGGGTTCCTATTCCGAATTTGCCAAATATTTCACCATTTCTCTCATTGCCTATTTTGGCATTCAGGTCTCCCATAGCAATTCTTGCGATTTACATTGCGTAGAGTAGAACTTTTCGATTTCTTCTGTACTTTGAGCTGTCGGTGCATACACAACTATGATGGATATGTTGAAAGGCCTTTCTTTCAGTTTAACGACAAGAATTCTTTTAGAAAACTGACAGTATCCCAGAACGCATTTCTTCTTGTCTTGGTCTAAGATTAATCCAACTCCTCTTTCATTTTCTTACTACCTGCATATATAATCCTGTGTTTATCAGTGACAAAATCTCCATTGTTTTGCCACCTCATTTCACATAATCCTAAAATGTTGACATTTAACCTACTCATCTCCAGTTTTATATTTTCCAAATGAGCACAGTGGTTTAACGTTCTAACATTCCATGTCCCGAGTCAAGCATTTAAATTTTTTATTGTTTTCCTTTTTCACTTTTATAAAATAACCCACTTCCAAAATATTTCCTTTCAGTTACGCTCGGTTGTCTTTTTTAAAATTCGTGCTCCTCGACGTAATATTTACTCGCATTATTCATTTTATATAATTCTATTAGAGACACTCTTACTTCCCATAATAGAAATTTCTCTTTCTTATTTCTTTACACGGTTGCATATTCCTACTTTGTTCAGTATTTACATTAGTCGGACTATTGTCCTCATCTTTGTCGCCATATTTGTCACAACGTTTCGGCCGTTGTACGCTCCGGCCTTCTTCAGGTTATCGCACCCGGCCGGAAGTTACTGCCGGCTACTCAAACGCCTGAAAGCGTCACCACGGAAAACGGAACAAACGCCATTAAGTTCCAGTGACTCAGCATTTTCAGACATCAAAACACAAAAATACAAAAACAAAACGAAACATAACATCCACAACTAAAAATAATGACCAGAAACTAATTCATATACACATGGGACCTAAATGAAACCCATGTGTACATTCAAAAGTAGAAGGTCATTTTTAGTCAATAACCAAAAGACATCGTTAGCCAAGCTACGATGCTGACCCCGGCCGACATAAATACGGCCAAATTTCTTCCGCCAAATTATTCTTGGATCCGGGTTTCAGAGCGCTACGCTCCCCTCACCGCTGACCTCAAGCAGCCGCCGCCGCCGCCGCCGCCGCCGCCGCCATCAGCCAGACTGAGACCAGCAGCGGCACCAGCGATAAGCCCAGGTCAAGCAGCAGCCACTAGCCAGACCGAGTCCAGCAGCAGCCATCAGCTAGACAGAGTCCAACGGCGGCACCACCAGCAGCAGCCCGCATACATTCTTATGCGATAGCCGTTTTCAGGGCTAACGATTACACGTTTATGCCATAGTCCTTTTCAGGGCTAACGATTACACGTTTATGCCATAGTCCTTTTCAGGGCTAACGATTACACATTTATGCAATAGTCCTTTTCAGGACTACCTGACCACATAGTTTAAGCAATAGTCCTTTTCAGGACTACCTAACCACATGTTTATGCAATAGTCCTTTTCAGGACTACCTGACCACATAGTTTATGCGATAGTCCTTCTGGTTACTACCAAGCTGCATCCCTGGTGACCGTCAACCTAAGGACGAGCAGGTTCCCTCAGCACTGTCTGGTCCGCTGCCCTAAAACAAGACGATCTGTCGGTCGGCGCTCCCCGATTTCATAGCGACACAATACCTGTACATACTTTTGCCAAATTGTTGAATAAAATTTGGCTTTGATTTTAAACCCTCGCTTTTGTTATCCTTGCTTCGATCATATTTTCCAATATAAATTTTACTGTTTGCGGGGTTGATAGCACCCGCTTGACGGCCCCGCAACAAGGTGGTTGGAATTTCGATTCGAACCCTTTATTTCGATCACTGGGGTAGACTGTTCTAGTTCCACGAGCCATGTTTGATGGATGTCAGTTATCAGTTATCTCCTGCTAATTTTCCCTCTGAAAGTTCTTGAGGACACATGGCACAGTGGTTAGATCCAGTGACAGACCCAAAGAGTGTGAGTTCAATACCCGTTTAAGGCAGTGGAGAACTTTCAGAGGGAAAATTAGCAGGAGATAACTTCATTTCTCTATGTAATTCTTTAATTTGTTGTTCTAATCTCATCTTCCAGCTTACTTTAGAATTTTTATTACTTTTTGTATTTTTGTCACTTATGTATTTATCTTTTAATCATCAAATTGTTCAGCAACAAACTGATATTTATTATATAAATATTTTAGTTCAGTTTGTCAAAGTTTATTACTTTTCTCCAATATAAATTTTCCCTTTATTTCACTCTATACACGGATAGCTGTGGCAGTTTCTCATCTGATATTTGTTTTCTTTCATTCATCCCATTCCTTTCTTCCTTAGGTAAATTTTCTTTATCTATTCAGGATGACTTGCATACTTTTTCCATTGTTTTTGTTACTTCATGTACATTTTCAGTTGAAATTCGGGCATTTTTGTTTTGTGAACGAATGCTTCCCTTGATAAATTATTTCCTTATATCGATAAAACTTGCTTTCCTTCATGATCTTAATTGCTTGGTCAGCTTATTACAAAATTATTCCATCTATAGTCTATATTTTTAAGGGATCTGTAAAACGCTAATCTTAAAATAGCAGACAGAAATATTTGGCAAGTAATCGTTGAGCTCATATTTACTTTGAATTTAAAAATTATTATTATTATCATTATTATTAAAATTTGCACAAATTACTTAAAGTCATTTGTGGTGTTATATTCCAACACCACAAATGACTTTAAGTAACTACCTCGGCACGTTCAGTAGGATATTAGCTGTGCCTGTGATGATTGTTGTTTTTTTGCAACGTTTTCATGTTCGGTATGATTTTAAAGACATCAAAATGTTTCTGCTGTTTCCTTTTACTTTATGTTTTATTTTTGCTATATTTTACATTACATAACTCGATGTTCATTTTTACAAAGTAAACAAGTCTCAGAAAGAAAACTGTCAGTTTAAAACTTGTTTACTTTCGAACTATATTACCTATTATGAATAAATTTTACCTCTATCATTCTTTATTTAAAGCTGTTCGGTTATATTTCTATTGATTACTAGTTGCAGGAAATAAGTGAGTCACTTTTTTTGCACAAAGTTTTTCCCTAAATCTCATTTATATCCAAAATTATAATTATTAATAGAATACCATAGGGTGAGTAAACTTTTTTACTAGGTGGTCGGGAAGTGGTCTTTTTATTAGTAAGATTAAAAATTAGTTTGACCCCCCAAAATAATAGGCGAAAAAAATTTTTAAGTAAAAAAAATCAGGTGAGTCACTTTTATCGAACAGCACTGTATATATATATAAAATATAGTTATATATGTTATATTTTATAGTTTATAGTTCGAAATATTTAATAATCTATGGGTTCTCCTTTATTTTGAATAATCTTTTCAACCCTTTTTAGCATTGACTTGATTAGGTTCTGGCAAATCTCATCGCCAAGCATTGAATTTCATTCGGATATGAAATTCACAATCAAATCCTCTTTGTTGCACAACTGCTTTCTCGAGAGCCTATACTTTATAATGCTCCATAAGTTTTCTATGGGATTGAGGTCAGGAGATTGGGGCGGCCATGTCATAACACTCACCTGTTTCTCATCAAATTATTCCTTCAACAATTTTAATTTGTGACAGGGAGCATTATCGGCATAAAAATGAGCTTGGTGGGGTCGATTTGCACCCTTTCAGCAGAAGGGAGCAGACAAGACTCTAAAATTCTCTTGTACTGCTCGCTCCTGAGGGTCTTTTCAATAGGTTTTAAGAAACCAGTTCCATGAAAAGAAAAGCATCCCTAAAACATTATACTGAACGGATGCTTGACAGTACTTACTGCTAAATTCAAAGAGCTTTCAAAGCTTCTTCGGATTTTAGATCGCTTATCCTTTGAATTTAGCTCAACTTTCGTTTCATCGGAGAAGAGAAGATTTAGTAAAAAAAATCAGGTGAGTCACTTTTATCGAACAGCACTGTGTGTGTGTGTGTATGTGTGTGTGTGTATGTGTGTATTAAACCCTTAAATGAAAGAAACATTCTTCATATATTACAAGTTCACATTGTGATTAATATTATCAAAAATCAAATCATTATAACTACATGATCGCAAGCAAGCAATATGACATGAAGATTTGAGAAGTGAGGTGGCATACTCTGATTTTACACATCTTTCTGATGTGTGTGTGTGTATGAGTGTTGCGTGTAACGTGTGTTTGCGTGTGTGTGAATCAATAATTTTGTAGACGAAGTTGTTAACTTCATTTTCCTTGTATAATATTTGATATATTTCATCAATGAATAAAGTGCATTGTTAAAGAAAGAAATTATTTATTTAGAATCCTGCATAGTTTATTTTAAATTCCACAGTTAGCCTTATGAATATTTTTGAGCGTCCTTAAATTTAAGCATTTTGAAAACCTAACAATATTTCTAATTGTTTAAAAATACATGTTGCGAAATAAAATCCTTACGTTTGCCTTGATAAAGTCCATCAGATGACGAAACGCGTTGGTAAAGAAACGTTTACTTTTTGTCTTTATTCACACACACACATACACGCACACTGGCATACAACCAGTGAAAATGTGCTTGAAGCTATTAATCCTCTTGCATGTAAGGCATCCATCAGACTTAATCGATTATGCATGAGTAACTTACACTATCTTTATCAGCAAACTATTCTCTTTCACCCCATCTGTCTAATCTAATTTCATTTCATCTAAGTGGCCTACATTTGGTATTTTGACACTTCAGTTCCTGCAAATCAATACATTGTAGTTGTGACAGAGTTGGTAGTTAGAATAATATATTTTGATTCAGCTGCAATTGAAAATAAAGTATGTAAGTTTAACATAAAATTTGTTACAACTTCTAAAACAATATAAGACTTAATTCAAAGCTAAATAATAAGTTAAAACTAGAAGGAGGAATTTTACACCTGTAATAATTGCCACAAAGAATACATCGGAGAAACCTCGAGGAATTTAAATAAAATATTACATTAATACAATTTGTATTTTTTACAAAACACAGTCAGTTCATTAATTACTCATTATAATGAGTCTAACCATAATTTCTATTTAAACAAATGCTACTTTAATTAAAAGAGAAAGAAAGTTACTAAGAAGAAAGTGTATAGAAAATGCTTTAATCGTCAGATCATACACAGTAAATTTGTAATCATTTTTTACAATATTTCACATTTCTTGGAACATTATCATAATGTGGTATACCTAATAAGAAAAGGGATAAAATATAAACAAAAGGAACCTAAATGAAATTGGGTAGACTATATAGCCGAACACATTATAAAAATAAATTTAGCAGTTTAAAATTTCAGTACCCACTTTCCTTCGTGCACATATTTAGTTACATCAACATCCGATGAAGTCCTAAACTTTTCCAGTGATTTTCATAATATATATATATATATATATATATATATATATATATATATATATATATATATATATGGGAAAATTTGTCAGAGTTAACCTGTAGAAAAGACAATATTTATAAATTACAATAGGAAAACTCTAATAGTTGCCGGCGCGTCGGCATTACAGTTTTCCTATTGTCATTCATATATATATATATATATATATATATATATATATATATATTAGTAGTACATTCATTAACTTGATAGTTATTGGCAATTAGTTAATTCTTCGAAGGTTGCTTAATAACCCTAACAAGAATATACTGTTTTATAATCATGTGTATGTATCTACGTACCTATCTTACGCGGTTGTGCTTATATATATTGCAAAACAATAATAAAAATAATTCAAACAGATGTGAAAGATAACAAAACAAATCTATATGGGGTAATAAAAAAAGCGTATTGATATGAAGGATAATAAGGGAAATGAAAAAAAAGATTTGGGATGGACGAATAATAGAAGGAAATTAAATGATGACATTTTTTTATTTTCTACAAAAAGGGAGAAAATACAATTTCTATGAAAGCGGGGAATTTTCAATGAGAAATGGTGAAAGAAAGAAAATAAAACAATGAGAAAAAATGAACAGAAAGTGAGATAAGTAGAAAGTGTGGGAGTGAGAAAGACCGACAGAGGTAAAAAAGAAAAAGAGTGGAAGAAACAAAAAAATTGGAAATAAGTAAACGCCCTTAATGTATAATGTAAAATTCCATTTCACATCGAATAAACGAGACACACCTCGTAGTCATTCGCATAAAAGCGAAAGCGTTGGTTGCTTTTAGTGATTCCCACTTCCTGTCTCTTGCCCTCGTCCTCAGTGTTACTCTTGATCTGTCGATTTAGCTTAAAAACAAGAAAATGGCGAACTGGGAGAATTTTGCATGTCGGTAGTGATGATTTCTGCTGATATTAAGTAAAACTACCAAAAGAAATATTATAAGAAATAAGAAGCAAGCGCTCTCATGGATAGACATAATGAAAAATTTTCAATATTTTCAGCCAGCTGAAATATTTATCGGTGAATCACTTTTCTCCACATTACTTATTTCACTTTCATTTTTTTAAAATTTATATAATTAAGTTTATAGAATTTATACATTAAAACTTATTAACATTAAATAATATTTTGTAAAGCATTTGAAAATTTAAAGTCGAATATTAATCAATGTCGGCTCGGAAGCACACACACACACACACACACACACACACATATATATATATATATATATATATATGTGTGTGTGTGTGTGTGTGTGTGTAGTAAAGGTAAAATAAATTCCGTGATGTATAATCTAAATGGGTCCTAGTAATATAAAAATATTAAAATTGATCCACAAAAAGGGAGCTCGATGCATTTTATTTGTACAAAACAAATGATGAACAATCAAAAAAATTTTTTTTATCTCATGTAGGAAATAGGCCTATTTCGGCGGGCGATAAAAGTGATCTTCTGTCTTTTCAACCCTGATATGAACATATGTTTGTGTGTGTGTGTGTGTGTGTGTGTTACTTTTAATTAATTCTAACAATTTGAAATCAAGTGATCTAATTATATGTTAATATTCTGGAGAAGTTTTAATAATTTAGAATTCCCTCTTCCGGCACGGACTCGCTTCTAGCGACAGGATTAAAATTGATCCAGCGTGCAATCCCTCCAAATATCTCCGATATTCCGAGAATCGTCGTATTACTGTACTGTCTCTGGACATGCGTCCGTTTTGGGAAACTTGAGCATGTCTCTAACAGTCAGCTAAACACCTTTCTTGGTGATTAATAAACCTTTTGTGTAGATGAACCCTAAAGTTGCTTCAGAGTTATAATTGCCGAAAGGCGTTTAGCTGACCGTCAGTATAGGTAGGTACCTCTACTTTTTCGTTAAAAAGAGAAGAAAAAGCTGAAAAAAAGTTTTATCGTCAAAATGCCCATGTTATTATTAAGTGGAAAGACCAAAGTATTTTTTAATTATTTAAAAAAAAATAATTCTTTTCTGACACGTTCGAAATTTTGGTTAATTTTTTTTTATTTGTCAACGCTGTAACAGAGCTGACTATGAACATTTTAGCGCCTTTTTTCTCGGTAAAATAACACATTGATTTGGAAATTCTTGCAAAAATCACATAATTGTCGGAATTTAATGAAACTTTCAGGACTTATTCAAAAATGAATTAATTTATTCTTTAAATTATATTTTTTAGATAATCTATATATAAATTCATGAAATTTCTAGAAATTAAATTCAGACCTCCAAATTTGTTTTATTAGTTAAACGCAGTACTCTTTGGAGTCATCATTTTTTTCTAAACAGTTACTCAGTTCCCGAAAATCTGCTTCGAGTCGTAAAATAAAAACTGCAATAATTTATAAAGTTTCAAAAATCTTTTAAATATTCTTCAAAACTTTGACCTCGTTAGGTTATTAAGTGAATACTATATTTACTAAGAGAATACTATATTTACTAAGAGAAAGTTGAAAAGCACCAGGATTTTTAAAATAATTTTTTGTTATGTGTATAAACGTGCCCATTTTGAAAGTATGGGCGACAATACACGACCTTATCAGAAAATAAGATCGATAACTATTGTAAATTTAAAGTCAGCATTCCTAAAATTAGATTACGGAGAATATTTCCAAAAATTTAAGATTACCGAGTACTTAAAAATTACTTAAAAATGTGTTCACCCGTCATTTTCTTAAACTATGTTTCAACAGATAAAGTTTCCGTAGAACAACAATAATACTGTCAACATCTTCAGAGGCAGTTGTTAAGTGATTTATGAGCGTTGACAAGTACCTAATCACCGCTAATGTTTGTTTTAAAAATCAATTTCTTTGTTATTTTCAACTTAAAGTAAATAATATTTGTTTCAAATCAGATAAATTATACTTTAAATCAGTTAATATTTCTCAAATAAAGTTTCAGAAAAGTATATTTTATTTTTGGAAGATTTTTTAATAAAGAAAATTACACTGCGATGATTAAAAAAGTGCGCTAATCGGCTATTTGTGCACCCCTCCACTGAATCGGATTCCAATCAATATAACTTGTTTTAAATACACTACATAGTATTTCACTTCTTGGAAATAGTAAATTTAATCCTTTAGCTTTCAATTAAAGCTGAAATGAAAGCTTCAAGAAAGTATTTAATTTTAAAAATTCATTTTAAACCTTAGGTATCGCGAATTATTGGGTAAAACGATGTTATCATGACTATCGAATTTACGCGGTCTACGCCAACTACTAGAGAACTACAAACCTTGCCAACGTCACCCTGAAAACCGACAACTACGACAGCGTACATACAGTTCTTTACCGCAAAACATTCAAACTGTATTACGAATACAACCTACAAAAATACTACAAAAAGTAGTATTCCTACAATTCGTTAAGCGAAGCTAGTTATATCTTAACATGTCCACCAGCTACACATATTTTTCTTTTTTGATGGCAGATAATTCGTCTTACCGGTCGAAGTCTCATGCCTCCTACTACTCCAGGTCTTCGACTGCCGCTGCCAAAGCAAAGTCTGAGGTAACCAAGGCAAGCCTTGCGCCCGTTGAGGAGGAATATAGAACAAAAATGGAAGCGAGGAGAGCTGAACTGAAAAAGGAAACG
This sequence comes from Acanthosepion esculentum, assembly GCA_964036315.1. Classification (NCBI taxonomy): domain Eukaryota; kingdom Metazoa; phylum Mollusca; class Cephalopoda; order Sepiida; family Sepiidae; genus Acanthosepion; species Acanthosepion esculentum. The sequence goes on from OZ038495.1 coordinate 74,715,092, forward strand.
GCCATGGTCATGGCCGAGAGACGAGGTTCTCAAAGCAGCCTCCGACAACCTCAGTGAAATGCTCAGCTACGATCTCCACCAGCCAGCCAGCCATGATTCCGGTCTACGCATACGGGAACACTTGGCTGATCAAGCACGTCATCATTGACCTCGAATCCCAGACAATTAGAGAGATAATTAAAACACGAGGATGCCCTTCTCTCGGACTAAGAAACCCAGGTAAACTTGACAACACTGGCCCAGTTCATATGTCAGAGGTACCTACCACCTGATAAATTCTATCCTTGTAATGCCAGACGAGACGCCCCCAACTATATGTCAGATCTCATGAGGTATTTCACGTGACGCGGGCCCATCACCACCGGATTACCTCAATGACAAGCCAGAGGATTACCAAGCGTGGAAGCATTCATTCCAGAGTGCCACGAGAGATCCTGGCCTCATACACAAAGAGGAAATGGACTTTCTCATAAAATGGCTCGGTACAGATTCAGAAATACAAACCAAACAAATAAGATGCATCAATCCGAACAACCTAGAAGGTTTTGAAAGAATATGGGATCGACTTGAAGAGTTCTACCGCATCCTGGAAGTTATGGAAGAAACCCTCTTTAACCGATTGGAAGGCTTCCCCAAACTGTCGAGGGATTTACTGAGGCTAAGCGAATATAGTGACCTGCTCATGGAGATTCGCTAATGAAAACGGACATCTCCCAGCCTACGCTTAGCTGGATACAGCTCGGAGACTTCATCCCTTGGTAGTCAAGCTACCCTTCTACTTTCAGGAGAAGTGGTTATCCGTCGGCTCGAAATATAAAGACCTGCTTCATGTCCCCGCCAACTTTTTCATTTTCATGGACACACAATAAGCAAGGATTAGAAACAATCTAAGCTTCAGATACAATCCGCCATCAGGCAGGTTCGATTGCAATGAAATACCTGACGACAGGTGTTAAATAATAGTTTCAGACTTATTTTTTAGTGGCAGTGTATTTTGGCTCAGACCTTCTGAGGCTTATCTTAAGGTCAGATGGTAGACAAAATAGGGATGTCGATTTTGATCGTATGAGCCGAACGCAGGAATGTTAGAGAGATGGAAAACAATTTCGAGGAGTTAAGTTTTTACACGTCATACACAATAGACGTGGTTATTTCGTGTCTCGGCTAGTTAAAAAATGTACGCGTCGACGTAATTAATAAAATAGATAAATTTTAAAAATCCCTTTTGCTGATGGCTTTTATCTTCGAACCCAGAAACATTTCGACACGCGCCCAGGAGAAGATGGCCGAGAGAGAAGAATGCAGCTTCAACTTCAAACGAAAGACCTCTCCAGAGAGAGGGGAGTATGCAACATAGGTCCAGTATTCTAAACCCAAAGTGGCCCTTCACCTTCCTCACTTGAAAACAATAGTTCACCTTATTCCAACCTTGGAGTCCAAAACACCAATAAGTAACCTTTTTAAACAATTGTGGCCATTTTTGACGGCACGGATACAATAATAATATAAAACTTATAGTCTTATAATAAACAATGAATAGTATAAGAAGAAATGAATAAATAAAAAATAAGTATTACTTCTCTTTAAAAAAAATACACATCACTTTCTTGGGGCAACGAAAAAACACGTCCGTTCACTTCAGCATCCAGCGTCATGCGGTATTTATTTCAGTGTTCACACACACACACACACACACACACACACACACACACACACACACACACACACACACTAAAAACGTTATTTGTAGTGGATACACGTATTTTAATTGCGATCTCTGTATCCACTAAAAATGTTTATAGTAATAAGAAATAATGGCAGATAAAAATCAATTATATATATATATATATATATATATATATATATATATATATATATATATATATATATATATATATATATATATATATCTGATGCATGGTATTAGTTGTATGGTGTGCATTGGAATAGCTGTATCTTTTGTTTATATTTACTATTTTTTTTTCAATGGGATTAGATAGGTTCGTCTATCGCCCGATTCACACTCCTCGCCCGTCTTTTTAACAGGAGTATATGTTTATCCTTGGTTCAGATCGATTTATTTGTTCATAATGGCCATTAATTACACGATGTCTGTTTCCAACGAATCCTTGGTATCGTGAAGTCACAGCCTGGTGTCTCGACACCGTCCCAGATGTAGGAACTTCAAATAAAGCGAGCAAGGTGACTGAATATTAGAATGACTTTAAAATTATTAGTTAGCCAATCTAAGATAACATGAGTGATGTGGGAAGGAGTAGAGCCATGGTGGAATATGTATACTCATAGATCCAAAGCTTAACCACTATAACTAGCACCTCAGTGGGACTATCCATGAACCACTGCTGGAAAAAGTCGGATGTATGACTTACTCTGGTTAGTTACACATCGCAAATATCATCAGAGATGAAGTAAAATTGGTGTCATGGAGTCTACTCAGGGCCACAATTCGTTCTTTGTCCTGGAAGCTTTATATGGTAAGAACCACGACATGTAGGGTTCCTCGCATGTTCAGCAGTACTTCGATCAGATCATACAATTCTGTCGATTGTTTTCGAAATGACCTGCGCTCTCCTTCTTATGTAGGATTTGTACTTGATATATGACTGATGATATCCTAGAACCGCTGGATAAACTTAGGCGTCCTTATGAAATCTGACAGCTTAGAATAATAGCCACGATTACACAGTCACGACAGAAGCCTCCAATTTGTTACTGACACTGAACATGAAGGACTCGGCCATTTGCAAGAAGGTGGATATCTTCGTGTTGCTGTTGACTAATAGTATCCCGATCACACTCTTCATAGTATTGAGATATAAATTACTACTCCTGCTAATCGATACGTGGGGAATAATGAAATTTCTAGTACGGAATTGAGTAACTTATCTCTAAAGTTAGTTGTTTAGACAGTGGCCGCGAGAAAAATGGCTACCTATTGTCAAATGTAATCAATTTATTATGTAAGAAAAGGCAAGAATGATATGGATAAAAAACAAACATCACAAGATCATTTTCCAAGAAAAGGACATAACTAAAATAAATAATTAAATAATGTAGAAAGTTAAAGAAAATAACCGGAGAATAAAGTTTACGCATATGTTTGCGTATAAGATCCCAAAAATATTTAAATCCCCAAAATCACCCTTAAAATTTGGGGGTCGTCTCATGCTACAATTCTAAAAAAGAAACCTTAAATTCTGAGTAATGTTTGTCGGTAGGCTAACCTCGGCCTCGGTGCGATAACTAATAACGTACATGAAAAGATTCACATTAACGAATAAATTGATAATAAAAGTAATAAAATTATTTCTACCTTATATATTACTGACATATTCAAAGAATAATTCCATATCAATGAAATCAACTTGTATCCATGCAAGCTCAGTTGAGAAAATGTAAACATCGAGTTATGATTGTGTTCACAGAAACCTTTATCTTTCGCTAAACTTATTCCGAGAAATATCAATTTACTTTTTCATTGATTTGTTTCCAAGGTTCACAACAAGACGCTATTGTTTATCACCTCGCTATTAATTATTCTGCCACTCTTTGTAAACTACAGAGAGTCTTGTTTCAAAAATAAATTCTTGCTCAAAACATCCTTTATTTTAACTTCGATTCTTATAGTGTCAAAATCAATTTCTTTTTTAAAAGTTCCAAATTTTTATTGTTCCAGTAATTTTCTATTAGTAATCTGATATCCTTTGTACACTTAAAAAAGATTATATTTCGTGTTCTAAATTAACTTTCTGTAACATTTACATTTCAAAATCTTTACAGCATATTAACATCTTGGTTATTCGAAAACGCTTCTCTTTCACTTGGTGTTTTCTGTTTTACAGCATATCCTCCTTTATTATCATTATTATTATTATTTCAGGGGTGATAATCACCCCTGCCACACATTTTTCATTAAAAATTATCGTAAATTAAACATTATCGTACTGTTATTAGTGGTATTTTGTGATTGTCGATGAAGTAAAAGTAAAAGTAAAAGTATACCAGGCTATTTGTAAATGTTTAGATATACGAGACCAACCTCGACTCGTTTATCCCCTCCTCTGACCTCTCGATCCCCGGTTACCTTCCTCTCCTTAGAAAAGACTCTCAAACCACATGCATGGCCTTGGAGTTTACGTCAAGGACCGTCACCCACAGACCGTCACTCTCCAGACAATTCATACATGTGTCTCCGTCTATCTCTCCTCAATACTGTAAGCTACCTCTTCTTCCTCTATCGCTCTCCATCCTCCAAAGACTGTGGTGTACTCGAAAGCATTTCCGACATTATAGACAATGCTATCTCTCTCCATCCGTTTGCTCATATGTTCGTGTTCGGGGACTTTAACGCCCAACATACCAAGTGGCTTAAAAATTCTATAACTGACCTTGCTGGCATACAAACACATAACTTTTCAATTTCTCAATCCCACGAAAATAGTTGACTTTCCCACACTGGGCGGTAAGGCTTCCCTTCTCGATCTCTGTTTCACTTCCATCACCGAGAGTCCTGTCGCGCCACGCAGCTCTGCCCTTTTGGCAACTTTGATCATGCCGTAGTATCTGTCAACATCTCCTACTCCAACCCCAGCAAAGAAACTCCTACCAACAGAATATTTGGTTTTTAAGCTCCCCGTTCAAGAATGAGCATCCGAGGTCTCCCCCTGGGTAAAAGCTGGAATCGTGGCTTTCATCCCCGGAAAGAAATATAAGGTTAAATCACACTTATTGCCTTGGTTCTCTGCTGCTTGCTCAGTTGCCATTGCCCACAGGAAACTTCTTCCGCCTATATCGTAGTGACATGTCTGATTGCAACAAACGTCTCTTTGTTTCAGCCCGTAACGAATGCAAGCGTGTCCTCAATGAAGCAAATTCACTGTTTTCTAATAGAATGAAACAACGTATTGATCTCGCAAATTCGGCTCCAAGGATTATTGGTGTCTCTGCAAGAGCGTACTTAACAACAGCAAACCCACAATACATCCTTTGTTCAACCAATTTGAGGTCCTGAGCTCCTCAGCTGATAAGGTCGAGTGGTTTGCTCGGAAATTCTCATCCAACTCAACACTCGAATCATCCGGTGTACCCACACCTGATTTCCCCACTGAAACTGAGGCTCTTATTGAGCGAGTTGCATATAACCCTGTCGTTGTCATTGGGCATTATCTCTAAATTAGACTCCCATAAGGCTAGCGGTGGAGACAGAATACCAGCCATTGTCCTAAAGGAATGTGCTCCTGTACTGGCCCCTGCCCTCTCCAAATTATATAATTACTGCCTCAATGAATCTTGTTTTCCAGCCTGTTAGAAGTCCACATCTATTGTTCCTGTCTTTATGAACTCTGGAGACCTTTCTGACCCATCTAACTACCGTCCTATCAATCTCCTACCACTCTTCCGCAAAGTCTTTGCAGCTTTAATCAACGCCGAAGTGGTTAAGCACCTTATATACCATGATCTGATATAGTTTCCGCTTTGCCCGTTCTACAGCTGATGTGCTCACGGCCATAGCTGAAATTGTTTACCAAGCAATTCACAATAACGGAGAAGTTCGTCCCGTGGCTCTAGATATCTCTAAAGCATTTGATAGGGTTTGGCATGCCGGCCTCCTTCGTAAGCTTCAGGGATACGGAATTTCAGGTCGATTATTTGACTTAATACGATCATTCCTGTTAAACCGTGTAATGAAGGACATCATTAACGGATTCTCATCCAGTTCCTTTCCTACAAACGCAGGTGTTCCCCATGTCTCTATCCTGTGCCTTACTTTGTTCCTTATCTTCATTAACGATCTTCGCGATGTCATCAATTCCCAAGTAGACATTTATGCAGGTGACATTACTATTTACGTCTGCCTCAAAAGCAAATCTGGTATCACTGACAAAACTAATCTGGCTGTTTGTCTCGAAAAGGACCTCCAATCGGTTGTGGACTGAGGCAGGAATTGGTTGGTTAACTTTAATGCCTCAAAAACAAAACTGCTCTCTATTAATCACCACCGGAAACCATTCCTGCCTCCCATTAGAATGTCTGAAACTCAGCTCCACGAGAACACCTCTTTTTGACTGCTTGCACTCACACTGCTGCTGACCTGAGATGGAACAATACACTGAATCAATAGCTTCATCCACCGCAAGGAAAGTTGGTTTCCTGTGTCGCGCCAGAAAGTTTTTCTTGTTCGAGTCCATCCTTCAAATCTATAAATCAACCATTCGCCCTTACATAGAATACTGCTGTCATATATGGTCTGGTGCCACCGCCGTTTGTCTTAAAGTCCTCGACAAAATCCAGAGACGGATATGCAATGTGATTGACCCTGATCTGGCATCTCGTCTACAGTCGCTCTTTCACAGGCGTGTCGCTTCCCTCTGTCTTTTCTACAAATACTTTCATGGTAACTGCTCCGACGAGCTACGTTCGCTAGTTCCCACACTGCATGAATTTAAACGTGCAACTAGCCTGGCATCTCGGCCCCACCCTTTCACTGTCGAAACAGTTAAATGTAGCCGTCTCTTCTACTCCAATAGCTTCATGTGTCGCACCTCCCGTCTGTGGAATTCCCTTCCTATTACTTGCTTCCCTCATAGCTATAATCTCCAACTATTCAAATGTAATACCAATCGACATCTCCAGATGCCTTGATCTATTCCCTGTTCATCTCTTCATCCTTTTATCTATCACGCCTCTTTACTCGTTCGCACTCTCTGTAAACCCTTGCGTGCTAGGGGCATCCCGCCTTGTTTGAGGTGAAAAAAAAGAGAAAGAAGTATTCGTAAGATATCATGTAATTGAAACGTAAACAAAACAATGGTTTCCCTTTTAGGGGGCGTGTATAGGAAATCGTGATATACAATCGATTTTGTTTATTTTGTATTTTTAACGATACAGTAATAACATTTCTAATAACATCATCTTTATAATCAATAAGCAGTTATACTACAAGTATTGGATAAATTCATGAAAATTTGCTATATTTTTTACATCTTATCTATACGCCGAAATATACTGTAATTCTTGACGTGAAGAATTATCAATATACTTTGATGTATTCGAACTATTACTCTATTTATTATAGTTGTTACTGACACGATGTTACAGCTAAGTACTTTCTAGCTATCTACTGGTGTCCATTATTTTGTCTATATGGGATAAAAGATGTTGATAATTGTGTAAGTTTTGTCAACCGTTTTTGTTAAAACAGAGTATATTGCTTCCTTACAAGGGGGAATTAATCTGCTAAAAATATTGATGATTATATTCTTCAGTAAAGTTTTGATAACTCAACACATTTGTTTTCTATTCTCGTGTTGACGATTTTAAAATCTCCAAATCTAGAGAAATATCACAAGACCAAACAAAATTTAACAAAATAAATTTACTCCTGATCAAAAACCTTAAAACTGTAGCAAGTTTGAGCAAAAATACCTTTTCTCGCGTACCGCTTTGGAGCCGGTTCGGAGACCACAAACTCAATAAATAGAGGCGTTTCGATTAGATTCGAACAGTCACAACTTCAACCCTGGAGAGATGCTAAACAAATCCACACTAGACAAAACTTTGACCTAACTACACTTTTCGCGCGCTAATTCTTCTGACTCAACAAACAACACTTCGCTCTCTCAGGAACATTACATACAACATACTAAAGAAAGTGAATTAACCCACTACTAAAACAGTATTTGTAAATTTCAATCAAACATCAAAACAGCTAAAGGTACACAACTCTTACAAACTTTGAACAGTAACTTTAACAAACGCACACATACACAAAAGACATTTTGTAATACGATAAAACATCTTGTTTAATTTCATACACAAATCTTAACCACAAGCCTACACACATTGAAACTCAGCATTATCCTTCTACATATTCCATTACAACTGGTCGTACTTGATCAGCAAGATCTATCTGTTGACCATGTTCGCCATAGTCTATGAATATAGAATCCAGCGCAGTACGTAATCTGTTCAATGAAACAACGTTAAAGATTAACACTCACGCGTCAGACACTCTACTGGATCTGACTATATTGCCAATAGCAGCAGCAGCTGTTCCGTAATTCTTCAGTCTTCGATATCAGAGGTTGGCAGTCAATATTCGGAAAAAACATGGCTGCCTATATACACTTCGTATTGAATATTATGAGCCTTCTGATTGGTTATCTCTTCTATTAGTGAACTATAATATGAGTCAGCTCATTTTGGTTGGCTCACTAGTATATAGAGTACCCAGAAACTGTAACACTATCTTGATTGTGTATGTATAAATGAATGTTATTTGTTAAACCTTTAATCACGTTGTCCTCATTTTTGATTTCTCCTAAACTATTTTACCGTCAATGTTCTTATTCTTATATTTGTTGTGGATGAATGTCTTGTGAACACCTACATTTCTAAGCCTTCTGATGACCTAACCTTCTGATATGCAAAATATATTCGCCAATCTGCAACAAGGTAATGAGTTTCCGATTAACGCTGTCTACTCATTACTGTTGAACGACGACCTGAGTAAAGTTACAACAAAAAGCAACTAAATTTTGATGATGAAAGCAAATACAATTAAAAAGTTAGTAGTAGTAACGCTAGTTTTGAAAAAATGAAAAATTTCAATTATTTACTATTTTTGAAACAAGATTGATCGTCTGGTTGAATGAGGTACAACATCGTAAATTAATAATATTAATTAGCAATATTGAAAATATGGAGCATATGAGTGTGAAGTACTGAGGGATAATGACGAGGAAACACACGTTATATTTAACGAGACAAGATAAGGAATTTATTTACAAGTTTACATATTTGAAGTTGTCAGTAGCTTGTTTCAGGAAAAGAATCAAATATTTAAAGTTCGTAGGTTCGATGAATTGTCAAGAAGAGAAAATGTTCATATTAAATCATCGGACACAAAGTAATATTCCAGAATATTTAAAACAAATTGAGAGAGTTCGTTTTTCATATAAAAGTTATATGGCTGTATTCAACATGAATAAAAAGATATATTTTAAGGTACTTTAAATTACCCTGCCCTCATTAGAGTCTGACATGTATCAGTGTGTAATTTGACACTGGTGTTATTCAGGCGTGTGGACCTCTGGCTTTCTGCCTTCTGCCGCTTTCTGCTTTTTTCCCTCTCTCTTTCTGCCTTGATTCAACTTTCTCTGCCTGTTTATATCAAAAAGAGATTTCACATCGGCTCATTACTTTTTCTCAGTTTATAAACCGCTCTCTTTTACATTGGTCAAAATAAATTTTCACATAGGCTCATTAAACTTTGCCTTGGTCTTTTCTTCGGCCCGTAGCCAATCCCTTTTTCTATTGGTCAAAATAAATTATTTTAGTTTTAGTATCAAACGATTCAAAATAAATTAGTTGAATCATTTTAGTGTAAAAACACAAAACGTTTGTTAGCAGCAGAAAGCAAGTTAGATTTTGCAGTAAAAATATCAGTGCAATATGTTGTTATATAAAATAGATATATCGCTTTTATTTGCTTTTTTTACTTACTCGAAGGTAACAATCTCGGTATATTAGAATACCAGTCAAATATATAATGTCTGAATGATCGATTTCATCATTCCAATACTTATTCGTGGACGTATTCAATTTGCAAATCAATATACACTATTTTGATTGAACGAACACGCATCTTGACCAGGCTTGGAAATCTCTCAACTTAAAGTTTTTGTGACACTTGGCTTACTACGCTTCAATCCTGATCTTGTTTTTTTTTCGGATTTTATCGAAACACAATATAGTTAGAGGTGTCTACAGTTCATCACATCCTCATACCAGTGACAAATCAACGATCCTGGTTATAGTGCTACATCTAAGACAGAAAAAAAGCAAGGAAGAAAAATCACCAAAATAGAAAACCACCACATCCCCACCCAGGTAGAGTAGTATACCAGATAATGTGATCACGGAGTCTTGACCCAGATGTTACTATCGACAGGCAAAGTGTAGTTCTATATTCAGTGACAAGAGCAACAAGCCTGTCCTCGGCATAGTGCTACTTGTGTGGGCTTACATGTAGCACAAATTCTCACATAACCAGCAACGCGCGCACGAAATTACCGTATTTTTGAAGGTATCATACTTTTGGTATGTGATATAATAGATTAAAAAAAAAATCTTCAAGTTGTTGATTTTCCATTCTCACACTTGCTTGTTAGCTCCAGGATAAATGCAGCATTCCTCTCACCTCAAACTATGGGTGAATTACTACTGATATTTGTTCACAGGAAAAATAATTTGTATATTTATAAATTTACGTTTTTTCTAAATTAGAGACATCTATGTAGCCTATGAGTTTCTGGTGCTGTTGCATGGGTATATCAATCCAGACATATTCTATAACTGAATTTTGTTTGTTGTACTTGCGAACATGGTATTTAATGAGATCTACAACATGTTTCATACATATTTAATGAGTTTTAATTCTGATGAGTGTGGATGCCAATGGAGGACCTGGAAGCCATCCGACTATTCCTAAAGTCAGATTCGTGCCACTCGCTTACGATGGGATTTTTTTCTTTTTAACAGAATAAACTATTATCACCTGGAATTATAATTAGTATAAAGGGATGGAAATGTTTTGTGCATATCACACCTGAGAATATAAACTCTAATTACACTAGTGACCCTTGCGAACTGTAACAGGACATACCCCACACTATTACAGATAAAATTCAGACGTTATACAATAGTAAAATTCACTTCTCCACTGTTATTTATTTCCCTCTTTACACAATATAGCAGAAGTCACGTACATAAGAGAAATTATGGATTGTTTAGCTAGGTCTTGTTAAGCATTACAGATTATATTAATTTAACCGATGTTTGCATAAATATGGAGATTGATAATCTATCTATCTATCTATTTATCAGATCGACTGATGTAAGTCGATTCATTAATTTAGGTATAATTATCGGTTTTGTTTTGTTTTGTAAATCCTGAGTGATTAAAATGAAAGAGAGAATTATTAATTTCTCATAAAACTGTCAATATTTTTCTAGATGGATGCTAGAAATTAGATGATACAAAACATGTCTCATTGGAAATGATGTTCAATAGTTTATACATTACATGGTGATCATATAATCAGTCGAATTTGTTCAAGTCAGGGTCGAATTCATAAGTGGAAAAAAATTAAAAAGTTATGTTTGCTTACTAATTCAAGTCATAATCTTCAAACGTCCGAGCAGTATTTAAGATAGCCTTAAAATTAATGTAATATCAGATGCAAGATCAAACTGAAACTAAAAAAGGACACACACTGAAACAATATTCTATTAGAGGCAACATAAACTGAATTTGTTATCACTATTTTTCATAGCTAAAATCCTTATTTTGATGATCGGGTAACCTTTAGGGAATTTTGAAATGAACACTTTATTTAATGTCCGGGAGAAATATATTGTCCTTGACTCGTTGTCCTTGTTTAGGAATATCTGTTCTTTCTCTCTTTTTAGTACTCTTCAGTTATTTCCATTGAGTCTGAGTTTGTACTATCAGATCCAGAGATTGAACTAACATTTACTGTGCCATTAAATTCATGAATCAGTGCTTTAATCCTCGTGACAATACTAATCGAAACACGACTTATTGAAAACACAACAGTCAATCTAAGTGAGCCAAGCAGTTTTCAATTTCCTCTGTTCCCAATTTCATTAGGAGTTTTCAATTCGTGCTCCATTTGAAATCTGATTAAAGAACTTAGGTTACGAATGATTTATCCAAAACATCGTTGGGATTATTACTATTGCCTCTGTTATATATATACTATAAATGTCTAACGTTGCTGAAAAATGTTCCCAAATATATACATTAGCATACTACATCGCAAGTGTGAGTGTTTTATGATCAATATGCAATTAAAATGTTGAATTTTCATTTTCAGATTTTATTTCCTCGACGATTCAGGCATCTGATAAAACTTTAAATTTCCCTCTAGATACTCGCAACAATATTTCAATTATCCAAAAGCTTTCATACATTGCTTTTCTAAAGCTATGGAAAACAAGGTTTCTAGATTTAGATTCAATTAAATCCCGCTTGAGTTCATAATTTTGTTGTAGTGTGCTTGTATGGATGAAGCAAATCGATGAAGAAATCTCAGCAATTAACAAAATATTTTAAGAGCGCTCATCTAAACCGAAGCAATTTTCGATTTCCGCTGTTCTGAATTTACTTGCCGAATTTCGTTAGGACTTTTCAAGACATTAAATTTTTGAAACCTGATTAGGAAACATAGGCTACGAATGATTTATTCAGTATATATTTTCCAAAAAAGAAATGTCAGGATATTACTACTTCTAGAATTTAAATGTTGCTTTTATGTTGGTTTTCCTAGAGGCTGTTCAACTAAAGTTTTCTCAAAGTTTTAGCAACGAGGATATCCAAGAAAAAAGAAATTGTCGTGGCTATCACATACAGAATGCATCTCCTGGTAATCAATATCCACTTAAGAAGCAATATCTTTTAGATATTTATTCACATCGTCCACAAAATACTGAAGATTTCTAGTTTGTGTAGCAAATGTTGACAGGATACGTATCGAACATTTATTTTAAATGAATTACTTCAGATTAAGGATTTTTCACCTTTTATCTGTCAATTTATGTATCCATAGGTTTACTTTGATACTGAAATTACATTCTAAATCAAATCTCTGGAATCGATATTCATCCTTAGGCTGAAACAAAAATGTAAATTGTCAAAGCCAATAGGCTGTATTCACAGTTTATGCATTAAACGGTTATATAGGAATAAAGTGTCGCTGCTGACACTGGAGTTTGAACACAGATCACCAGAGTGCAAACACAGGCGACTCCATTTTGAATAAGTAGATCACGTGATGGTAAAGAGAATGTACATATGGGAATTAGCGTGGGGTCTAAGTGATCAATATACGGAATACTATTCTGCATTGTTTGGGACGTGTATTGAGTTACAACCCACTTTTTTGTCTGTTCGCTGGACGCTAGTCAGGAAAGTTTTTTACACATTGTTTTGTTTTATAGCAAGTGTGATTTTGTAATTGTGTGGGGAATAGCCTCCCGCCATGGCGGGGTGTCCCAGGAAAAATAGCTGTTGGCCACTACCTCAAAAGTATCATCAGCATAGGTGCCAGAAAGCCCCCACCCAAGGACTTAAATATAAATATAAAGAATTTATCTCTAATAATGAACTTTTACCGGTGCCTTTGGTTATAGAGACAATCTTCCTGTTGACGGTCGGCGACAAGACCAGAAAATTCATGGGTGCCAGCAGGGAGGCTATGGAGAAAGCTCTAAAGCATTTGAATATCGGGGCCTAAGTGTTGGCCAGAAGGTCGAATGCCATGTGGGACATCTTGCTGGCATTTGAAGAAGCCGCAAAAGATCTGGCAAAGAGCATCCTCATCACCGAGACGATGAGGCTCCAAACTGAGTACATGGACACCCAAAATACCTTACATGGGGTGCCCATGTATATCACGAAGGACCATTTGAAGGCCTTCTTTGCAGATTATGTAAATGGAGTATACGCCATCAAAAGCAAATCATTTTGAGATCCTGTGACATTGACCCAACCCAAGTTCAATGAGGTACCCAGCATAATTACTTGAGGCATTCGGAACATTTCTGTGGTTGTTTAGGGTCGTGGCCCCTTCTGCCGGGCTTGTGGTTCGGCCGGAGCCCTGGCTAAATTGTGTCCAAGAAAGAAGCCGATACCACAGACGAAGCCAACACTGCAACCAACACTGAAGCAGCCCATGGAGGAAGCAACAAAGAAGTTTCCTAGTAGTGAATGAACTGAGGTAGTAAGGAGAGGAGCGAAGGCGACAACTCCGTCTTCCCAGCAGGATGTGCCAGACAAGGGTGCTGCCAAACAGCAGCAGAAGCAGGATATCCCCCGCAAAGCAGCTGCTAAATCAGCAGATAAGCAGCTGAAGCAGCAGATGCAGCAGCAGCAGCGACAGAAGCTTCAAGAGCATCAGAGGGAACATAAGCAAGAGCAGCAGCAGCAGGAACAGCAGCTGTAGCAGAAGCAGCCGGTGAAGCAACACCAGCTAGAACCTCAATCTCAGGAAACGGAGTTCCAAGAGCAGCAACAGTAGGTCGTTGAGGAGTTGTCTAAACTGGACCTCTATATGGTGGTGGGGGATATGCCTCCGCCTAGATCCTCATCACTGAAGAGGGGGAGGAGGAGGAAGAAGATTTTAAAACCAACAAAAAGGAAAGGTGAGCGGGTCAGAGTAGGGCGGAGAAGGCCCTGGTAGATGCCAAGACCCAATCCGCTTCTACTTCGTCAGCAAGAAAGGAAAGCGATCTCCTGCCAAGTAAGACAAGGAGCCACCGCTCCTGAACTACTAGAGATCTGTCTTCCCCTTCTCCCTCCCCAACCAATCTCAAGGAAAAGAGAAGCGGCATGTCCCTAGACGGAATAAAATCTGTATCGTGGACCGTGCGGTCCTTAGAGGGACCTTTCTTCCAGAGGTAGTCCCTCTTGATGGCTTATTTTCAAATGTACCCTCCGTCAACAGGAAGTCAACGGAGGATCCAAGGAACTTTTCCGGTGCTCCCCGTGTTATTACACTTAATAGGGGAAAACATTAAGGTCTGGGACCATATTCCGGGAGCAAAAAGTGCCTTCCCAAAGTTCCGGATGGTTCAGACAGAGTCTACGTAGCTAAAGAAATTATCATAGTAAAGTGCAGGGAGGGTTCCGGTTCTTCTCCACCCCACTCTATATAAGGCCCTTAAACTAACGTTACCCAGAGATGTCAGCGGTATTGTCACTGAAGAACGAATTACGTCCGATATAGGTACCGGTACCAGATGTCTATTAAGCTAGCTAGTTTGAATGCAAGGAGCATGAGAGATCGGAGTAAGGTTGCCCGTTTGATTCGTGATCTCTTGTCCTTTGGTGTGGATGTACCGCGATCCAGGGGACACTAGCCTTTCCTCACTTTCCTTTCAGCCTTGTGCCACAATGTTGCATATTTTACAAAAAATATATACTATATTGATTACTATTCGGATAACTAAATCGATTTGGATCATTATTCGGTGGTTACTTTTCGAGCAAGTATTATCGAGTAAGTACTATTAGTGCGAGTGCTATTCGAAGGCGCCTGACACCAGCATTTTTCAACGGCATACTATAGTTGTATCTGTGATTACAAAGCCTCTACTACAATGAGCCTTATGAAAGTGACAACGAGTATTCGTTGATATTACAAAAGTGGCAACGAGGATTCCTTCAACTTACACGAGGATTCGCTCATTTTACACAAGGAGAAAATTAATCTGCAAAATATTCAGCAGAATACAGAGGAATGGAAGAATTAAAAGGTATCATTATTCAAACGTTGCAGCAACAAAAACTGCAACAAGAACAACAAAAAAGCAACATGAACAGCAATTGCAATTACAACTAAAACAGAAGTTTTTGAGTAGTTTACCAAAACGATGGAAGGAAAAACTTCAGATTTATTCACTCCAGATGATGTTGTGAATTCAATCAGCGAATTTGTGTACAATTCAGATGAAGGGATAACTTATCCAGCTTATTATACAAGATACAAGGATCTTCAAAATGGATTGTTCACATTGGAATGATAAAAAGAAAATTTGGTTATTATTAAGGAAATTGTCCCCTGATGAACATGAAAAGTTCGTAAATTATATTTTGCCGGAAAAACCAGGAGAGGTAAATTTGTATAAGACTGTTCTACTACTATCAAAAATTTTTGGTGATAGGAGGATTTTGTCACTTATGCAGGATTCGTGAACCGAGAATGTGAAATGTTCAAGTTAAATGATTTATTTAAATGCCTGATATTGGTGCAGGGTTTAACTTTTAATAAGGACGCGGAGATAAGATCCAGGATACTTGCTAAATTAGAAATGGATCCCAAATTAACTCTCCAGAAAATAGCGGAAGAGTGTCGACGTATTGTGAATTTGAAACTCGATACAACAAGGATTGTGGAAAACGACAATACACAGGTACATAGTGTCCGACCATATAAAATAAAAAGCTACGAACGTTTTTCAACTCTTAACAGAACGGTAAAAAATACTATAAACTCTTTTCAATATCTAATACTTGCCACATTTTTGGAGGTAAGCATTTTAAAAGTGATTGTTTCTTCAAAAACAAAATGTGCTATGAATGTAGTAGATTATGACACAAAAGTACGTGTTGCAGATATAAAAATGTAGAAAAAAATAAAACGTATGTGAACATGATAAATACACGGAGTAACGATAAGAAGCCTAAAAGGGAAATTATCAACACATCTCAAAAGAAGAAATTTGTTTTTGTTCAAATTAATGATGTAAAAATAAAATTGCAATAGGGTACAGGATCTGATATCACTATCATAAATGAGCAGACATGGAGTAAAAATGAGTAAACCCAGTTTATTGACTGTTGATAAAGTTGCGCTTGAATTCCCAGTAAAGAGATCGAACTTTTTGAGTGAATTCAGCTGTAACGTTTCTTTTGTGTGAAAAAAAAAAAAAAACTAAAAAAAGCGGTGGTGTCTGTATTAAAGAATACTGTTAATTTGTTTGGAACAGACTGGATGCATTGTTTGATCTCTGGGCCCTTCTTTTTGTAACAAGATAAATATTGTTACCTCAAGTAACAATACAATTACGGCAAATTAAAAATTAAAAAATGAACTAAAAAAGTTTTCCAGAAATTTTCTCAGAAGGTCTAGGGACATGCACGAAAACAAAAGCTAAGTTTGAGTTAAAAGAGAGTGTAACACCGAAAAGTAGTTTTCCTTTTGCGGCCTTGGATCCAATTAATAATGAATTGGAAAAACTAGAAACATTATGTGTGATATCAAAAATAGACTATTCCGAATGGACATCACCAACAGTCTACGTTAAAAAAAAGGAATACTAAAATCTGCGTATGTGCTCATTTTTCAACGGGGTTAAATGAAAGTTTAAAACAACATAACTACCCATTACCAAGTCCAGAGAAAATTTTTGCCAAATCAAATGGAGGTAATTTTTTTTCTAAATTGGACCTGTCAGTCTCTTACCTACAAATACTAAAGGACGAAAACTGCTCAAAATTATTGAAAATTAACACTCATAGAGGGTTATACAGATTCAGCCGACTACCTTTTAGTATAAATGTAGCACCAAGCATATTCCAACAGATAATGGATAACTTGCTTGCCGGTTTGGATTGTGCTCAAGCATATTTTGATAACATACTTATTAAAAGTAAGACCCCCGAAAGCAACATGCAAAACATGTAAAGAAAGTATTTGTGAGAATCAAAGAATATGGTTTTAAGATTAGTGAAGGAAAATGTGAATTGTTCATGAACAGACTTAAATATTTAGGACAAATTATTGATGAAAACGCTAGACGACCAGTTCCTTCAAGGGCGAGCGCAATAAAGGACATGTCCGCTCCAACAAATGTAACAAAGTTACAAGCATTTTTAGGGTTTGCTAACTACTATCATATATATATATATATATATATATATATATATATATATATATTAAGCTTTTCACCCCAGGCAAGGCTGGAAGCCACTAGCACGCAAGGGGTTACAGAGAAGTTGGAGCGAGAGCAAATAAGAGTGTTAGAGGAAAGGATGTGGAGAAGGATAAAGGATAGATCAAGGCAACTGGAGATGTCGATTGACGTTACACTTAAATAGTCATCACGGAAACAGGAATGAGGAAGGGAGTTCCATAGGCGTGAGGTGCGAGATATGAAGCTATTGGAGTAGAAGAGACGTCTACATTTAACAGTTTCAACAGTGAAAGGGTGGGAACGGGATGCCAGCCTCGTAGGACGCTTGAATTCATGGAGCCTGGGAACCAGCGATAGCAGCTCATCGGAACAATTGCCATGGAAGTATTTATAAAAGAGACAGATAGAGGCGATGGTGCGTCTGTGAGAGAGAGACTGCAGACGAGAAGCCAGATCAGGGCCAATTACATTGCATACCCGTCTCTGGATCTTATCAAGAACCCCGAGGCAAACAGAAGGGGCTCCAGACCATATATGGCAGCAATACTACATGCAAGGGCGGATGGTTGATTTGTAAATTTGGAGGATCGATTCAGGGGAGAAGAATTTCCTGGCTCGGCACAGGGAGCCAACTTTCCTTGCGGTGGATGAAGCAATCGACTCAATGTAATTGTTCCATCTCAGGTCAGCAGACAGCGTGAGACTGAGCAGCCGCAGAGAGGTGCTCTCGAGAAGTTGAGCTTCAGACATTCTAATGGGATGCAGGGAAGGATCCCTGTGGTGATTAATGGAGAGCAGTTTTGTTTTGGAGGTGTTAAAGTTAACCAGCCAATTTCTGCCCCAGTTCACAACCGTTTGAAGGTCCTTTTCGAGACGAACGGCCGGGTTAATTTTGTCAGCGACACTAGATTTGTTTCTGAGGCAGGAGTAAATTGTGGTGTCATCTGCATAGATGCCGACTTGGGAATCAATGGTGTCAGGAAGATAATTTATGAATATAAGGAACAGGGTAGGGCCTAGGATGGAGCCTTGCGGAACACCTGCGCTCGTGGGATAGGAGCTGGAGAAGAATCCATCGAGAACGATCTTCAATTCACGGTTTGACAGGAATGATTGTATTAAGTCCAACAATCGGCCTGTAATACCATATCCCTGAAGCTTGCGAAGAAGGCCGGCATGCCAAACCCTTTCAAACGCCTTGGAGATGTCAAGGGCTACAGCGCGAGCTTCTCCGTTATTATGGAAAGCTTGGTAGACAAATTCAGTGATGGCCGTAAGCACATCAGCTGTGGATCGGGCAAAGCGGAATCCATATTGTTTGTCTGAGAGCAGATCATGTGATATAAGGTGGTTAACCACTTCGGTGTTGATAAGGGCTTCGAAGACTTTGCCGAAGAAGGGTAGGAGACTGATAGGACGGTAATTAGAAGGGTCGGAGGGGTCGCCAGAGTTCTTAGACAGGAACAATGGATGAGGACTTCCAGCAGTCAGGAAAACAAGACTCCTTGAGACAGTAGTTGTATAATTTAGAGAGGGCGGGCGCCAATTCAGGCGCGCATTTCTTCAAGACAATGGCTGATATCCCATCTCCACCACTAGCCTTGTGGGGGTTTAAATTAGAGATAATGCCCAATACCAATGACGGGGATATGTGTAACCCGCTCAAAAGGGCCTCAGTTCTGAGAGGGAAATCGCGTATGGGTACACCGGAAGAGTCAAGCGTTGAATTGAAAGAAAATTTCCGAGCAAAGCATTCAGCCTTGTCGGAAGAGGTGGTCAGGACCTCAAACTGGTTGAACAGAGGAGGTATAGAGGGTTTGCAATTGTTCAGAACGCTCTTGCAGAGACGCCAGTAATCCTTGTAGCCGAATTTGCGAGATGCAATACATTCCTTCATCCGAGCAGCGAATAGTGATTTAGCTTCACTGAGGACACGCTTACACGCCTTACGGACGGAGGCAAAGAGGCGTCTATTGCAGTCGGACATATCGCTACGAAATAGGTGGAAGAAGTGGTTCCTATGGGCAATGGCGGCTGAGCAGGCAGCGGAGAACCACGGTGAGGAGCGCGATTTGACCCTGAATTTCCTTGAGGGGATGAAAGCGTCAATTCCAGCTTTAACCCAAGATGAGACCTCTGAAGCACATTCTTGAACGGGGAGCTTAAATACAACATCCCAAGGGACATCGCAGAGGAAATTATGGAACGAGTCAGTTCATTGGTAGCATAACTAGTTTCGGGTAGTAGCAGGCTCTTTGCAGGAGGTGGGGTTGAAGGAAATGTTAATAGACACTACCTTCATGATCAGAGTTACCAAGTGGGCAGAGCTGCGTGGCACTACAAGACTCGGGAATGGAGGTAAAAGACAGGTCGAGAAGA
Source organism: Acanthosepion esculentum (assembly GCA_964036315.1). Lineage (NCBI taxonomy): Eukaryota > Metazoa > Mollusca > Cephalopoda > Sepiida > Sepiidae > Acanthosepion > Acanthosepion esculentum. The sequence continues at coordinate 74,734,991 of OZ038495.1, forward strand.
GAGGTCTTACCGTCCCGGTTGTATGCAAAACGCGTGGGGAAGATCTGGTATGCACGAATTAAGAGCGCCCTTGAATAACGTGCTGAAGAAAGATGTGAAATGGAATTGGACAGATAAATGTCAAAGTGCTTTCGAAGAGTTCAAGAAAATCTTAACATCGGATTTGTCACTAACTTATTTTGACCGTAAATTAAAGATTGTGATTGCATCAGATACAAGTGATTCGGGTATTGAAGCAGTGATACTACACAAATATGAGGACGGAAAAACTAAACCATTAGCTTATGCTTCAAGATCATTAATGCAGCAGAATGAAGCTACAGCCAGATAGAAGAGGAAGCATTGGCTATCATATTTCACAAATTCATACATGGTAGAGAATTCATACTACAGACAGACCATCGTCTATTATTGTCCATATATGGACCAAAAAAGAGTGTTCCCGCATATACAGCGAATAGACTGCAGCGCTGCGGAATTATCCTATTGAATTATAATTATAAAATGGAATTTCTATCATCCAAAAAATAAAATCATGTAGACAGATTGTCTAAACTAATAACAAGATTCTGCGAACCACTTGAAGACACAGTTATTGCGGCGATAAAGGTCGAAAATGAAATTAATAATGTATTATACAATACTGTAAGAGAACAGCCCATAACATAGGAGGAAATAAAAATTAAAGCGGAAAAAGACGACTTTATGAAGGAGAAATTAAGATTTAAAGGAAAATATTATTGGAAATAATGCATTTTCATCATGTAATGATGTACTTATGTACGCAGAGAGAATGGTGATACCAGCATCGTTGCAAAGACGTATGTTAAAAGAATTTCACAGAGGACATCCAGGAATTTCTAAAATGAAACCCTTAATGAGGTGTTATACTTACTGGTCAAAAATGGGTAAGGATATCGAAAATCTAGTGAAATGATGCAGAGGTTGTGCTCTGACAGTGAAGTCACCACCTATCAAAATTCAACCTTAGCCGAAAACCGATATGCCATGGTCCAGAATACATATAGACTTCGTAGGACCGTTAAACGGAGCATACTATCTAGTGGTAGTCGATAGTTACACTAAATGGCCAGAAATATTAAAATGTAGAAGACGGACTACAGCGGTAACAATAAATTTCTTACACAAGACTTTTGCAATGTTCGGTGTTCCAGACTCTATCGTTTCAGATAACGGGACACAATTCACGTCTACAACTCCCCCTTATCACCCAAGATCAATCGGACAAGCGGAACGGTTTGACGATACGTTTAAAAGAGCACTAAAAAATAGGAGGGAGAGGAGTCAGATGAACTAATGATTCAGCAATTTCTTAGTGTTTACTGAATAACGCTAAACCCAAACACCGTATCTGGAATGTGCCTACAGAGATGCTGTTCGTCAGGAAGATTAAGTTCGTTTTCAATAAGTTATTACCAGAACGCAAGGCGAGAACATCAAGAAATAACAATACAAATAGATACTTCAAAGCTGCAGATAAGGTATTTTTAAGATGTATCAGTGTGGAAAGGAATTCTGGGAAGATGACGTTATAAAAAAATGAATCGGCAAAAGATTCACTGATTTAAAATGTTCCCGAAAAGAGGTATCAATGGAAATTCTGTATGACGCGTTTAACGTACCCACGCCATCAGAAATTGTTGAACCAAGGGTTTATGGCAAAAGAAAAAGAATGCCGACAGAATTTCTAACTAATGAACCGAAGCTGAAGAAGTAAAGACTCCAGGGGAAGTTATCTCAAAGGGGAGGTGTTATATAGGAATAAAGTGTCGCTGACGACACTGGAGTTTGAACACAGATCACCAGAGAGCAAATAGGCGATACCATTTTGAATAAGTAGATCACGTGATGGTGGAGGAAATGTATATATGGGAATTAGCGTGGTGTCTAAGTGATCACTATACGGATTACTCTTCGGATCACTATACGGATTACTATTCGGATCTCTATTCGGTGGTTACTTTTCGAGTGAGTACTATCAAGCAAGTACTATTAGTGCGAGTGTTATTCGAAGGCGTCTGACACCAGTATTGTTCAACGGCGTTAGTAAAGTTGTATCTGCGATTACAAAGCCTCTACTACAGCAAGCATTACGAAAGTGACAACGAGTATTCGTTGATATCACAAAAACAATTTTCATCTTTCTAATAAATACTTAAAAATTCTTGATGTCAGTTAAATGAATAGCCATTAAGTATGAAGTATTAACATGAATAGCCATAATGCAGCATGAGTCATTATCCTTTTGTCAATAACATCATTGTTATTTTCCAGCATGTCTGACTAAGCCGGCTGCAAGTTGTCTATATGTGTTTATCACTCATCCATTCCTTACTTTGTTAACGTTTTATAGTTTATTGTTTGCAAATAGAGTAACTTTTAAAGACAAGAATATTTTTACATTTCAAAGTAATACACACATTTTCTCTCACACACTCACATCATCATCATCGTCATCATCAACAACAACAACAATAATAATGTCAATGACGCTACAGTATAATGAGGAATTCTGTGAGCAATAATAGCGGCAATTTTAACAATAGTAATTCCACTACTAATAGTACTGTTATAGCTACCGCTGTTAATACTTTTGCTTATCTATATCTATAAAACAGGAGATGTCTGTGTGTCTGCCTGCCTGTGTGTATAACATTTATGCACATCCACATTTCTTGACCGATTTCGATGAAATTGTACACACATGTTGCAAATTTACCAAGATAGATCAAGACCAACGTTTCAATCTGCAGGCCCCCGGGTTTCGCAGAAAAACCGATAAAACTAAAGGTGGGTACGACCTTTTGCAAAAACCAAGGCAAAGTTAAACACGAACAAAATTTTTACTTGAGGAGCTGATGTTCTTTGCACTCAATGCAAAACATCAGCTCATGTTACGAGGTTTATGTAGATTGCTTGATAGTTTTCCTTTTCGACATTGGCTTCACACAAAAAAAAGCAAATACTGTGAAAAAATCGGGTTTTTCGTACTACTTAAAATAAGAACTTACTCATTTTTTATCTGATTTTCATCAAACATGTCGCAAACAAATTGCCATCATACAAAAAATAAGATAGTGTGGTTTTAGTCCTGTTCGATTCCCGCGTATAACAAAAAGCTAAGAAAAAACTGTTCAGAAAGCCCGTTTTTTAGCCATAACTCCCTGGTTTTTCATCTGATGCTTTCCAAATTTGCCATGTAAATTACATATCACACGTAAATTGTCTTGCGTCAATGTATGGTTTAGATTATTTGAGTTAAGAAGACGAAATCTGCGACAAACTAGGTCAAAAATTAGCATTTTTTCATTTAGCCAATAGTTTCTTCATATGATTCCATCCTAAATTGGCATTCGAGCAACCTTTGATGCAAAGATTGTTTGAGAAGGATTATTGAAGCGATAAAGGGAAAAATTCCCGAAGAACATCTTATTAACTCCAGCTTTATAGTAAACGTGCAGTTGAATCAAACTCTGACGCTTCATCTCTGTTTTCGTTTGATTATTAGATTTGTGAACAACTACTATTTGAAAACTATTACGGCCATAAGAAAGTTACTGAATATCTAAAACATTGAAACAATTTAAGCCCGAGCAACGAGCACACAGCAAGATTTTATTGATGGAATTTCTTTATTAAGAACACTTAAACACTTGCGAAAGACATACCGTAAAAAGGTGAGGGGGAGTAGCTTAGTATATCAACGGATGATGCATGCAAGCGGGGACGCGGGCAGACATTTTTAGATGGGGGTGCGGGTATAAAGGGGGTGTGAGTATAAAGAGAGGCGGATATACGATTGCAGCCATGTACACCCGGGCAACGCCGGGTACCTCGGCTAATATAAACTATTATCTTACCTCCGAATCTGATAAAAGTAAAAATTGATTCATGTCATCATAACCCAGTTTATTTGTCAATGCTACACTTACTACAAAGGAAGAGTCAGTGATACTATTAAATGTTATGAGTTGTAGGAACAGATCTTCAGAAGTAAGCGAAATATTACTGTTATAACTAGCGTATGGTTGCAAAGGAAAGAATAAACAATGATTAAAATTTCAACAGCGTGTATTTTCAGAATAGTTGTGTGAAAAAGGTGACAAAATTATTGATATGTGGTTCTTTAGTTGCCGTTGGTAAGGGAAGCGATTAGGTGTAAGGGTATAAAGCCGAGTGCGTCTAGCGGGTCGGTTAACCGAGGTTATAGTTGGTGTCATGATAGAGGCTTGAAATTGAGTATTGCATGAGTGGTGTACTCTTGGTAGGAGTGCCATCTATCTTCAGGGTTGACATCGATACTGGTGAGGTATGTGGATGGGTCGGTGGTCTTTGGATACAGTCGAGATGTTAAGTTGAACTGCTTGTCGGCGAGGCGTGCGTTTTTTTCTTTGCATACCATAAGCCGCGGGGCTGTGGTCTGCGTGTTCGTTATGGGGTAGTTTGGGCAAATCGATGTTGGATTGTCGGCCATTAATGATGTAGTGAGGTAATGTACTGGTATCGCTGTTCACGGTAGCATTCATAGAAGAGGCAACAGATTCAAGGACATCAGTCCACTCGTTTCGAACAGCATGTACAGAGTGTTTTCATTTGTGTGATGTTGTTGTTCAATGTTACCCGAACATTGTAGTTGTCAGGAGCAGTGTAGTTCCTGCCGCAAAAGTTTCTGAACATCTCTCCCGATGTGGGAGGATACAATATGTAGTACTTCTCGAGGGCGAAGGAAAAAGGTGTGAAGTTCGCGGGCAGCGTCGATAGCACGATTTCTGATGTAAGGTATGACAGTGAGGTGTCGACTGAAACTGTCATGAATGGTTAGGATATAGTGCTTACCCTTTGTGACGAAATTGATATAGATGATCCCAAATTGCCTTTTCTCACGCTTACAATGGCCGGTGGACCAATATTGCTGTTTGCCGTAGTTACCTTTCTGTTTAGCGCATATTCCACAAGAATCGACGTACGCCTTGGTGTCCCGATTCTTGAACTCCTAGCAGTAGCTGAATAGAAGTTTTTGCATAAAGTAACATCTTAGTGGTTGATGGAATCATGGGCGTGACATAGATATTTGGGGCAAGGTTTGTATGACATAACTAATTTTGGTGAATGTTTACTATCCCTAATCATCAAGACGGAGGTGCCAGGTTCCAGATAGAATGGGTGGATGTGTATCATGAAAAGGGGAGCCCGGTGGTCATCGGGATCGATATGAAATTTCTTGTTTCAGTCATTTGTTTGGAGAGCTCTAATGATACTAGATAGTGCCCCGCCAGTCGACTGTTCGGCAGCGATATTAATGCTGTTTAGCTTTTGACAGTGTCTGAATGCTAGGCTGTGGTCTCACAGAAGTGTGTTTCTTGCTGCTACTGGTTGTTGTTTGGGCCTGATATATAATGTCGTAGGTAGATGTATCGCATTTTGAAGCTGGTGTTATTATGACTCTGTGTTTTGCAACCAGACGCGAGCGCGCGTTTGAATTCAACCGCGCTGTGTTGTGGTTGCTGAGTTGAGTGTGTTGTGATCGAGGATGCTTTGACTGATCAGGACCAGTCCAGTAGAGGCTGTCACCAACACGTTGATTCCCTTGAAAATGGTTGAATCCTGATTACCAATAGCGATATCACTGTTTAATTCACCAAGTGGGAGTGATGCTGTCAGTGATTCCCTTCCCGAGGATGTCGGAATGGGTACGTGCTTCCTTGCTTCTTTGTGCAGAAGGGAGACTTGTAAAATGCACGTGAAGCATCCAGAGTCTATCATTGCTACGTTGGAAAATGACGGTGAAAGTGGTTCTGACGAGTGAGGACAGGGGTATAGAAGGTTGTTGGAGATTGAATAGGTGGTGGTGAGTGCAGTGGACTAAGGTACGAGCCATCCGTACTGAAAATCCAGATCATTAATAGGCGAAAAGGTGTTGATAGTTGGAATTTCTTCTAATGTTGCTTCGACATGAGCCTGGGCGAGAGGTGGGTGTCGATATGGACAATTGCGTCTGTGAAAACATGCGCGACTTATTGTATAGTTTCTGCATATATCGATTTCCGGATTTCAATTACCGACTCTGTGTGTTTGATTGTAGATTCGATTGAGGACAGATTTGGCATTGTGCGGTCTCGTGGATTTTGTGTGCGCTGCTGAGGTGGTCAACTGCTTGTCTGCTCTTTGTAGCGGCAGTCTTGAGTCCGTTAGCACTTTCTTAGGTTGATTCGATCGTTGTGGTCTGTATGCGTAGGGTGCGATGTTGACTGTTTTGATATCACGTTCAAGGTTCCGTTGGGCATCAACTTGCTATGCAGTCCACTGTATAGTGCCTGTCCATTGTTTTGACTAAATGGGGGTATACATTTGGGGTCTAGGCTTTGACTTTCTTACTCACCATATTGCGTCCACGAGTGAGAAGACGGTAGATATATTTGCCTTGAATTTGTCCGTTATGTGGACAGCGGCTTCTCTGATGGTGTTTTCAAGTCGGTCAGCGAAATCAGTCAAATACTTGCCGTCTAGCCGTTGTAGGCCACAAATTCAATTAAGATGTAAGATGGTCATCTGGCTGCTGTGGGTGGCTACAAGGTTGTTTTCAGTTGTTTGAAGCTGGATGTATCTTGCCGGGAATCTACTATTTGCTGGGTAATTGTTTGGCAATTTTGATGAATTCCTCTTCCATCAGCAAATAAATAGATGGATGAATGATAGAATGTAACAAACTTAATACTTACAATGTAAATAACAATAAATATTTGTTTCACAGAAAATCCTTTACGAAATTATATTAGATATGTATTAATAATAAAAATTTAATAATTGAAATAGTATATGAAGATTTCAGAGGTATGTAAATAAGTACCGCCCCTCTAATAAAAGTGTATCAACATATTTAAATAAAAACAGTAGACTACAGGAAAATTAAAAGAAATTGCGTAGTAAAAAAAATTGCTGAAGTGGTTGAAAAAATACCTTTTTCGGTGTGAACTTCTAAAAGATACGATTATAACAAGTTATTTTGTCTCAGCCTCTTCTCTCAGTCTCTCTTTTGATCACTCTCTCTCTATATATATAGACACACAATGTGTGCGTGTATGTCATTTAAGATTATTCTTTTCTGACAAATTTTCTCTTTTTTATGTTGTTATTCAACTCATACAAAAGTTGACAACCACATCGACATGCCAAATTTAAAATATTCACTTATTGACATAAACTAAGATGACTTTTGGAGCCTAGAATTTTTGACAATACACAACTTTTCTATATTTAGTCTTTTAGAAAAGCATCAGCTGAACGAAAACGTTCAAGCGATTTTCAATTATTTATTTTTTTGATAAACGGTATATGATATTTTTATCAACATGAAACTTACACCTTATTCAATACCAGATAATTGAGCAAAGAATACCTGCAATAGTACCGAGTGAAATCAATTATTGTGAGAGATTGTCTACTGCATGTATTGTAACTTGGTCGAAAAACAGAAAAAGCAGCATAGTTTTGAACAATTGAAGTTATTGACAATACTACTCAAAAGTTGTTTAGGTGGTTTATAACTGGAAAAATGCATTTCACAAAAAATACCCGATAATCATTGATGATGAGAACCAAATGAAAACTTGTGTCGAATATATTTATTCATTTATTCCAAATACCAAACTTTAAAACCAAAAATAAATCTCAGCTAAAATTATATGAATAGTTAAAATAAAAATAATCAAAAGCAGGACTATAAATAATCTAAAGTCCTTGCAAATAGGAGTAACAAATAATCTAATGATTGCTTATGACGTCAAAACAGGCAGTCACCATGCTGTGTTGATTATGTCCACACAGCTTATATCTCTACTTATATAGCTTACCATTTAACATTTATTGTACTCGTATGATACCAGTATGATACAATATATAAAGTAGTTGAACCATGCATTGAAGATAGGGAGAATCGATAAACTAACCAAATATATATTGTATTTTTAATAGAACGAATAGAATTACTTCATGTTCTCTTCATAAATATGCATTGAAAAATTTAATTTGGAGAATTACGTTCTATTTTCTTCTTTGTACTATACTACTACTACCATTACTACTACTTCTACTACTACTACTAATAATAATAATAATATACTTCATCAATGCTAATTAATAACCCTAACGAAATTTCAGAATGGATCAATGAAGTTATTACATATCTCCTACCAAAAACGTGTGAAACAGATGATCAAAAATATTATAGGCATTACTACACATAAATAGATCATGTCTGTCTTGACAAAATGTACTTATCCTTTTCTCGATGAAAACAATATTCTTCCCCTGGAAAAGAAGGGATGTCGAAGAGGTTCATATGGTTACAAAGATCAACTACCAATAAATAAAATGATCCTGGAAAATTGTAAGAAAAATGTAGAAATCTCAGCTGAGCTTGGATAGATTACCGTAAAGCCTTTGATAGTGTATCACACTATTAGATCCTTAAGGCTTTAGAAATGTACAAAGTCTTCTCGGTGATAGTAAAATTCCTTGAATATAGCATGAAACTGTGGGAAACCACAAAGAACATAAAAAAAAATAAAAAGCTTTATTTAGTAATAAAAGAAGCCATAATAGACCTACTGCAGTGGCAAAGAACCTAAAAAGAAAACAAAATCAATTAGAATGTACCAAATGTAGAAACGATGACATGATAAGCCCCTTCATGGTCAATACTATGCCCAAATTAGCTGATGTGGACAAACCCCGTACCCATCATTTGGTTACGTAGTGCAGGGTTAAAAGCTGAAAGCGAAGATTTTATTCTTGCTGCACAGGGCCAATCCTTGCTAACTAGAAACTAACAAGCACTCATACTGAAAAACTGTTTTTGGGTCTTGAAAGCACTATTTTCCGATCTATCGGCACGAATGATTTGTTTCATTTTTTCGCGTGTATGCTTTCCAGCATTTATTTAGAGATTCTTTTATACAAGAATAACCAATACTTGTTTCAGTAATTAAACGAAAGTTGATTTTTTAATTTTATTATTTTAAAAATAAATATTTGACTTATTTTACTTGCGTAATTTGATCGCCTCGCAACCAAAAAATTTCAGAATTACGACAAAAATATTTCATTCGTATTAAAGAGAATACTTTATTGTAATGTAATTTTTCTGAAATTTATGTTTCGAATAAATGTTTTTTCTTTCACATTAATTTAACTCAAATTATATTTACTCTATAGGTAAAGGTAAACGCCTTAATGCATTCAAATATATTAATTATACTAGGTTTAATAAAAGAGTATGGGAAAATTATATTCTTAAACTATTGGTTATATAAGTTTAAAGAATATTTATTTTTAAACATAAATAACAAATTCTTGATTATTGCACAGCCGGTTTTCAGTATTTCTTTACATTTTATTTTTAGTTTTTGCCGCTCTTTTTCAAACAGGTGTAGATTTACAGTATTTCTATTTATCCTTTATCCTCAAAGGCTACTGTACGTAAATTAAACGTTATTTTCATTCTGTTTTAAGCAAAAGGAAAACATTAGTTTTAGGAAATCCAGTTAATTAATCATTATATTTACTAATAGACTTCGAAACACATCTCTAGGACAAATTCTAAAGAGACTTTTAAATTTGTTGTTTACATTTTTCATATAACACGGCGTTTCGATGAGTGATCAAAAAAGCAGTAATGTTTTAAAAATGCCTAAGAAATTATTCATATCCGGACATTAATTTTTCTTTTAATTCGGCTTAGCTTTAAGCCATTATATTTAAAATAGAACCAAAATTTAGTCTCAAAGAAGTATTTAAATTATTTAAAATGAGTTTTCCGATTTTTTTAGAAAGTCCGTGACGATACCTACTGTTAAGCTGAAGTATTTTATGAGCGTTCTTAAATTTAATAATATTGTAAAGTCAACGACATTTTTACCTGTGTTTATACATACTTGTTGCAAAATAAAATCGATAAAGTTCGCTATTAATAATTTTCTTTTGTTTTTATTCATATTGTTTTTAATTTTCATTAACGACCTTCCTAATGACATCAACACTCAACATGGTATCTATGATGATGACAACCATTTACTCCTGTCTTGACACGAACTTTTATCAGTTCGATAACGTCAAATTGGCGGCTTATCTCACAAACGACCTACAGTTTGTTGTTAACTAGGGAAAAGAATGATTTTAACGCCTGTAAAACTAAATTTCTCTCTGTTAATCACCTGACAGATGCTTTTCTGCCTTTCATCAGCATAGCTGATGCTAACCTCCAGCAGAGTAACTCGTTGAGCCTTCTCCGGTTAGCATTCTCAGCTGACATGAAGTGGAAAAATTACATTAAATCCATTGCTAGCTGCTAAGAAAGTTGATTTACTGTGTCGAGTTAGACAATTTTTCTCTCCAAAATCTATCTTACATATCTATGAGTCTACCATTGGACAATGCTTAGATATTGCTATCACATATGGTCTGGTGTTTCTGGTATTTATTTAGAGATATTTGATAAAAAACAAAGAAGAATCAGCAATATTATTGATCCCGACTTGGGGTCACAGCTTCACTATCTTTCCCATCGCCATAATGTAGCTTCCCTGAGCTTTTTCTATAAATACTTTCATGGTAATTGTCCGGTGAGCTCTTCGCTATGGTACCTAGATTTTATGAATTTAAGCATAGTATTAGGATTGGTAACAATGCCTCATCAATTTAAAGGTAGATGGCTTAGATGGCTTAGATGTAACCGTTAGTCTAACAGTTTCTTTTCTCGAACTTCTCGCTTGTGGAACTCTCTGCCGGTTCTAAGTTTTCCGGACAACTTTGATCTTCCAAAATTTAAATGCAATGTCAATCGTTACCTACTCGCTCCTTCATAATGTGTTCTGTTTTCTAATACCCAGTAACTCATTGTCATAGTGGCTTTACTGCCATGCTTAGGATTAATTCTATTTTTTTTAACAGAAGAACAACTAAGGACTGTTTTCATCTTTCTAGAGACATAACAACATATCACAGCAAAGGAAGAATGCTAGATTTTAGTATCAATTTATATCTAATAATTTGTTTCTGTCGGAGTTTTTCCTTGTTTCTCTCTTCTTCGCAAGAAAAGTTTTGGCTAGTTCGGCTTTTGGGAAGAAATTGAGTAAAAGTAGAAAAGAGACCAGGATAATCTCTAAAGATTTTGTAAATTACACAAGGACTACATTCGTCTCTTTTGTGCCAAGTGTAAAAATTTTTAACTGAACATCATAGTAGGAATAGAAAGGGAAAATAGAACACGTGCTTGTCTTGTCCTTGAGGGCAAAATAGAGGCAAACAGGACACAACTCCTGCGCAAAACTTTAAAGAAATGCACAAGTACAGGCAAAAAAGGTACAAATACAAAATTTGCGCAAAAATTTCCTTTTGCGCGCCTATTAAGTCAGGATAACAAATTTCAGATTGTTCAAAAAAGGAATATCATCGAAAAGGGAAAAAGGAGTTTAGTTTGCGAAAAGAGACGGATTCAATGACAAGAAAGATTACACCTTTTAAAAATGGAAAAAAATGGGAAAAAGTTTGAGGAGGTAAAAATTGCATAAGGCAGAAATACAAAGCTCACCCACCTAATTTCTTCAACTGAATACTGAACAAGAATTGTTTGTTTGTTTGTTTGGGGTTTTATGGCATATCAACCACTATGGGTTATTTAATGCCAGATCCAGTATTTACTAGATATATCAAAAACGTATAGTTGGCAACATCATTGTTTCAAAAACGTATACCTGGCAACATCATTGTTTAAAAAAAATGTATCCCTGGCAAAATCATTGTTTCAAAAACGTATAGCTGGCAACATCATTGTTTCAAAAACGTATAGCTGGCAACTGTTTCAAAAACGTATAGCTGGCAACATCATTGTTTCAAAAAAATGTATCCCTGGCAACATCATTGTTTCAAAAACGTATAGCTGGCAACTGTTTCAAAAATGTATAGCTGGAAACATCATTGTTTCAAAAACGTATAGCTGGCAACATCATTGTTTCAAAAACGTATAGCTGGCAACATCATTGTTTCCCATCACATTTTCGGGGTATGGTGTTAGTATATTTAGTGTATGGTTTGGGAGGGAAAGTTAATTGTAAGTTGTAGTTGTTTTGGGATGGGTTAGATGTGATGGGGCATGAAATGACCAGCCGATTGATCGGATCGACGGCCTTTTGGTTGGACGTAGTTTATCGTCATACCCAGGACGCGGATGTAGTTTATCGTCATACCCATGACGCAGATGTAGTTTATCGTCATACCCAGGACGTGAACAAGAATGTCTCAGCACAAAGGGGTTTCGTGTTTTCCACAGGTTGTTGTTTCGAGGGCTTTATGTAGTCCATTACTGGAAAGTTAAACTTGAGTGTGTGATTCATTCAAATTCTACTTTGGAAGACACCGGAAGAATTGTATCTCCTTGGCTTGAATCTGCTTATAAACTGTCGGCATCTTCTTTCTTTCCCTGTGATGATTTATGACCCTTTTGGCTGGACTAATCCTTAGACTTTTAAGTGTGGGTGCTAATGCTTCCTCCTTGACGATTAATTGCTTTCTGAGTTCATCCGCTAACAACAGTCCTTTTTATTGAACAAAGGAAGGTCAGACCGGCTCCAACCAGCACGTCTCTCATCGGCCAGTAAATGTGAAAACTTATTTCCCCATAAATTCAAAAAATGAATCCGCGACAATTAACAAATAATTTTGGTGGTTCTTTAACCTGTAATTCCAAAATAGATTTTCACAACTGTAACAATGTATTTTTATAACCCGCCTGGTTTTAAAAATAAACCTTTCTCAAGGTACGTGTTAAAAAAAAACCTAGACGATTAAATATGTATTACTACACTAAGCAATAAAAAATAATTATTTTATAAATTATAATGAAGGATGAAAACGCCTAACTTTTTTAAAAATATGCGATGGGGATGAACAAATGAAAAAAATCGGGATTTCTTGAAAGACTATAAAAAATAAAATAAATAGGCGTTTATGTAATACAAGACAAAACGGTAGACAAAAAAGAAGGGAGGGAGAGCGGATAGAAGAGGAAAGTAGTGATAAATACGTGTCGGGAGAAAAAGCAAGCAAAGAAAAAAGGCTTTGAGATGGAAATGATTGATGAAAGTAGATGAAAAGTTAACAGGAAGCGGATGAACAATATAAATAAAATGGATAAGTAGGAAAGATACAGATGAGTTAGGTCATAATAATTGAGGTAATTGGAAAGAAGTTAAAAATGTACATTGGGTGTAGAAAAAATGATAAAAGAAAGGAAACAGAATTCTTTTAAGAATTGGAAAGAAAAAAGAAAAAGAATTTTATTTTCAACATTTTATTTTCAATCAACACAAAACAAAAACTAGGACCCTTGAGGCGATGTAATCATTTACGAACTCGTCTGGTCTCGTTACTTGCTGCTTGTAGCTTTGTGCCAAGCTCAAATTAATTAATATCAGAATAGAAACTAACAAAAAAAAAAAATTAAATTAAATCAAAGACATTTTTTAATATAAAGGGACATTTTTTTCCTTATCCATTTCTTGTTCATTTGATTCAATTTATTTTATTCTACAAAAAATTCTTTAGTGTTTGTCTTTTGAAGATTCTCTTTTTTACCCCTGTTATTCTGAACTTCCACATACAACGTTATTCTGTTAATTGAGTCCCGCACCGAAAAAAAGAACTAGTTTTATACAAAATGAATATTATTCACCATTTATTTTGACAGGGAGACACATCGATTAGTTAATTGTTTGCTATTTTTACAGTCGATATACAAACAGGTAAATTATAGGAATAAATAACAACTTAAGTAAAAATGGAACTATCGGCGATCATCATAACTTCAACACGGCCCAAACAATTGCTCACAGCAATTGTACTAGTGATAATAGAAGTAATAGTAGTAACATTATACTGTTGATAACAGTATGAATCTTAGGAGTAGTAGTAGTAGTAGTAATAATTTTTTTACGTGCGTGTGAAGTCAGTCCTGTACGTTACACATATGTACATTCCGATTTATCTACATTATATTATGAAGTAAAATTAATATTTAACAAGTTAAACGAAGCTAAACCTACAGGAATTATACACTCGCAGTGAGGCGAAACACAAGTAAAGTAAATAAGCTAGCAGGCAAGCACATATAAACTGTCGAATAATATGTAGGTCGCTTCGTCTGTTGTAGGCAGTGCGCGAGTCACGTGACGCTATTGAAATATTTACTGCGTTTCCCTCACACACATATTTACCCGCACTCCTGTCTATTCATAGCAATTATATCGCCCAGTAAAACGTTATTGCCTCGATTTCGTAGACTACGTCGTCGTGTATGTGCGTGCATGTATGTGTAATTGAGTGAGTATGTATGTGTATGTGTCGGCCATTTTAAAACCTTTGTTGGAAGAAAAAGAGTATATATTATACACGCCAAACACAACCTGACGAGAAAGGAAGATCATTACCATTTTGCCTTGTACTATCACAATCATATACACTCTCAAAAAATTATACAAATAGTCGAAGATACATATGACGTAGAACAGCGTGTTTATAGGAATCGGCTTGTGTTTCATCAACAACACTTCCCTGCTGTTGTTTTGTCGTTAGCCTGGACTTTTATACGGAAAAGGCCATTTTCATTACCAACAGTAAGTCTACAAGTATGACTCTTTTTTATCCTTTTTGTTTTACCATATATGATGTATTTACTTTTGGTTTAGAGTTACGTTTGTTATATTTTCCTGTTCGGTTGTAGCTTTAGTTATCATTCTTTTTAATTCCCAGAAAGATCTTGCGAGATTTTGCTTTCTTTTTCTTTTTTAATACAAATTTCTTTTCTCAGAATAAACTGATAAAGTTTTTTACATTTCATCTCGTGTACTGTTTTTAGTTAGTTTTTAGGTTACAAGAGTGTAAAAATGTTCTTAAATAGTTTAATTTGCAATTTTGGAATTGTTTTTTCAGTGTTGTTTATACATATATTTTGTCTTTTATCTTTCAAAACTTTTAAAATTTGAAATTTTTACAAATTTAAAATGTTGTTTACTATATATTTTATTTTCTTTAAGAACCAAATACTTTTAAAGTTCTTTTGTGTGAGTCGCCTTCGTCTGGGACATCCAATGTCACGTCACAGGTGGTACTGTAGCAAACATTGTAAGATATGGACTTGACCAATCATTCGCTTACATTGAGCTCATCGCATATGCACTTCCGGTTAAACGTTCTATCTTGCTGGCAAATCTGTTTTTAGATAAGAGCAATAACTTAAACATTTTCCTTTCTCTGATTAGTGATGTAATCAATAAGTCATTCTGTTTCTTTTTCTTTATGTGTGTGTGTGTATATTCAATGTAACATAGGAATCAACACAGCATGGTGACAGGCAGCTTCAAGCTTTAAGCGATCTTCAGACCACGCACACATATATTTTGCAATATCTAATTTCAAATATTTGCAGAATTTTCTAAAGACATTGATATTCTTTCAGTTGCGTAAGCCAATGTATTTATTGGAATCATGTTAACTTTGGCTCCAAACCATTTTTGTTGAGTATCAAGCTCACTATTTCACTGTTTATGCGACCTTTAAACTGATTAACAGTTTGTAATAATCAAGTAAATTATGGGTTTATCTAGTTATTAAAAGAATTGTACTTCTGCTAAAACCAGTGAAGATACGATTTTAAAATTAGGACAAATAGATACAGTAATTAACAATGAAATCGGCGATAAAGTATTTCCTCAGACAAATTATGACCTGCTCAAAGAAAGATAGTTCGTTCGCTTTGGTTCATAAGAAAGAAAGCTTCTTCCCTTCAGAGCAGTCATCACATCAGTCAGTTATGTGCCATACGTGATACACGCTTAGGTGATCATGTATCTTTCTATACATGACTGACGAGGCAGATTTTTCCCGCAGTAGGTTGCCATTTCTTTCTGCGGTAGACCAGTTGCCATTCAAGTCTACAGAACCCGGTCTGTCCTGCTATTTACCCATTGGGGAGACAAGAAGATGATTCATATTTTTTCCCAAGTGAATGTAATGGATTCGATTGGAATTCGAACTCAGTTCTCCGATTCCTCAATCCAAGCTGCTATCCATTACTCCACATAGTGACAGGAAATTAGGACTGTGAATGACAAAAAATAACAATATTTTGCGAAATATTTGATTTTCCCACGTTCAACTATTGATAAAAACGATGATATTGATAAAAACAGGTGTTATCTCTACACGCCTAAAATAAGAAATAGTAGCATTTCAACACCAACTAAGGTTTCATATGACCAAATTGAAGGATTTAATTTTTTTTATCCGTAATGAACATTTTTAAGATGATTTTTCTGACAATAATTAGGGGATATGTGTAAAAATCTCTAAGAAACATTTTAGGTAATCAATATTTGTTTAAAAATTATGAAATATTTCATTAATTTATCCATCCTCGAAACATGAAATGAATTAACACCGATATATGAATAAAATCAATAATTTTTGTTTAGTAATTGATTGTTAATTATCCGACTTTTTTTTTATTGAGTTACTTTGGATTGTTTTCAAAATTTTTTGGTAAACTGTTGTGTAAATTAGTTTTTCTTAAAAGTTTTGCCTCCTGATGAGTTCACGAAAACATTAGCATTCAGGACAAATTTGCGCTTTGAACTTTTGCATTGGTCATTGTCGATATGTTTCCTTATCTGTACAGTATAGCTTTTATTTCTGTCATTAAGAAAATGAAACAAGTAAAACTACTGTTTGTTGTGTTCATTCTTAAAATTTATATAGCCTATATATATATATATATATATATATATATATATATATATATATATATATATATATAAATTATGAAATGACTACAGGTAAATTATTTTATAATTTAGTTATCACAGGGAATTTATAAAAGGTTTCCTTTATTAAAAGAAGCTGCTAATTTTATTTGTTTCATAGGTAACCGAATATAAGATCTAAAATTAGTGTTTATTTATTTTATATATTTCTTTACGACACGGATGTAACGTCACAGCTGTATGAGTTCCGACACTTCAGTCTTCTGTAATGCATTACTATTGTTTGTATTGATTCATATCTGTTATACAGAATGTGTTTCCTTACAAGTGCCATGGAGGTTAATACATTATAAAAGCTTTTATGTTAGTTATTGTACACATGCATTCTACAACCGTTATTGCCAGTTTTTATTCTTGAATTATAGCTAATATTGAAACATATTGAATTTTAAAAGAATAATATAATCATAAAATGATTTTAGTTAAAAATAATAAACATGACTTTATTTAAACCTATTTCTTTTAAGATCTGACTTTCTGTTATAAAGCAATATTTCCGTCAATGCTGATAACATTACTTTCCACTATTTTCTAATACTTTCTTTCATTAGAAGGCTGATTGGTCATACATTGATATCCTTTCAAAACGATAATGTCAATTCTCACGCATGCCTAGGAACTTAGGCATATCGTCGTCTCTTCTTATATTGATTACTCGGAAATACGAAATCTTTACATTCGTTAACAAAGGGTAGAGTTACTTGCTGACTAAATTTAATGATGTAAGTTGGGACGGTTTAATTATTGCCCTATTTCTTCCTATTAGTAACAGTATCTATTTTTTGTTATTGTTGACCAAGAAAAGACATTTAACTTAGAATATTCGAAAGTCTTTAACTTGTTACAGAAGCAGAGTATTAAGGAAAATGATATAAAAGTTACTGAGAATATATACGACGTAGAACGATTGCTTGGAAAGTATTTAATAAACATAGACTAATAAAAAAGGCAATGTCAATATGTTTAAAACGTAAATTCATAAGAATATATAATGGTAATTGTGACATACTAGTGTAAAACAAAAACTTACAAAGTCCCTTGAAAACTAACCTAGGAATGTACAAAAATCAATATAAAGATCAAGGTTAAGGATAATTCGAAAAGATAGAAAGAGATCAATGTTACGAGGATGTATTTCTATAAAAAGAAAGTCTCAATAAGGTTAAAATTTATAGTAAGACATTCTACTGAGTCCTACCTGTTAATATCAAAAAGTTTTCTGTCATGAAGAAGTAGTAAAATGGAGAAATTTGAAATGGAACGTTTGGAAAATTCGAGATCATTCCAGTATATTCGAGAAGAATCTAGATGATTCGAGAAACATCTAGAAAAATGCAAATTAGGTGTTAGCCCCCTATAAAATAGGTTTTTGGGCAAAGGGTTGTCGGTTGAAAAGTCAGTTGTAAATGGAATTGCTGCTAGTATCAACTCCGGCTTTTGATTCGAGGATTGTTATATCCAGCCGAAAGAATCTCTATAAAAAGTTACCGACCAACAAAAACCCCAAAGAGAATTTCATGGAACAAATCTGTTAAATAGACTTTTGACTAATTTTCATTGACCAAACTAAAAATTTATCTTTATTTACACACATTTGTGGATTTCCAGTAATAGCAACTAAATTACTTCGCTAGCCTTAACGTAGTAAAGATACTTGACCCTTCTCCCTTTCTCCCTCGTAACACTTTGCCAGTAACTCTGTGTTTTCAGTTTCGTATAGCCAATTGTATATCTTGTATATATTTTATTTTGTGTTTTTTTAGTAAATTAAATATTGTTTGTGATTTAGCTCGGCGTTTTGGCAAGTCATTCATTTTCCATTTGTTACAATTATCAACACGTAACAATCAACATGAACCAGAGATAATACCATTAAATGACAAAAATGGAGGTAAACTTATTCTTTCTGCTTGCTATACGGGGAGATAAAATGAGAGATAAGAATAAGAGGTGACGCAATAAATTGGCTGAGTGGTGATTATTGGATGGTAAACTTAGTAAGAAATAACCAGGATATGTATATAATAGATAGAGGGGTTTGTTGCTAAGACGCCATAGTGAATAATCTTTTTATAGTCGTTATGGAAGTAGTTGGGAAGTGCATTCGTGCAACATTGTCTCGCAATGACCGTTGTTCCTGCTGACGAAACTGTGTATTATCAAATTTGAAATTAAGCCACCTTTTACAGCATTGTAAATTTATGGGACAACTTCACACAGGTGCGATTATTAACTCGACGCCCTAAATCCTGAGACAGTTAACTATGGCGCGAAGCAGTCAATGACCCAAAAGGTTTCGCTATAATCGACGGCGACAGATATATTGCAGGTTTCCAGAGAAATTGGTGTAGAAGTCTGGAAGAACTGTTGAAATCGTCGACAGTAGAGGAAGAAGCAAGAATCCATTCATAACTGTGGATACAAGAAAAGTTCGTATAAGTTTTTCACCAGGTCCAAGTTTTCAATATGATTGAGTAGTACGAATCTTCGATGGAACGAATCCTAGATATCTATCAATATAGATATATCTGATTTAGAGCTACTACAAGTGTTGTTTAAAAAAAAACAATAAAATTTTTATCTTATTAAGAAATCCTCAACCATCAACCTCTTGACGTTATTCACCATCTCCATAGGCTATTTAATAGAAGGATCTTGAACATTTGTTTTAATCATTTCATCCCAAATAAGACCAAGTCAGTAGAAAGAAAGAGGTTAATGAGCGTTAGAGCATATGAGAAAAATACTATTAATGAAAGAGGTCAATAAAAGGATAAGAATTAGGATAACAGAAGATAACGGTTGATATTGCATTTAAAGTTTTGAAGATCAAAGTTGACTGGGAAGCAAAAAGCCAGAAGAGTTTCACGAGCAAGAAGTGCATTAGAAGAGACTTTTAACATAGAACTTACGGTTACATCTAGTCATTTCAACTATAAAACCTTGTTGCCAATCTAGTACTGCACTTAAATGAATAAAGTCTAGTACCATAGAGGAAAGTTCATCAGAACAATTGCCATGAAAGGATTTATAGAAAAGATACAAGAAAGCTACATTACGGCGGTGGGAAAAAGGATCGAAGAATCTCTAAATATATAGAAAATGTACCAGGCCAGATGTGGCAGCAATATTCAAAGCAAGGACGTATGGTAAATTTATAAATATGTAAGAAACAATATAGGACCAAGGATAGCGCAAAGACAGTAGTGATTGATAATTATTTTCCTTGATAAGCCGCAAAGAACTCTTGTGCCTTTCTGATAAAATCCGTTATAGCATCACATTTTTTTGTTTCTTTTTTAAGTTTGTATTTTAAGATCTAACGATGGAATTGTTGCAACAGAATACATTTCGAAGTTATCTACGCCAGATAGTTCACATTTATTTATTTCTATCTTCATGTATATATTTGAGTTTCATGTGTTTAAAGTTTGGCATTACAGTTTAAGCACTAATACCTATACGGTGAGCAATGTTTAACTACATATGGTTTTCACAAAATAAAGGAATACACAGATTATATTTATTATGTCTGTTTCAGAATAAACATGAAATTTAGAGTATGCGGTATGAAATGGTTCTGACATACTGTTTATGAATAATACAAAACAAAAAATCACAAAACAGATAAATTGCCATAGCGCAAATTTAGTGTTCATTTTCGATGAACATCCTAACATATATAGAAGAGAAGTCAACCTGAAATTAATTATCACAAGACACAGGTAGTAAATGCTTACTTCTTTTCCTAGTTCATTAGACAATGCATACCAATTCTATACTGTCACACATTTAGAAATTTATCCAAACTGAGACATGAAGACTTACACGAATACAAACAAGACAAAATAATCAAATCTCTGTATTGAGTCGAAATACAGAGATTTGATTTGAAAGATATGTTGAACATACAACTACATTCAGATTAATATGTAAATAAACATTAAACATTATTTTGCATTTTTAAATGTGACACAACTACCCCAAAAATGCATATAAATGAAAATCTTGGAAAAATCATAAATTCTCCACAAGTGTCCAAAAAGGCAATGCGTTTAATTATAGACCATACTTATCCATACAGTTGCTTATTAAATGCTGCATATTTGTGTGGAAGATAGTCTGGACTGACAACAAACATGTTCTGACATTGATAATGTTTCTATTATGTATTTTTCAAAAGATATCTTTAGTTCTGACTGTGCAAGATGGATAGGCCACAAAAATGTTTTTTCTTTAGCCCTTCTTTACGAAATTGATAAATCTCTCATTTTCAGACAACATTTGTTACATCCTCTAATGAAGTCATTTTCAAGAGAGAACACGGCAAAAAGCTGATCTCCTTGTCTAAATTTACTGTTCAAAAGTAGGTACCTCCAATTACTCTTTTCCATGTTCATCTTGCAAGTTCAATGCCGATTTCATCTTCTTTATGTGTGCACAGCTCACTGTTACCCCCAAATTCCAAAGTAGGCTGTGGCGACGTGGCTCCTCGTCCGGCAATGCTGGCAGCACCCAACATTATACATCGTCTCCTAAGAAGCGCTTCAAGTTGATTATGAGATCAAACAAATCCCTACTCAGTTTTAGGGGAGGAGATTTCTGCTCTAGTACGGTATTCTAGAATCAGTTTCGCTTGCAAAGCTGATTTATGCACTTTCCTATTTTCGTACTTTGACAGCATGGTGTCAACATCAACTGATGCCTAACATGGATCTTGGTATGATTGTATACTATCACCTACTGAGTGACCTCTTGCTTTCTGATTCAGCCTCTTCTTCCTTTTTCGAGTATCTTCAATGATCAGTTTTCATCTAGCGACAGTCTTGTATTCAGCAATAGGTTATCTATGCAGGTATGATGCCCTACTTGCAGACAAGTTAAATTGTCAGACGGTTCTTCATTGGTTTTGTTGATAAATCATGTGATGAATTTATTACTCTTCACTTGTTGATAGTGCAGTGGTGTGATGCAGCTAGCTGCTGCCCCTTGGGTGGTAGATGCTAAGTTTCACATATTATTCTAAAAAATTAATTGAACTTTCCAAAAGCTGTAGTATTTCCTGGGAAATAAAGAATTTGAAGAGTAGAAATTAAAGAGTAAAAAATCAACAAAAAACATGTAAAACAATTTCAGCCATGCTTTGCTTATCATTGAAAACTTGATTCTTCATACATTTAGACGGACTAACAATAGCATGTGTACAGCGTCTTGTTAGTCAGCGAGGAGCGAAAATGCAATTAAAATATTTTTTCAACAGCCATGAAACACGCGTTGCGTGCAGCCGACAGCGATTATATCACGATTTGTAATGCTTGAGTTTCGTTGAATAAACAAGATATTGTGAAAGACGAGCGCTAGAACTTTATTTTAATATAATTTATTTAAATTAGAAGGATATTCATCGAGTTTGAAGCCAGATAAAATCATGAAAATTGCTGGAGCCGTGAATACATATGTTTTCTATAGTAATTTTCACTAGGAGAAGTGCATTGAGTTTCAGCTAGGATATTTAGTATACCAGTAATTTTACAAACGTTTTTATTAAATGTTAAATTTTTATACTTTGAAAATATGCTCTTTCGTCTTATTTATTAATATTTTAAAAATAAATTAGTATAGCTGTATTTACTACATTTTGTTTTGCAATTCATTGTATTTATTGATTTTGGGAGGTATCGATCAAAATTGTTCAGATTATAATTAGAATTAATAAGGCAACAATTGACCTAGCGGTTTCTTTTTCTCTTTTTGGATCCGGTTTTATTGTGCTGCTATAGTTCATCAGTTGTGTGTGGAGTTAATGAAAATACAATGTAAATTATAAAGCTCCTATATTTCAGTTTGTAATTATTACAAATTAAACTAAAATAAACGTGAATCCAAATTAAATTTACAATAATATAGCTTGTTCGTGACTGCTTAATGTCTGGTTTCTCGGCAAATCAATATCTCGGGTTTCAAAAGAAAGCAAAAAATTAAATTGCATAGCCTTGGGTTCTTCTTTATATTTAACGTGAAGTATTTTGCTCATTTAAAAAACATAAACATATATATGATATAAATATATATATACATATATATATATATATACACGTATGTGTATATATATATATATATATATGTATGTGTATATATGTATACATATGTATGTGTATATATGTATACATGTGTATGTTTATATATGTATACATGTGTATGTTTCTTTATGTATACATGTGTATGTTTCTTTATGTACACATGTGTATGTTTCTTTATGTACACATATGTATGTTTATATATGTACAGATATGTATGTGTTTATATATGTATACATATGTATGTGTATATATGTATAAATATGTATGTGTATATATATATAAATATGTATGTGTATGTATATATATAAATATGTATGTATATATATAAATATGTATGTGTATATATATATATGTATAAATATGTATGTGTATATATATATATGTATAAATATGTATGTGTATATATATATATGTATAAATATGTATGTGTATATATATATAAATATGTATGTGTATATATATATAAATATGTATGTGTATATATATATAAATATGTATGTGTATATATATACATATGTATGTGTATATATATACATATGTATGTGTATATATATACATATGTATGTGTATATATACATATGTATGTGTATATATACATATGTATGTGTATATATATACATATGTATGTGTATATATATACATATGTATGTGTATATATATATATATACATATGTATGTGTATATATATATATATACATATGTGTGTATATATATATATATACATATGTATGTGTATATATATATATACATATGTATGTGTATATATATATACATATGTATGTGTATATATATATATATACATATGTATGTGTATATATATATACATATGTATGTGTATATATATATACATATGTATGTGTATATATATATACATATGTATGTGTATATATATATACATATGTATGTGTATATATATATACATATGTATGTGTATATATATATACATATGTATGTGTATATATATATACATATGTATGTGTATATATATATACATATGTATGTGTATATATATATACATATGTATGTGTATATATATATACATATGTATGTGTATATATATATACATATGTATGTGTATATATATATACATATGTATGTGTATATATATATACATATGTATGTGTATATATATATACATATGTATGTGTATATATATATACATATGTATGTGTATATATATATACATATGTATGTGTATATATATATACATATGTATGTGTATATATATATACATATGTATGTGTATATATATATACATATGTATGTGTATATATATATACATATGTATGTGTATATATATATACATATGTATGTGTATATATATATACATATGTATGTGTATATATATATACATATGTATGTGTATATATATATACATATGTATGTGTATATATATATACATATGTATGTGTATATATATACATATGTATGTGTATATATATACATATGTATGTGTATATATATATATACATATGTATGTGTATATATATATACATATGTATGTGTATATATATATATACATATGTATGTGTATATATATATATACATATGTATGTGTATATATATATATATACATATGTATGTGTATGTATATATATATACATATGTATGTGTATATATATATACATATGTATGTGTATGTATATATATATACATATGTATGTGTATATATATATATACATATGTATGTGTATGTATATATATATATACATATGTATGTGTATGTATATATATATACATATGTATGTGTATGTATATATATATACATATGTATGTGTATGTATATATATATACATATGTATGTGTATGTATATATATATACATATGTATGTGTATGTATATATATATACATATGTATGTGTATGTATATATATATACATATGTATGTGTATGTATATATATACATATGTATGTGTATGTATATATATACATATGTATGTGTATGTATATATATATACATATGTATGTGTATGTATATATACATATGTATGTGTATGTATATATACATATGTATGTGTATGTATATATACATATGTATGTGTATGTATATATACATATGTATGTGTATATATATATATATATACATATGTATGTGTATATATATATATATATACATATGTATGTGTATATATATATATATATATACATATGTATGTGTATATATATATATATATATACATATGTATGTGTATATATATATATATACATATGTATGTGTATATATATATATATATATACATATGTATGTGTATATATATATATATATATACATATGTATGTGTATATATATATATATATACATATGTATGTGTATATATATATATATATACATATGTATGTGTATATATATATATATATATACATATGTATGTGTATATATATATATATACATATGTATGTGTATATATATATATATATATGTATGTGTATATATATATATATACATATGTATGTGTATATATATATATATACATATGTATGTGTATATATATATATACATATGTATGTGTATATATATATATACATATGTATGTGTATATATATATATACATATGTATGTGTATATATATATATACATATGTATGTGTATATATATATATACATATGTATGTGTATATATATATATACATATGTATGTGTATATATATATATACATATGTATGTGTATATATATATATACATATGTATGTGTATATATATATATACATATGTATGTGTATATATATATACATATGTATGTGTATATATATATATACATATGTATGTGTATATATATATATACATATGTATGTGTATATATATATATACATATGTATGTGTATATATATATATACATATGTATGTGTATATATATATATACATATGTATGTGTATATATATATATATACATATGTATGTGTATATATATATATACATATGTATGTGTATATATATATATACATATGTATGTGTATATATATATATATACATATGTATGTGTATATATATATATATACATATGTATGTGTATATATATATATATACATATGTATGTGTATATATATATATATACATATGTATGTGTATATATATATATATACATATGTATGTGTATATATATATACATATGTATGTGTGTATATATATATACATGGGTATGTATGTATATATGTGTATACGTATATATATATACATGTGTATGTATGTATATATGTGTATACGTATATATATATATACATGTGTATGTATGTATATATGTGTATACGTATATATATATATATACATATGTATGTATATATGTGTATACGTATATATATATATACATGTGTATGTATGTATATATGTGTATACGTATATATATATATACATGTGTATGTATGTATATATGTGTATACGTATATATATATATACATGTGTATGTATGTATATATGTGTATACGTATATATATATATACATGTGTATGTATGTATATATGTGTATACGTATATATATATATACATGTGTATGTATGTATATATGTGTATACGTATATATATATATACATGTGTATGTATGTATATATGTGTATACGTATATATATATATACATGTGTATGTATGTATATATGTGTATACGTATATATATATACATATGTATGTATGTATATATGTGTATACGTATATATATATACATATGTATGTATGTATATATGTGTATACGTTATATATACATATGTATGTATGTATATATCTGTATACGTATATATGTATGTATATATGTGTATACGTATATATATACATATGTATATGTACATATGTATGTATATATATATATACATATACATATGTATGTATATATATATGTATTCGTATATATATATGTTTGCCTATATATATATATATATGTATGCGTATATATATACATATGTATGCGTATATATATATATATGTATGAGTATATATTTACATATGTATGCGTATATATATATATGTATGAGTATATATTTACATATGTATGCGTATATATATATATGTATGAGTATATATTTACATATGTATGCGTATATATATATATGTATGAGTATATATTTACATATGTATGCGTATATATATATATGTATGAGTATATATTTACATATGTATGCGTATATATATATATGTATGAGTATATATTTACATATGTATGCGTATATATATATATGTATGCGTATATATATATATGTATGAGTATATATTTACATATGTATGCGTATATATATACATATGTATGTGTATATATATACATATGTATGTGTGTATATATATATGTATGCGTATATATATACATATGCGTGCGTATATATATACATATGTATATATATATGTGTATACGTATATATATATATACATATGTACGTGTATATATATGTGTGTATACGTATATATATTTACATATGTACGTGTATATATATATGTGTATACATATACATATGTACGTGCATATATATATGTGTATACGTAGGTATATATACATATGTACGTGTATATATATAGGTGTATAAGTAGATGTATATACATATGTACGTGTATATATATAGTGTATACGTATATGTATATACATATGTACGTGTATATATGTGTATACGTCTATATATACATATGTACGTGTATATCTATATGTGTATACGTCTATATATACATATGTACGTGTATATCTATATGTGTATACGTCTATATATACATATGTACGTGTATATATATATGTGTATACGTCTATATATACATA